>CATQJA010002650.1:52500-555000 GCA_958295435.1 Mesorhabditis spiculigera
TCCCGTTTGCTAAGCTGACTTGGCAAGAAGCAATTTTTGGGTAGCAGCGGTTCGATCGTCATATTTTCCCTTTTCAGGTATAAATATACCTATGTTTTGGATCCCGTGCAAGCTCTCCAAGTCAATAGTTTGGGCTTTCAACAAAAAGCATCATTTTGTTGTTTATCGCGCACCGGCGTTCACTATGGATTTGTTTTGGAGTTTTCCCGACAACATCCTCTTGATTGTCGTTTTTAGAAATTCAAATTCTTCACTTTTTTGGCCATGCAATCTAAGACTTTTTCGGTTTTTCCAATTTTGCCGAATCTCACAAATAGTCAAACTTTTGACTTCGGAGGCATAATTGTGGTGGCAAAGCCACAAAGTGTTTTTTGCAGTCTGTTCCGCCGTTTGCTTTTACAGCCACACCGTTGCAATTTGTTGCTTGAAGGTCAAACTTGGTTTGATCCAGAATGTCTGTCTGTCTCTGAATTATGACTTGGCTCAGATTCCAAAAATGAGGTAGTCAGTTCGGGTTTTTCACCATATTGAAATAAGAAATTGCGATATTTTCGTGGCAGATGCTTTTGACCATTGTTGCGGCTATAGACGCACAGGGAAAAAAAAATCTGAATCATTCATTCAGCCAGGGCTTCGGTTTCTTGGCATCGGATTTAAAATTTTGTCGTGTGCAAGCCATTTGTCTAAGGTATTGAGGCCGGGCCTAGAGTCTAGCTTGAGATGTCGATTCACAGGAAAAAGATAAGTGTGAAAAACAAACGCCTTACTTGGTGAAAAATACCGTAAAGATGAGGGGGAAATTTTGAACTGGCTATGCTGCTCTTGATTTTCACAGCTTATATTTCCGAGGGATGTGAAGGCGTTGGGTATTATCATACATGGTCGATGGCTTCTAGGACCGTCTGAAAACGTTAATCTATGCAATTTTGGTGTTTGAATGCGGGTCACGACTAAAAGAAACACTGGACTCACCTAGATTCTTCTTGAAATCTGCATCGCCAGCCGTCAGATATTGCTTCGGTTAAACGATTATGGGTCCCTCTACGTTCAGGTCTTATTTCTGGAAAAAATAGATCGTCGCTGAGAGTGGTCAGCCTTGCTAATTTCGATTTCCCACCCAAATCAAACTATTTTTCGCCAAAAGCCCTCAAGGTCATTTCGTAGTATTATATTTCGGAGTCTGTACTTAATACTACTCGTTACGTTGACTTTATTGTGAGAAATACTTATAAGCGCGACTTACCTCTGCAAATATTAAGTAATTAACATGTTCATCGTCGGCTTTCGATGAAGCCGCCAGTGGTTTATCACCGAGAATGAAGCACCGAGGCCCCTGAAAAAGAGCGGATTTTGAAATATTTAGTTTTATGAAAAAATTAGCAATTGATAATTCTATCAAAGGAAACGGAACAAAACTAATGGCTGCCACTTTTATTCCCAATACGGTATTCGGATCTTAGTTTCGGCGAATCGATTAGGCAATGAAACGGCATGGTTTTCTTGGCTAGAATTCTTTTATTGTGGCCATTTTAGCAGTTAGAAAAGTTAGTTGTTATTAACTTTTCAAAAAAAACAATAGGAAGTCTTTAAACAGCAATGATTTTCGTGTTTTTTGTGAGGTGGGGGCTTTTCGGGGGGCCGATAGTGGAAATGGGGGAAAGACTGCGCGAGAGCGGAGGGCATAAAGAGGTTAGCAGTAGTGAGCATGAGAGGGAAAGAGGCGCAACGGAGCTGTAGAGAAGCTGTGCCTTTTCCACGTTTCTTTTCTCCAAAATGGCTAATTGCTTATGTGCCTCTCCATAATTGCTCCCACTTCTTGCAAAATTAGAGACAAGTGAGGTCAGTTGATTACTGATGCAAATTCTTAAACTCTGATCTTCTGAATATTTTTCGTTACCATCTAAGATCAGTTAAATTTACCTAATCTTGCAAAAATTGACAGTTATGGATGGGAAAACGGGTTTTTGAGCTCTTCATTTGCACACCGGGCAATCTCGGTTTCAGTCGGCTGTGGTTCAGTTTACCCCCCCAGCCGACCCCCACCTACCGTATCTCGGATCCCTGTTCATCTACAGGTGTGTAAAGTATACCAAAATACTCGCCAGACCAAGGCGCACATTTTGGTATACTTTACATACCTATAGACCGACAGGCGGCCGAGATACAAAAGTTGGGTGCCGGCTTGGGGGGAAGGGGGGTAAATACAGGGTGTCCCAAAAAAAATCGACCCCCCTCTAGCGGACCGCAGAAAGCTCGGATCGGAATGATTTTCACACCATTCGAAAGCCCTTCAAACGGTGAGAAAACAAACGCCTTTGGTTTTCAAAAAATTTTTGCCTTCGCTCGATATTCAATGATTTCTGTAAAAAGCGTAAAACCAGCATCGTCCTGTTTGCTTTAGCAAGCAATTAACATGCCGATTTTGCATAAAATCTGCAGTTTTCATCGATTTTGGCCCTAAATTTAATGAATTAAAATTCCCATATTGAAAAACGAAAAGTGCTTGTTTTCTCGCCTTTTCGAGTGCTTTCGATAGATACCTAAATCGTCAAAATCGGACATGACTGCGGCCCGCTAGAGGGGGGTCGATTTTTTTTGGGACACCCTGTAGGGTTGTTTCTCGGAACTTTCGGAACAAAGACTGGTCGGAACGTTCCGAGATTCGCGTGTTCCGACTGTTCCGAGATTCGGAACGTTCCGAGATTTGGCTGTTCCGACTGTTCCGAGATTCCGAACAGTCCGAGATTGTGCTGTTCCGAGATTCAAATTTTTTCGCATGTAAATTTCGATTTCGTGTAAATTGTGTAGATTGCACGTAACTGTTTCGATTTTGCCGTGACACGGCAGTGTGGGCGCAACTGAACACTTAATTCCGTCGATGGTTAGATATTGAATCTGGAAATTAAGGAAATGAGAACGAATTGGGGATCGAATTGAATCGAAATTCAGTCGTGTTTGGAAATTTACATGCGAAAAACTTTGAATCTCGGACTGTTCCGAATCTCGGAACAGCCGGAACACGCGAATCTCGGAACGTTCCGACATTCGGAACAGTCGGAACGGTTGCTGTTCCGAATGTTCCGAATCTCGGCCTGTTCCCAGAAACAACCCTAGGGGTAAACGGAACGCTTACCTTTTTTTCTGCATTTACGGGGACCGTGATGCAATACTTTATCGTTTGGATCCACGCCCATATCTAATACAATTCAGCAAAAAACAGCAACCGAATGTGCAAATTCTACAACAGAGGTATGTAGGTTCAAATGGTTGTTCGATTGGGAGCCAGGTTAATTGCACGACTACTGCAGTTTTCAAAAGATGGATTCAAATACTTTTTTACTACTGCCGATTCTCATTGTTGGTGCCTTTGGAAAGCGGTGTGCCAACAAACAGCCATTGCAAGGATCACAGCAGATTTGTCCGTGCTGTTTTTCAGCATCTCGATGTTGCTTAAAATTGTCCACTTTTTTGCTGCATATCTGTCATCACAATTGGAGATGGGTATGAGGTATTTCGGGGGACTGATTTTTGATAGAGTAGTGTGACGTACTAAGCAAAACAAAGAGCGCATAGACTTTCGTAGTACGCTACGCTGCGATACTTCAGGGAAGCGGAACGTGTAGGGTAATTTAGCTTACCAGTAAGATTGCACAAAGCGGCGTATTTTTGTAAGGGTTTTTCTGTTTGTCAATAAAAGGACAACAATTCATTCATTCGCTTTCTAAGAATTCGATAATTTCCGGGTCAGGGTATCTGTCAATCATGTCGAGGTGCTCCGGGACGGCAATATGGGTAGTCATGTCGTCGATTTTGACGAACAGTCTATCGCCTGTGGGACGTGTGAGTCGATAGTGGATACAGTGGCCACCACGGGACTGGTGTTTTGGCCAGTGATCGAGGAATTTCGGGGGCTCAATCTCTGTCCTCAGCCGCAGACTGATCAAACGAATTTCGCGTTCACCTCTCATCCATTCTGCAATTACAATCTGCCCGTAATCCTCAAAGTTAGACACCCAGTCTTCCGTTTCCTCCAGTTGAATGGCCGGCATTTTCAGTGGGGTACACTCTGACAGCGGCATATCCAGCCTTTCAATATGCAGAATACTTGTCGATTCGTTCAGCCACTCCATCAATTCGGCATCGAGTCGGATACCTTCGGAAAAAGAAACCAAAGTATATTTGGTGGCCGGCTTGTGACGCTTCAAAATGGAAATCCAATCCACGGCTTCAAAGTTCAGCCCCAACATCTTGGCACGAACATCGACTTCGGCAGGGAGATCCTCATCGAGATCAGGTTCAGCAGGTCCATCATACAGTTCCAAAACGGTGACGGTAGAATTGTGGAAAAGCAGTTTGAAAGTCTCGGGGCCTGGGCACCGAAGATTCGCGCGTAAATCAAAATCTTCTGTGTCGTCATCATCCTGGATTTTCGAAACGTCGGGGCGTCCAGCCCTAATGGAGGTGCACAGATGCCAATACTTGTCCCGACACTCCTTTGCCATCTCCATTGTCACTTTGCTTGCAAGTGCCGTCTTCAAGAAGCTTTCGATATCCATATGACGCATGATATTGTGCTGAACAACGATCGGAAGCGCGTGGAGGTCCATGGAGATCTGAAATTTAGATGAAATTATTTTTGCCAGGCCTAATCAAGATTACCTATCTCCACAACGGCATCACGAATTTCCAGAATTTATAACGTCTGAAAATTTGAGATTCCGTTTGAAGAGAAAGAGAGAGTGATAAAGAGAGATAGGGGAGAAAGCGCTAGAGAGAGGTAGTGAGTGAGAGAAAACTGCCATTAGATAGAGGTGAGAATTTGCATTAAATATAGGATTGACTGGAAAATTGCATAAATCTCAAAGCACCTCAAAAAAAGGGCATCTGGGCAAAAGTGCGGGAATGCTTTGGACTGTTGTAAAGAGAAAGAGTGCCAAACACTTTCACATTGATGCTGCGATTCATCTGGGTGCCCCAAGGGCATTTCGATGACAACCCGAATGTACAGGGGAATCACGCGGACCAAAAACCTGGACTGTATACGAAAGCCTTTCAGCAATCGGGGCGCATTTTAGCGGTGCCCAGCTACAGGGCACCCCCAAAAAAAGCCGCCCCTCGGCATTTGGCGGTCTTCTATCAGATCGGGACCAAATTTTGCCAGCGATGGGGACCCATAAAAGCTATGCGCAGCCGAGTTTTCTAGGCAAAATATTGTAAAACAAAAAGTTATATCAAGATTAAGGTTAGTTTTGCCGATTTCATTATGATTTCCACCTCGAAAGGTTTAGCAAAAATGAAGAGCGCACTTTTTTCCACTCCCAGTAATTTTATGATTTACTAAATCTACTATATATAAATTTCTACTGTCCGTGCGCACCACCGGGGAATTCAATCCCGCCGCGAACCCCAAAAAATACCATAGCTGGGGGATGAAAATTTTCACCGGAGCTGTGCCGTTTCGCCTTTTCCCCCCGGGAGGGCCAGCGCTGAACCCCCGCGGAGCGGGGGGTCAACGCTGGTATACGTATAAATTGGGACTTTTCATCACTTTTCATTATCAAAATTGACAAAAACTGACCGAAAAATGATCATTTTTTGGCAAATTAGTCAAAGCCGGCATGTTAATAGAGATGAAGCAATTCCAATTCCAACATTTCCAAAAAAAACCCGTATGTTAACGATAACCGTTTTGTTTGACAATATTTGCCTAGAAAATTTGGTTGCACGGCGTTTTTTTGGGTCTCCATCGGTAGCCCGATCCCCGATCCGATAAAAGACGGCCAAATGCCGTAGGGCAATTTTTTTTTGGGGACACCCTGTATCCGTTACCATCCCAATTGCTTACTGTGATGTTTTTTTCTGGTTGGGAAAAAGCAAAACCATTTTATTTATTTGCTTTCTAAGAATTCGATAAGTTCCTGTTCAGGGTGACTGTCATCCGTTTCAAGATGCTCCGGGACGGCAATATGGACAGTCATGTCGTCGATTTTGACGAACAGTCTATCGCCATCGGGACGAGTGAGACGATAGTGGATACAGTCGTCTTCATCTGACTCGTGTTTTGGCCAGTGATCGAGGAATTTCGGGGGCTCAATCTCTGTCATCAGTACCAGACGGATCCTACGAATTTCACGTTCACCTCTCATCCATTCTGCAATTACAACCTGCCCGTAATCCTCAAAGTTTGACACCCAGTCTTCCGTTTCTTCCAGCCGAATGACCGGCATTTTCAGTGGGGTACACTCTGATAGCGGCATCGCGAGCCTTTCGACATGCAGACTACGGGTCGATTCGTTCAGCCACTCCATCAATTCCGCATCGAGTCGTATATCTTGGGTAAAGCAGACCATAGAATATTCTGACGCTGGTTTGTGACGCCTCAGAATGGCCATCAAATCCACGACATCGAAGTTCAGCTGCAACTCCTTGGCACGAACATCAACTTCAGCAGGTAGAGCATCCTCAAGTTCCAAATTGGTGACGGTGGAATTGTGGAAAAGAAGCTTGTAAGTTTCGGGCCCTGGACACCGATGATTGAAGTGAAAAGTGTGTGTGCCATCATCGTCTGTGTCGTCATTATCGTCATCGTCATGGATTTTCGAAAAGTAGCGGCATCCCGCACTATTGTAGATTTCCACATGCCAATACTTGTCCCGACACTCCTTTGCCATCTCCATTGTCACTTTGCTTGCAATTGCCGTCTTGAAGAAGCTTTCGATATTCATATGCCGCATGATGTTGTGCTGAATTATGATCGGCAATTTGTGGAGGTCCATGGAGATCTGAAATTTGTATGAGGTTAGCTCTGCAGGGCGTGATAAAGACTAAAAACTGGAAAAGAGAATCACGAATTGAGAGAAAGCGAGAGAGTGAGAGAGAGTGAGTGAGAGAGGGGAGGGAGAGAGAGGGCGAGGGAGAGATACAACTACAATTGGATAGAGGTGAAAATTCGCATTAAATAGAGAATGGGCTCGCAAATTGGCAAAAGCGTCAAGTATGTTGTAGCAGTGCAAAAAGTGCGGGATTACTTTTGGACTGTTTAGAGGGCGCGCCAAGACCTTTCGCATTGGTGCTCCAATTTATCTGCCTGCCCCAAGGGAATTTTCGAGCATCTATGCGGCATTTTCGGGACACCTTGTGTAGTTGTTTTGGTGACTGTGATGAACTCAAGATGATCGAACCAAATATTGCTTTGAAATATCGAAAAACAATGCGTTGGTTGTTTAGACGGATGACCGTGTGAATTTTTGCTGACTGAACAGTTGGGCATAACTGAGTAAGACATACAAAAATGCAATCATTTGGCAACACAATAAAACGATGAAATTCGAAAGTTTGTGTGGTCTGCCATTCATTTCGCTATACAGGGTGTCCCCAAAAAACCCTCCCTACCTTGCGGGTAAATCGACCATGCTGAACACGATGGTGATGTTTTTGAAACGGAAAAATGCCTTTAGAAAAAGTCGATTTTTTGGAGCTATTTTAAATTCAATATTTAAGCTACTAAACGTCATTTGACGCGGCTTGGGACCCTGCATCATCGAATTCTACAGCATTCGAAAACACTAGTTGAAACATTCCTGGGTTTGGTGCAAAAATATAACCAGGCAGCCGGGTTACAAGAGCTTCGTCATCAACGCCTCTTTTAAAGGAAGTGGGTGCCTCCCCCTTTTTTTTGTTTTGTCGCGGTCTGGGTGGTTGCCTTCTTTTTGCACGCTACTGTATGTATATAAAATTTTCTGGTATACCGGATGCGGCGCCCGCGAAGCGGCATTTTGACCTTAGCATTAAATAAATTTCCATCGTCTTCGTGCTCTATCCCGAAAATCCAGCTGAGTTAGATGCGGAATCCATGGATTCTGCTGTTCATTTCGATGGCCATGGGGGTGCTAGAGGAGAAGCTCCCCGACAGATTCTACGGCCGATTCGAGGTGGACAAAGCAATGGATATCCACATGGACGAATACCTGAAAGCCAAGGGTTTGCATAGACTATTCGAATACACCATATTATTCTAGGCCTAAGCTGGGTGCTGCGACAAATGGTTTTGACGTGTGATTCGACCATCGTTTTTGCTGACCACGGCCTACCGAAGAACTATTTCTACTATGAGATATCAACGTGCAAATTTGTGATATTTTTGGCTTGTGTATATTTTATTAATGTCGATAGGTCACCCGTTATCGCGAGGCACACATTGGGTGGTATGGTGCTGATGAATTGCACATGCAATTAGTAAGTTTCGGGCTGCTTTCCTTGTGTGAACGGGCCGTACTTGGGTGTTCCAATAAAAAACACCCCCTCTAACTCGACGCAGAAGTATCGGATCTGAATGAAAGTTATACCATTCGAAAGCCCTTGCAACGGCGTGCCAGAGAAACTAGCAGAGATTTACTAAGAAATTTCTACTTTTCCTGTTTTAAAAAGAGTGTGACACCTAGCCAATGGGCAAACTGGCAGAGATTATTTGCGAAGTCCAAATTCGCTCAATTCCATCATTTTTTAGGTATTCAAACTCGCCGGAGAAGACTTCGAGGACATCCGCTTCTGGATGGAAGAGTGGCCGAAGCATAAAGCCGGTAATTCCAGCTGTCACAGTCCCTTTAAACCCCTTTCAGACATGCCATTCGGACAGATTCCGGTGTTGGAAGTGGATGGAATGATGATCCCTCAATCTGCAGCCATTGGCCGTTATGTGGCCAAGAAATTCGGTGGGTCTAACTGTCCCAAATGGTCGCTGCTAGCTTGCCCTAGCTCCAAAAAAATTCCCAAATCATCTCTGCAGTTTTTGGAGCTTTGTAAAGATTTGTGGTAGTTCAAAAATCTATAGCTCACGATTCCTACCTGAACTTTGCTAGTTTGCCTTTCCTGAAGGATCTCTGCCAGCTTGCCATTCCTAAATAATTTCTGCTAGGTTACCTTTCCTAAAGGAACTCTGCTAGCCTGCCTTGCTACAAAAATCCCTTCTTACATGCCATTCTTAAAGAATTTCTGCTAGCCTTTAATTCCTAAGGGGTCCTCTGCTCTGTGCCATTCCTAAAAGATCTCGGCTAGCCTGCTATTCCTCAAAGATCCATGCTAATTGTCAATTCCTCAAAGGTATATGCTAGCTGACCTTCAGGGGTGAGAAGCTCGAATTTTTAAAGGGACGGTAACAGTCAAATTCATGCAAATTTTGAATTTGCAGGTCTCGCCGGAAAGACGCCAACTGACCAGGCTTGGGTGGATGCCTGCGTCGATCAATTTAAGGACCACTACACCGAGATCAACAAATGGTACTACACGGCCCTTGGATTCGCCAATCACGGTGACAAGGTACCCAGTTTTTATGCTTTTCGTGTACTGTAGAAAATCGAATTAATTTTTGATTTTTAGGAAAGCCTCTACAAATCGGTGTACGAGCCGGCCCGCGACAAATTCTACGATTTCTTGCAGAAACGCCTCAAGAAGAATGGCACCGGATTTTTGGTGAGGAAATAATTCGGAAATTTATGCATTTCTGATTTATTGAAACTTGCTGAATCTTTTGGATTCTATCTGCCCTAAAATACAAAATATAAATTTTGTAGTTTTGCATAAAAATAAATTTAATTTGGCATATTGATTTTTGATTTTGCAAAACTAATTTCCCCGTTGAACTATGGTAATTCAAACATTTTTTCAAGCACTGCTAAATAAATGTTGCTATAAGCTTTAAAATGGTGACGAAGCTTTTTATTTGCAATTTAAATTTTTCAAAAATTGCTCCAATTTAAGTTAAATTTTTAAATGTTTTGAATTTACGAAACTATTTATACTTGAAAACGCAACTTTCAAATTATTTACAATCTTAATTTAGGTTGGAAACTCGGCGACGTGGGCTGATCTTCTGATTGCCGATCATATGCACACCATTCTACAGCTGAAACCAGATACTCTCCAGAGATTCCCGGAGGTAAGGAACCAAACAAAAGCCTGTCTTTGGCTTTTTGAAACTTATAATCGTATTAATCTTCATTAAAGGCTATATTTTTCCATTTTTCAGATGCTGGCCTTCAAGAAACGCGTAGAAGAGCTGCCCCAAATCAAGAAATGGATCGCCACTCGCCCAAAGACCCCTTTCTAAACGCTCTACAAAATTTCCTTAAATCACTTTTTACCTCTTTTTTTAATTTTTTCACTCGAAAGGCCCTTAAATTCAAATATTTTTTGTAAAAGCTGAATAAACCCAATTTTTCCGCATTGTTCTTTGTCCAATTTACATCCGAGATGACAAGCTGTCATACCTCGTGGAGGATGTTATGCAACAATGGATCGGGGGTTGACACAATATTTGGATAGTACTGCATAGCGCGAGGGCAAGGATTAGCACTCCACAGCATCCACAAAACAGCTGCTACTTACTCTACTATATCCGCCTATTGACAATGCCCCGGGCAACAGCCTTATAAAAGCTAGAAAATGCAGTTAAAACCTAAAAAAAATAGTATTTTTAGCCTATCTACGAAACCTGGGCTTGGAAAGTTCAAATTGTTCCTCATCAAACATTTCAACATCCTTCAAAAATTATGTTTCCAGCCCTGCTGGCCGTCAGTTCAAAGGGGTAACCGGAAATTAAACCTTTTACGAGGGACTTCTGTTGGGCGTGAGGATGGAGGGCGGTGTCTTTATGGTGTGTAGCGGAAGGCAAGAGGCCAATACCCGGAGGCCATTTTGTCGTCTCATGCATATAAATAACACCGCCAGAAACGCGGCCGACCCCCAGAAAGACCATCCATTTGTTGCCGCAACCCGCTTTTTCGCAAAATTCCGATAGCTTTTGGTAGCCTTTGGACCTCGCAGTTTTTAAGCTACAAAATCCGAAAACCCGCATTTTCGCCGGTTATTTGTGCAAATTTTTAACAACGTAAGTGAAATACGTTCAATAAAAATTCTAACTCTTCAATTTTGCCTCACTGTTATCCTTAAGGTTTTGAATCTCGATTTTCTGGGGCACCTTCGGGCGCGTTTTATGTTGCAGCAAATTTTCTGAAAATTCGGTGTCCGTAGGAATGTAGCGTACTCTTGATCAATTTTTGAATTTTTGAGAGGTTAGAGGACCTTCCCTTTCAAAATTGTCACTTTTTTGAGAAAAATCTCCGATTTTCGCTGCCTGCCAAATCCTTTGGGCTCAAGATTTCAAGACAATTCCTAAAATTCTGCGCCGCATCTTCCGGGTCAAGACATTTGAATGAAACTTATCGGGAAGGGGAGACACATGTTTTCTTTCTTCAGATCGAGTCAGTGGAGTAGTGTAGAGGACAAGGCCATATAATTCTTCTTTCTAAAGGAAGGGGAGGGTGGGACATAGATTATATCTCCCCTCCCCAACCTGCTACCCCCTAAAATGTGCCAAATTGACACCCGGGCGGCGTCTTTCCACACTCGCGTTTGAACTTCACACCGGCGCGCCCCTTTTTGAGATTTATTTTTGAGGGATATTTTTATTTCTATTGATTTTTCGACGCTATCAAACGCCTTTTCGTGCTAAAAATCCATCTTTGATTTTGAAGATTTTGAAAGAAAAACGATTTTCGAGCAAAAAGTCTATAATACAGTATCCGTTGGCCGCAAGAAAAATATGATTTTAAAATTGCAAAAATAACGTTTTGTAGGCAAAGCATTTTCTTTCTAGAACACAGAAATGTTGACCGTTTTGGGTTTAATTTGTTTATTGTGATACAGTATGCATTTTTAGCAAATTTTTGCATGCTAAATTTAACCAAATTCTGAATTTGTGCGTGTTTTTGATTTTACCAAATTCCAGAATTTTCGAAAAAAAGGATAAATTACGTATTCGTAAAAGAATGTAATTTTGCCGAATTACAGTAGCCTGGAAAAGCCAAAAAGTCACCGCCGCAAATAGCAGCTCGTCCAAAATGAGGTGCCACTTCCCGGTCTCCTTCTTTTGCCAAAGCACAAAGAATGACCCCTGACAGAGCCGCTCCCTAATGATCTCTGCCAGTTTGCCCCCCTTCTTTTGTCCCCCAATCAGAGGTCCCAGTTGGACATCCCATTCCTCCCTTCCTCCCCTCCTACACAATCGCATCCAAATCGACCCCAGATTCGGCAAATCCGGCGGCAAAAAGGCATTTGACGCCATGCCAAGTCCGATCTGCCAGCCGGTTTAGCTTTTCAAGAGCTATCTGGATTTTTTTGCACGGTTTTTATAAGTTTTCGGGCAAATTACTTTTAATTGCCTGCCAGTTTATTGTTTCCAAACATTAATTTGAGCGAAGTCACCGATTTTCTCCAAACCCGCTGGCAAAGGGCCTTTGCCACCATGCCAGACTCCGATCTGCCACCCAGTAGCTTCCGGATACGTTTTTCGAGTTCTCGTAGTTCGTAGCACGCGCATTTTTGCACCAGTCCTTCAACCACCTGCCGCTTAGCGTTTAGAATGATTTTTGCTCTAATGGATTTTCGGGTTATCAAAGAGCCATGACCACAAACTCGATTGGGCCATAGCCGGGCCCTTTGATAGGGGGCCATGTCCTGAGGATATGCGATGATGGCGAGTGATGAAAAGAGAAAAAGGAAGTGTGAATATTCGTTGTCTTTTCTAGTCTTTCCCTAGGAGATCTTATCATCACCCTTCTCATACCCTTTCTTCCCGTTCCTCACAGCCCGAGATCATCACCATTATTTCCCTCCTTTTCGGCGATTGAGATTTTATGGAGCTGCTTTTCCACCCGGAATTCTCGGGGCTGCCGCGGGCGACATTTGAATCTGGATCACTGTCAATTTGCATATGTTAAGTAGGTTTGTACCTATTTCTGGGAAGCACTGAAAATTGCTTATCTGGGGCAAAAAAACCTCAATTTTTTTTATCTAAATGTTCGTATTGAATAATAAAATTTCTAGTTTCTGTTTATTGCAGGCAAAATTTAAAAAACAAGCCAAATCTTTAAAAAATGTGAAAATTAATTATTGAAATTGTGCCCTGTCCACAAAACCTGAAATTCCTAGCTTTGAAGTCATTAGGTCATGCAGCTAACTCAAAAAATGCAATCATGTCACTAAAATTCTGCATTCTGGAGAGCTGCCAATGCTTTTATTTTCCGACGACCTATTTTCGCGAATCCTCTAACAACTTTTCGACCACTTGTTTTCATACCTTAGCAGTCCATTAATGCTTGGACCTCATATCAAAAGGTCTTTGTCCTTTTTGTCGGATATCCTGGCGACCACCTGCCCCTGAGACACCCCGAGGCTACAGTTTTCTTATCACATCGCATATCTGCCGGAATCCATGGTAGTTCTGAATTTTATTAAAGTCATTAATTCGACATCTACCCTCCCCTACCCTCCCCCAGATATTCCTATTTTCTACCACCACCGGCCTAAATGGCTACAAATCATAATTGTTATTCCCTAAACATATTTTCTGACTACCGTATTCCTGAATTATGGTACTGTCTTTCGACATTAGTTTTGTAAATGGAGCTAATTGAAATTTTAAACTAGCCTATTTTTTTCGGGCAAAATTTTATCAAAATTACTTTGTGCTGTGTAACTTTCAAATTTATTTTTATATTTTTGTAGATAATTGAGATAAGTTTTTTACAAATTTTTCAAGTTTTACGGTATGCTGTGTCGTTATCAGACTGTAATTAGATATTTCTAGAACAGGTTTTATACAATCTATTTAAATTTTATTTGCTAATTTTTGCAAATATTTCGGTTTTGAAATAAACCTACATCATTATTTGTCGCCATTTAGAATGGTAATGACGGTCGACAAAAGACCCTCTACTTCTCACCAATCGAAAGCCAATTTCTGGGGATCGTTGAGGAGTCGATCCAGTTTTGGCACGAAATTGCCGTTTTTGCATAGCAGTCAGTTTTGGAACAAAATATATTGTATTTTTAGTATTATTTAACTTATTTAAAATTTTAGAACGGACCAGCCTCGCGTCGGAAAATGAGAACGAGCGGAAACAGATGATTTTCGGGACGATTCGAGGGATGAAACGATACAAGAGACACTCGGAGCTGGCTGGTGAGAGATTTAGGCATGCTAGCAGGAATTCATGGATTTTCGGACCCCAGAAACTTTGAAAATCGCTGAACTGGCTAGCACGAAGCCTAAAAATGCACTTAAAAACTTCAGCAGAATAGGCAGGCTAGCAGAGAAAATTGTATTTTGTACTTCCTAATCCTTTTAAACTCCATTCTGACTGCACAATCCGAAGGCCAAAAAAGGCAAGCCAGCATAGATTCTTTGAAGCTAAAACCCCAAAAACACTGGAATTGACATGCAAATAATCCAAAAACTGCTTAAAAACGACAGAAAGATAGCAGATAGCAGAGCTTCCTTGCGAAATTCGATATTTTTTATGATTTCCAGCCAAAGAGGTTAAAAATCTATTTTTTCCGGAATGTTATCGATCTAATATACAATTATTTCAGATTCCTACTTCGGCGGTGACCAGCAAGTCCTGATTTCCGCTCACCCGATCCATTCCTCCGTCAATCTGATGGCCGTCCGTCCGCAAATCGCCAAAAGAGGCCAATTGAGCAGTGATCTTTTTAATGGACCACTCGAGGATACGGTATATGGCGCTTATCAGGTTGGGAATTTGATTTAGGACTTTAAAATTTACATTAAGACTGAAAATTAAGGATTGAAATTGGTGTCACACTCCCCTTAAAATCTGGAAAATTCTGATTTCGAAATGCCGTGGAATTTTTTTTGCGTTCCGAACGCGGCAATGGCAAACAATTTGGAAGCGCCTAAAATAGCTTCACGCTTGGACGAGACAGTGAGAGAGAGAGAGAGAGAGAGAGAGAGAGAGAGAGAGAGAGAGAGAGAGAGAGAGACGAGAGAGGCAGACAGACAGAAGAATGGCTTGCCTACTAGTCATTTTTCACGGTCTAATTTCGTATCTGTAGCTGTCTCTCTCCCCCTCCCTCTCTCTCTCTCTCTCTCTCGCTCTCCCTCTCTCTCGTCTCTTATTTGCACAGTGGCTGTCAGTCAGTAAATGGCATCAGAATGCCTATTCATTCCGCGGCGCTACCCCCTCCACGCGCAACCACACCACTGGCTGGGGGGGCTTTCTTTACTTTGCTTTCCCTTCTTTGCTCTACCCAAATTAGCTTTTACAAGGTCCCGTGGGTCGCTATTTCAAAGCTCTCGGATTTTTTACGGTTCTTACGCATTTTCTGGTTGTTTTTTTTGGAAATCCGGCTTTTACAGGCAATTTTTCATTTGTTGGTCCGTCTTAGTCGTTCAATGATTTGACGGTCTGTGGGTCAGTTTGTGCGTCTGTGCGTCGAACTGTCTGTCAGTTTGTCTATCTGTCTGCCAAGAAACGGAGTTTTCGGTCTGTGACTCTCTAAAAATCAGATTTTCTGCACCTTAGCTACACAACGAGCCTAATAACGTACGGTGTTTTTGTCTATTTGATGTTAGTTTGTATGTCTATATGTCTGCTTGACTGTCAGTTTGTCTATCTGTCTGCAATGAAATTTATTTATCCGTTTCTCTATCCTTGAAAATTCGTTTTGGGTTTTCTCGATCACCTACGCAACTTTCCAAATGACGTAGTCTCCCTTATTTGCATATTCTATGCTTCTAAATTTGAAAAACACGATCATATATCACGTTTCCTTAACCTCCGTCAGAATCTTTCGTTTCTTTGCCCGTTCCGAATATGAATGGTATGTAAATAGGTGTATCTCGTTGTCTCCGTTCTCACGCCTCCTCCTTTTTATTGCATTCTGCCAGGGTCGGCCGGCTTGCGGCTTCCCTTTTTCTTTCCTGGAAAAGTTATGGCCCGGCTTCTCACGTTAAATATTGACATCTTGCATTTTTGAAAAAATTTGACTGTTGTTGGAATTTCGAGAAAAAAATCAATTTTTGTATTTTCAAAATCTTTTTAATGGTTATTTTTAGAATTTTTCATAATCTATTAAGATTCAAAAATTCTATCTTTAACTGGTGTTTTTGAAAGATCGTTATTTCAGCTAGTCCCCAATTTTTGCGAAAATACCCAGCACTAGACGGTCAAATTAGCCTCGGAGGCCGTATTTTGTGTATTTTGTATGTTTGCGTACTCGTAAGGGATCGATGATTGAGTGTCGTCTACAGACAGAAAGAGTAGCTGAATGGTCAAGAACGTTTCGTTTTCCAGCTTTTGCAGAGGCCTTTTCGACTCCCATAGGCAAACAAGTCGGAAACAAGCTTCAGATTTGATACTTTTTAAGCCAAATCCATACTTTCTACTTTAACCCAATCCTTGGTCTTTTAAAGGAGCCGTGAAGCGTCAAAATTTACTTCTGTGACTGCCTAGGCCCTTTAATACCGAATGCTTTTTTTCCGGAAGCTCGTCCCCCGTCGGCCCGTTTTTGATTCAAATGCCCGGATGGTCACTGAATACGTTCAGGGGAGCGTTACGTAGTCGGAATCGGGTAGCCTGGCGGACAGTTTACCCAGATAAAATAGCAAATTGCCAATTTGTGCTTCAAATTTTTTTCATATAAGCTTTAACCTTTATTTTTTAACACACATTTATAAGTGAAAATTCTTGATTTTTTAAATTTTTAGCAGACCTTTTTAATTTATTTTGCATCGAAATTATTCATTGGCGTACAGTTTAACGTAATATAATAATATAAAAATAATATAAGGTTATGTCAGCGTTTTAATTTTTCGGATTTTATTTAATGACCGAAACTCGAATTTCTGACTTTCTTATGAATTTCTAAAAATTTTTCAGTTTTTCCGAAATATATTTTCGTTTTTTTAGCCTCCTTTACCCCTTTAGAATGAGCCACAGTTTACTTAAACCCACCCTTTTCCTCGTTTCCGGTCCCTTTTTCTCTGCGGGGAACAAGGGCACTTGACTGTATGGCCACCAGAATGTTTCAAGGCGAATGAATACTTTTCTTTTCTTTTCTTTCCATTTTCCCATACCCATTCTCTCTCTCTCTCTCTCTCTCTCTCTTCCAATTTGTTTGCCCTCTCATCGCCCCATTTCACACCACACACTGTCCCCTGGATTTCTACCAGCCTGGCTGGGCACGCGCTACTTTTGAATTTTCGGGCTCGTGACTCGATTTCTAGGTGTCACTGTTCCTTTATAGTTGAATTTTGCATTGGAATTGGGCAAAATGCCACGCAGCCAACATGGCCAAAAAAAGATTAAATTTATGAAATTTTCGACAAGGTTTTTGAAGATTTCTGAGCCCAACACAAATTAACTTTTCCGCATTTTCGGAGCTCTAGCACGATTTCTAGCTGGGACCATCCTTGTAAAATTTGAGTCTGGCTGGATTTGGCAAACTGCCTAGCAAGGAACAGATTACAATAATTTTTACACGAATTTAACTATTTGAAGCATTTAAAAATCTGAGAACGAGCTACTTTTGTTGGCGAATTTCGTGATTTTGGCTCGGCCTTTCTGGCTGTCACTGTCCCTTTAAAATTGCATTTTTTTGCTAGAATTTGGCCAACTGCCAGCTACAAAGCTAACAGAACTTTTCAAGACGATTTTTAGGCAAATCCAACGAATTTTCGTGGAATTGAGTTCGTTGAGCTTTCTAGACCATTCATTTCGCACAATTTAAATCTTTTTTTTGCTGAAACTCACAAACTGCCATCCAGTAAACATTTTACAGTCATTACCAAGCCATTTCGACCATCGGAACTTCCAGAATATTTCATTCCACACCCCCGGCCGCAATTACGGTATTAGTGGGAACACGTATCGTTCCGTACCCATCCCTCCCTCCTCTCTCTCTTCCCCTCCTCTCCGTTTGGCCTCTTCCATACCCTTGAACACAGCCTCTAAAAAACAGGCCCTCCCCCCTCTCAATTCGAATCCATCCATTTCGACCATCGATCCCTCTTCCTCCTCAAAGATTCGACCTCCAAAAAGCCGCCCCCTCACTTTCATGCTCTTTTTGTGTTTCTGAGCACGCAGCTTGGCGGGCTTGGCTTTCTTTTAGGCTTAGCTTTGAAGCTGACCGCCAGATTGCTTATATTTAAATTTATGGAATTTTCTAATTTTATATCGACGCATTAATAGGTATTTCTGGACCTCGAGCTCGAACTTAAGCTTGAGCAAGCCTTTAAAGCTTGAGCTTCGGCGACTAGACTTCGTTTTTTCAGTATCACTAAACTGCCATCCAAAATACAACCTCGATAGCTTAAATCAATAATTTTAAATTTATTCGTCAATTTAACTTGCTAAATCCACTCGTGAAAATCTTATTTTTCAAAAATTTGCATTTTTCACTTTTTCCGTGTTTTCATCGTACTACGCTATTCCGATACGCTCCAGATGTCGACCACATCCCCACCAACCGTATCCACAATATCTACCGTACCCCCTGGCGGCTACCGTAACCCTCCAATACAGCGGGGATGGGCACAGCTCAGGGATTCGAGAAGAACAGCTGCCCATCGATTGAACAATCCGAATTCAAAAATGACAAATGCTGAGGCGGAACCCCCGAAAAAGACTGTAAAAGTACGCAAAGATACGGTTGTAATGAGGGCTTTTAAAGGGAGCGTGACACCTCACATTTGGAAAATTAATAGAATTAAAATAGGTTTGGACCGAAATGTTAAAAAAGTTTAATGAAGTAGCATAAAAAAATTACGGTATTACCGTAACCCGTTTCTTTTCCAGAGCACTGCGACTACGGTGAAACCTGTAAACGCGGTTCGACCCGTAATTCACAAAGTCGGAAATGCGATGCGGGCCGCCGATCAGTCACCCTATTCAAAAGTGAGTTTTTCAGCAAAAGATAGCTTTAAAATTACTGAATATTTTATTTATTAAAGTTTTAGTTTAAATTATTAAAATTCTAAACTTTTTGTGGAATTTAATTTGTTGGTTAAATTAAATTTTTTTACATTGAAAAGAGTTGTTGGTTTAATTTAGAAATTTGTTAAATTTAGTTAAAGTTTGATAAAATTAATTTTAATAAAATTTAAGTTTAGAATACAAAATTTATTTTTTTGAAATTGAGAACTTTATCTGTATTCAAATCTGCTAGTTCTAGCGTTATTAAGAAAATTAAAAACTGGGATTTTTACTCTTTCTAAAATGACTAAAAATCTGCTTTTTGAGTCGCTATTTTTTTTTACTTTGCAAAATGCTTCTCTTGCCTCCCGGCCCGGGGGAATATTTATGGTTTCAGTACGAATCAATTTTATTTCCTCAAAATCAATTTTGAATGTTTTTGCAGGCTTCGCGAAGCCTCTCCCACGATCCATCATTCCACGCACGCAGACGGCCCTTTTGCCAGGTAACATCCGTTCTTATACTTCTTATTTTTGCGTATTTATGCGGATCGAATTTTTTAGGTCTTTTTGAGTTATTTCCTCACATTTTTGAAAATTTCGATAACGGCTAAATTTTTAACCTGAATTTTTTTTGATGTCCTTGCTGTTTAAAAAATCTGATTTTAAGCTCAATTTTTTATGTGGTAGCCAAAATTAGATGGCTACGGGTTTTTTTGCGTTAAACTGGCAGGCAGAGAGGCAAAAAAAAACCGGTTTTAATTTTTCTAATCTATCGCCGTAATCAATTATCCCATTTCTTATGTATTTTCCTTTCAGCTGATATCCGGTGCAGCTAAAAAAATACAGTTTCCGCCTTAATTTAATTTTACCGTACCCCAAACCTTGCTTTTATGTGTTTTCCTCTAAGCTGCCAGGCAGTAAAGCTAAAAATAGAGTCCAAATTTTTCTGCAATCTTGTAGTATTCTAAAACGGCACTTTTCGAGAATTTTCCATCAAGCTGCCAGCCAGTATAGCTAAAAATCAAGTCCCCGATCCCTGAAACTTTTACGGAATTTTGCCAATTTTGAATCCGGGGGAACACCCTTCTTTCCCTCCATTCCCCCTTATTATAATTTCTTCCCGTCGCTGGGCCCCAATTTGCCCCTAGCCGCCAAGTGGGGTGTGAAAGGAGAAGTTGCGATCGAGGCTTTTTGTCTGTCTCTCTCCCTCTCTCTCTCTCTCTCTCTCTCTCTCTCTCTCTCTTTCTCTCCCTCTCTCTCCTCTATAAATCCCCTTAAATAGAACCCCAGGCTGTGTGATGACAGCTCTTCCTCCCCTCCTCCTCCTCCTCCTCCTCCTCCTCCTCCTTCTCTCCTTTCTTGGAAATGAGCAATTAGAGGCCCTCCCCCTCCCCGAGATCCACACTTTTACTCCTTCCCATCCGCGTCTCTAATTCTCCACTTTTTTCGGGGTCTCTCTCGGATTTCGTCCATCTGCCTGTCATTCTACCATTTGATAGTGGATTTTTGTAATTAAGTCTGTTTTTGTGGATTGAGCACTTTTTAGGATTTACTGGCTGCCAGTATAGTCACTAGTATCACCCGTGCCCTAATTTTCTCTAAATCGCCAGTTCTCTCCTCGATTCTTCAAACTGAATTATGCGGCGACGCGACCCGCAACGCACGACAAACACGCGGGTTTTTGCATTGTGTAATCGATTACGACATCTTTATGGAGTCGACAATTTGAGGGTTGCGCTTCGCGCGCGTGTTTTTCTTGATTTCCTTTTTAATATCTAAAAAGCCAATTGCAGCCACTTTGTTGAAATTTCCACTCCACTGGAAAATTCTGCGGCCCGATTGCGATTTTACGGCCGATTTGTGCCGCCGCGGGCATTTTCGAGTCCATATTTGATGATGAGGGTTTTGGCGGACAATGGAATGACTCGCCCATTTCTAGCTAACTTTTTTTGGGACTCGAAAATTTTTCCTTTTCGTTTTAAAGGCCCATCCCCGGTCCTTAAAAGTGTTCCATTAAAAATCTTTGCTTTTTCTCGTTCTGGCTGCCAGATCCCTCAAAAATTCTAAAGAACTGCGATTTTCACACAAAGATTTTGCAATATTTCGTCGAACTGACTGACAAAAGGACTTTTCTTCCCGGCACTGTCCCTTTAAAACCATTCAATCCCGGATTTTTCGATTTTTCGTAAATCTGGATGCCGGTTTGCTTAAAAGTTCCATTGGGATCCAATTTTGACGCTAGGTTTTTGCCATGTTCCTTCAAACTGACCATCAGTCAAGCTTTTTCTGCAGTCACCCTCCCCTTAAACGCCCCGTAAAACCTCGTTGGGTGGGGTGTGTGTGGGTTATTTGCGTGGGGGGTATTGGTTGTGAGGTGGCTAGGGGGGTCTCGGTCGAGCCACGGGGGGCTATGAATGCCCCTTTTAAAAGAGAGCCCGTCCCTCCCTTTTCTGGCCCTCTATGGCTATGGGTGTCGGGCCCTACGGCACGGGGCCCGCGCGTATCCACTTGTGGGGCCATGCCTGGGGCCTCTCTCTCTGTCTGTCTCTCTCTCTCTCTCTCTCTCTCTTCCCTTTCTAGGGCCCACCGAGGCCCCTCTCCATGCATCGATCCCTTCCCCTCTTCCCCAAAAGAGGCCCTCCTCCCCCCTCATCTCGATACCCATCCCCCCCCATATACTACCCCCCTTCCTCACGGCTTTTACCTTGCTTTTTTTGGATTTAAGTTTTACTTTCCAGTTTTTATGCTATCACTTGTCTAACTGGCTGCCAGTTGACCTATTAAAGGGGCTAACAAGCCCAGAGACCTAGTTTTTGCCCCGCGCGGGTGTCGAACCCGGGGCCTGAACTTGCGAGATATACATGCTAACCATTCGGCCACAAACTCTAATTCTCGCCATTTGACCTGTTTTCTAGTTTAGCTGTCAGTCAGTTGACCTATAAATGGGGCTGTGAAGCCAGAAAATCCAGATTTTGCCGCGAATGGGATCGAACTCGGGTCCCGTCCCTGACAGACGGAAACCCTAGCCACTGCGCCATATTCTCTTACTATCCCGTTCCGAGGTGTTCACTCGCTTATCTGCAAGCCAGTTGTGCCATTAGAGGGAATCCGAAGCCAGAAAACCTTCGTCTCGACGCATCAGCCTCTAAAGTTGCAAAATCCGGTTTTTCGTCAGTTTATCGCTCGTAATCTCGAAATCGCTCTGAAATGACCTTTCTATGACTGTGAAATCATCAACCGGCACCAACTCTTTCTGGTCTCCAAAAAGCAAAAAGATTTGCCGCGCTCGGGAATTCAACCCCCGTGCCGAACTCGAGAGACGAGCACACTAGCCACTCGACCATTTCCGGCTCAAAAAATTTCTTGTTTTTATCCGAGTTCTCGCTTCAATGTCTGGCAGTTTATCTATTAAAGGGGCCGAGAAACCTCAGGAATTAGTTAAATCGGTATTTTTCCAATCTCTCACTCTTAGCATCTCTCATTTGCCCGCCCTCAATCCTTTACTCTCCCTCGATTTAATTAGACAATCATTCACCCTCCCGAGAATAGCCCTCAATTTCCCGTCCAGGTATTACATCGTATTACACCCCCATTTTGCGCCCGTTCCGATTCTTACCATTTTGCCATTTAAATTGATTGCTTTTTTGAGAGGGTAATTTATTACGACTGAAATTCTGCAGATAGGCAAGCTAGCAGGGACAATTAGGGATTTCTAAGCCACCTGGCAGACAAACAAACGGAATGAATGACAAACACACAAATTAACACAACAAATCCGCAAATATTCAGAAAAATCGAGTGGATGACACGAAATCGGCCAAACTGACAGACAAATCGAGCGACGAACAGACAAACGGACTGCTTGACAGACAGGTGATTAATTTTTGGATGGACTGACTGACAGTTTGAAAGAACAGCCAAAAAAGTTGTATTTTCGAACTAGTATCGAATTTTAATCTTTTCAAGCCGTTTTTGGGTGGCTTCGAGGTCAGTTTGACGCTTGCGCCAAAAATTTGGTTTTCAAGTACCTTTAAAATTTTAAAAAGCTTATGGTTATTCAAACTGGCCTGCAATTTTTGCTTCCACCCCAAAAAAATCCTAAAATCCCGCTAAAATCCCGATTTTCTCCAAAATTCTCGCCATTTTTCCGCGTTTTCCCTTCCCGGTCCCTTTAATTGCCCGCCAATCCTTTGACTTGGGCCCTCGGCTTCCTTTCTGGCAGCCAGGTTGTCTTTCTGTCTGCCGGCGTGTCCAGTCCAGGGCCAACCCGACCCATTGGCCCTGGTTGGGGCCCAGGGCGGCCCCGAATTGGGCCCCAAATTGTGGTCTCTCTCCCTCTTTTCTCTATCTGTCTGTCTGTCTATCCGTCTGTCCACACCGGCCCATTCTTTTGTCCGTGGCCATTTTTGGGGGTGGGGGCCCACCCGGGTTGTGTGTGGGGCTTTAGGGCCCTTTCCCCCCTCACTACCTGGGTCCCGCAACGACGATCGTTATTTGCGGGATTTGGGTGGCTTGGCTTGGGTGGATTTTAAAGGGGGTGTGACAGTTTGAATTTAGAAAGAAAAATAAAATTAGTAGCTTATTTACGGTCAAAACTGGACCCGGATTTTAGACAATCGATTACGCTATGAAAATCGGTGAAAACTCAATCCTTAAAAATTCTATAAAAATTTTATTTTTTGGTCACCAATTGTCGATTGTCATCTAGGAAAGTTAAATTTAAAGCTAATTCATTAATTAGCACAATTTTATTTGAAGAATTAATATATTAAAATCCAAAAAAGGAAAATTGGCGTTACATTTTTTTGAAAGTTTATATGATTTTTCAAACTTTTGAAATTTGCCGGAGCTATTTTGCCAGCCATTTTAACCAACCCCTTTTTTAGGAAACCTGACGAACGTTAAATTTTTTATTTACACCCTAAAAATGACTACGGTATGAGTAGCGCGTCCCCTCCGGGTGGCTAATAAGTATTGGTTTGGGTGTGGTGGGGGAGTGAGAGTGTGGATATGGAATAGGGAAGGGAACGAGGCGGATAGAGGAGTGTCGCGTAATGGAGAAGCATCTCTCTCTCTCTCTCTGTCTCTATCTCTCTCTCTTTGTCTCTCTCTCCCCGCTGCCTTCTCGATCCCTTTAATTAACTTTTGGCCCTTCACACGGCGTCCCCCTTCTATGGGCCAAGGGAAAGGGAAGGGCCATCCTGGATGAGGGGGCCCTACTCCCCTACAGATTCTCTTGCTTTCTGTCTCTCTCTCCCACTCTCGCACTCTTTGTCTCACTCTCTCTCTCTCTCTCTCTCACTCTCCATATCTCCTCTCTCCTGCCAACTCTATGAACCTAAATTTTCTAAATGACCTCTGCTAACTTGCTTTCGAAAGTTCGTAGCCAAATACAGGTGTCAAGGTCCCGTTAATTGGCCCCAGACTTCCTAAATTAGCTCGGCTAGCTAGCCATCCTCACATGAAAAATCTAGCTGTCACTGTCCCTTTAATTCCCTCTTTAATTCCCGCCAGCGCCAGCCAATGATCGCTGCTAGTTGGCGAGTACAAAGGCCATTACTGGGTTGGTTTTCAGCCAGTTTGACTTTTGACCTTTAAGATGTTCTCTGCTAGCTTGCCATTTCCAAGTTTTTGGCACGAAAACAACTGTAGCGACACCTTTAATTTTCCAGATTTTGGAAATTTTTCTCAAATGTTCTCCGCTAGCTTGCCTTTTGACCCGCTTGGTGAAAACCAAGAGTCACTCCCCCTTTAATGCCATCCCGCTAGTAATTCCCTAAAGTCTGCTCCCCATTCCAAGACACGCTTTTTGTCTAAATCCCCCCAAATTCTGCTCATTTCCCTCTTTCGGCTTCTTTCTCTCATTTCTTTCTCTCTAATACCAAGACACGCCATTCCTCTCTTTTCCGAATTCCTTTCCTCTTTGGGGCTTTTCGTTAGATTCGAGGATTGGCCTCGTCGATGGGGGGAAGGACACTTTTTAGAATGGACCACCCACGAAGGGGCAAGTGGATGACGATGTCCAGCCAATTTTCCTGGGTTTCTGTTTCTCAAAGAATCTTTGCTAGCCTACCCCGTCTTAATTAACTTTCCTCAAAAAATCTTTGCTAGGCGGCCCGGCATTGAATTTCCTAACGAAAATCTGCTAGTTGTTCCGCACGAATCTCTGCTTGCCCACCATGTATTCCTTCCTTCTTAAATTGTCTCTGCTAGCTTGCCTTTCGTCATTGTCTAAATACGCCTTGCTAGCCAGCTAGCAGAGATTCTGTACCATTTTTTGCTAAAAACAAATCGTGGGGCCTAGGACAGAGTACTTTAGGAAAATTTTCCACCAAGGAGCAGGACAAACTAGCCTTGACTCCTTAGGGAATTTTTGCCAAAACGAGCCTGGGGCAAGCTGAAATAGATTCTTTGCGGAAAGATGACCATTATCAGCTTCATTTCCTCAATGAATCTCTGCTAGCCTACCCAAAATTTTCCTTGAATTTTCCCTGCTAGCTTTTCGCTGGGTTTCTAGTTTCAGTCACGGGGCGAGCTAGCATAGATTCCTTAGGAAAATTTTTGACGACCAGCAGGTGAAATTGGCATAGATTCTTTAGGAAATTCGCGAAATTCAGCCAGGGCAAACTAGCATAGATTCTTTGCGTAAAAGTGACCAATGCCGCCCAGCTTCTGGCCCCTCCTCAATATTGGCTTCATCCCCTGGATTCCTCTCCTTGAGCCCTTCTTCGTGTCGAGACCACCCAAGAAGGCATGGCCAGGAGATGTGGTTGATGAGATGTTTTGTGTGGCTGCTGGCCCTCTTTCTCTTCTTTTTGATGCCGAGAGAATTGGCCAAAATTGGCCTCATATATTGGTTTGTGCCCGTCCCCTTCTGTCTGTCTGTCCATCTCCCTGGGTGGTCCCGCAACGGCTTCTCATTTCCACCCCCCCCAAATTCTCTCACGTTTCATTCATTCATGCAAAAGTCTGGCTGACAATTATTTAAATGGTTAAACCGGCAAATAGTACGGTGATTTAAAAGTTTAGATCAATAGAAAAATACGGGAAAATCACCAAAATCCAAAAAAGCTAAATTTAGATTTTTAACAGATTTTTGATTTTGTAAAATTTTTAAAAACCTTTTGAAAAGAATTTGACTGGGCAAAATGGATACCAGTTTAGTACTTTAAAAGTTTAATTAGCTTTAAAATACTTTTTAAAATTTAAAATTTAATATTAAATTTTAAAGATTTTTAAAAAAAAAAAAAATTTATTTTTTTTTTTTAATAAAAAAATAAATTTAAAAAAAATTTTATATAAAAAAAAAGGTGGAAAAAAAAAAGGCAAATTTAAAAAAAAAAAAAAGGAGGGGCTTAAACTTTCTGACTTTTAGGTCACTTTTTAGTCAGTTCAAAAAAATTCTAAGTTTTTGAAAATTTATTGGATTTGTATAGCCTTTTTTCGTTGTTTTCCAGTTGTATTTTGAGTGCTGGAATTTATTTTGAGACCCGCGCCGTGCGTTCCAATATATCCACCACGATCCCTTTCCCATACATCGAGTTGCCATGGAATTCTCTCATCTCACTCTCTCTCACGCTCTCTCTCTCTCTCTCTCTCTCTCTCTCGCTCTCTCTCTCTCCCATAAGTCAACCACCACTAAATGTTCGGTCTGGGAACGTCGTCGTCTCGCTGGGATTCGCACCAAAAACTTTTTGAACTATGGATTCGCGGCATTTTTTTGGCTTCTCTGACAGACAGATTGCAATTTTTTGGAGGTTTTTGCCTTCACAAATACTTGAAAAAGCTGATTCTCATAATTAAACCAGACAATTAACTAAACTGCTATCCATATTACGGAATCATCGATTTAAAAGTTTAAAAGGACGTTTAACTTTGGGCCTATCCCGGTTAGTCAATTACCCGCGCTTTTCACACTTGATTTACCCTCACAGTCCCTTCAAAATGGCTGATTTCATTTATTCAAGGGTTTCTTGGGCTTAACTGTCATCCAGTTTACATCTTCCAATTCTTAAAATTTTCAACGGCCAGTGAATTTTGAGTCATTCGGTTTAGCCGAGGTCCCGCCATGAGGTCAGCCATTTAAACTTGACAGTTCCTTTAAAATGGCTAATTTTGATGATTTGATGATTATATCGCTAAATTGACATGCAGACTAGAAAATCCAATTCCCAAAAGGTTTAAGGGCCATTTAAGTTTGGGCCTTTGGGGGTGGAATCATTGGGCCGTGTGGGCCACTCTCCCCCTCTCCCCCTGGGCCCCTGAATGGGGATGTGTTGAGAAGTGAATGAGGAGGAGGAGGAGGGAGGCTCTTTCTAGCCTCAAAAAAGGGAGTGTGAAGAGGAATGGAATGGAATAGAGAGCGAGAGAGAGAGAGAGAAAGAGAGTGAGAGAGACGCTCCCCCTCTCCCTTTCAAATTTGATTTCGCACCCCTTCCTTCTGCTGCTTCTCCTTTCCAATAGCCTCGGGCTATGTGTGCTGGTTGGCCCTTCCCTTCTCTTTCTCTTCTCTTCCGCTTCTCCTCTTTTCCATTCCCTTATAGAGGCCCTTCCCTTCCTCTTCTCATTTTGGCCATCCGCCCGCCCGGCAAAATGCCGCTGTCTGATTGCCATTTTCGGCTTTTTTCGGGGATCGTGACTTTTCCTGGATTTCAACTGACCGTTTGTCTACCTATTCTGACATGCAACATCTACGATTTCACGCTAAAATTTAATTTTTACCAGTATCTGGATTATTTCTGGGACTTTTTGGCCAAACTGACAGCCATTTTACCTCGCTCTGATGAAGTTGATTTTAAAGGGGCCAGGCCATGAAATTTTTAACGGTCTTAATCAATTAAACTGACCCCCAATTAATCAAAATTGAGTATTTGAATCCAGAAAAAACTTTTAAGGGGAGTAGACACTCTAGCTTTTTTAAGGTATCTGAATGCTATCTGACTGCCAATTCAGCATTATTACCCTCGAAAATTTCGATGTAAAATTTATACATTTTTGTTTTGGCACGATTAATTACCTTTCTTGGATGCCAGTTAACCGGAATTCAAAGTCGAAAAAATTTTCCCTAGCTAAAATTCGGTTTTCTGGCTGCCAGTGACCAATTTCCGGTGCTCATCGACATCGAGAACTGTCAAAAATCTCGGTTACAAATCGATTCTCGCGAGAGCTGGTGAGGGGGAGCTGTGTTCCTCTCATTTCAGAATTGTTGACTCTGCCATCCACACCTAGTATTCGACTGTCGCTTTCTCTAGCCCCCTGTATCTCTCTCTCTCTCTCTCTCTCTCTCTCTCTCTCGCCTCGTCCACCAACACTCAACCCGAATGTCATCCAACCAACACACACATTCTCGCGAACCGCAATTAGCACTTTTAAAGGGGGCGGGACAGTTAGGAATTTGGCGGTTTTTTGAGGCATTTTGGTAGGCATACAAAAATCGCTTCCCCCCCCCCCCCCCCCCCCCCCCGCCCCCCGGCCACCGCCGCCCAAGCCCAAACAAACCGGAACTCAGCAAACCAGAAAAATCCATCACCCCAGCCAACAGAACAGCCACCGTATAGTACTAATACAAAACACAATACACCCCACCAAACCCCGCCCCCACCCCCCCCCCCCCCCCCCCCTGCTTTTTTGTATCTCGTAATAGAAGTTTGTAAAGTTTTTACGACTTAGAATGGTAAAAACAACTAAAAAACACTTCCACTATTTGTTTTTAAAAAAGCAGGTCCCCGAAAAATCCCGAAAAACTCACCCCTCGATAATGCAAAAGCACCTGCAAATAATTTTTTTAACGTTTTAAACAGCGATCTGGCGGCCAGTAAACAGTTTTAGACGGTATGAAGCCGATTTTACCGTAATTAGCAGGATTGAGCGTTTTCTGATGACGCCATCCCTTTAACTGACCGCCAATTCATTAGCAGAACAGTTCCGGGCAGCCATCTGATAATTCCCCGCACGCCAATTGTCAATATGTTTTGGGGGTTCATCCAATACAATGCCCCCCGCGTGTTCACTTGATGTTTTCACAATGTTTTTACGAGGGGCTGGGGTCCGCTTTTGGCGGCGTTTTGCTGTCGACCGTTCCATTTTTAGCGGCTAGTTGCTCACCCCCCAGCTAGCCCTTTTTTGATAAAATAATGTTGACCCAGCGCCAATGGCCCATAAATAGGCGATCACAACTCAAAAATTCCCGATCGGGAGTTGTCCATTTTAATTGTACTATGCTTTTGAGCGCTAATTTTTATTTTCTAACCATAGAATTTGCAAAATTGGCTGGCAGTTGGCCTAGTTTAGAAGATCTTAATTCCTCTAAAATTCCTTACTGACAAGATTTCTTTAAAATTCCGTACAAAACACTGATTTTTTTGGGCTTTTTTTACGTTACGAAGCCCAAAAATATCCTGAAAATCCGCGATTTCCATGTTTTGCCATCCTTTCTACGCCAATTTTTCAAGTCTAATCAGAAAATTTTGAAAACTGACTGGCAGTTGGCCTAAATTCATTTTTAATCTATCAATTTCTTACTGATATGGTTTCTTTTAAAAAATAGCTGATTTTCTGTCATTTTGAAGGCCAAAAATACCCCTAAAACTTCATATTCACCTTCCGGATTCGCCGCTGAATCCAAACCTTCCTCCTCAAAAATTCTACGCCCCATTTTCCGCCTCGAAAACTTCGGCGAATTTCACCAAAAGCCGTTTCTAACCGACGATTTTTCAGCGGGACTCAGTCGCGGAGAGCGAGTGTGCCTTTGTCAAACGATACGCAACAACCTTCGATCAGTCCATCGACAATTCCAACACCACAACCACCACCTCCGAGTCCTTCTACGAGGCTTTTACAGGTAAAATCCACCTTTTTAAAAGTAAAACGAAGCTCAAGGGTCTTCAAAATCGATCAAAAACCATTAAAAACCTACTCAAAGGTTAAAAATGAGCTCAGAATAACCGAGAACCGATAGTTTGAAAAGTTATAATAACCTCAAGCATCTTTAAAATCCAATAAAACTGCAAAAAACTCACTAAAAACTGCTGGTTTAGACGCGGAATCATCGGATTGGAGTGATGCGAGAAGGGATCGGCATTTAGAAGAAGAAGCAGCAGCCAAGACAACAGCCACTCTCAACAATACTGAAGACGAGAGAATGAGAGACGACTTTGACAAGGAAAATACGGGCACACAGCAATTACCCTGCACATCGGCCACTGCCGAAATGGTAAGGACTATTCATAGCTATGTAAAATAATGTAAAAAGTATTAAAATAATTTAAAACTTGAAAAATCAACAACAAACAAAGCAAATTTGGTCTGGAAAAACGAGCCCAAATCTATTTTCGGCAACTTTATTTCGTGGATAAAGACTTACTGTAGCGCGTTTCATCGCGTAATCGATTAAAAACTACTTTTTACAAAGTTTTTATCGAAAAATTAGATCGATTAGCCTTAAAATAAAAAAAAAAAAAAAAAAAAAAAAAAAAAAAAAAAAAAAAAAAAAAAAAAAAAAAAAAAAAAAAAAAAAAAAAAAAAAAAATAAAAAAAAAAAATTTGAAACTTTATTTCGTGGATAGAGGGTTACAGTACCCCTTTTCATCGCGTAATCGGTTGAAAAAGCGGCACCAAAGATCTTATGAAGTTTTCACCCTTTTTTATTGAAATTCCACCCCTAAAACTTTCTATTTTTACAAAGCAATAACGCAAAATAAATATTCATTATTTTGTTACAGGAAGGCATGGGTATTCCGCCATTCTGCGGCGGTGTCATGGAGACGAACTCGAGCCGCGAGATGAAGGTCGGTTTCAAAACTTTTTTTATGTTTTTATCGTTTTTAAACTTTACTAATTGATTATTTAGGTGTTCAAGCGTGTGCTGCGCGACCCGGCCCTGCGGAAGCCCTTCCAGCACTTTCTCGAGCAGCAATTCTGCGCCGAAAACCTGAATTTCTATGTGGCCGTCGAGCAGTTCCACGATTTGCCCCATGATTCGACGTCCAGGGCTGCGGTAAGGGGCTTAAATTTAGTTTCTAAAGTCGTAGAACCTCGAAAAAAGGATTAGTTTCAAGGAAATCGCTTGAAAAATGACGAGAATGGCAAGATTTGTGTTTTTCATAGTTTTTGCAACGTTTTGATAGATTATAAAGTTTCTTTAACGGTTTTTAACGTATTTTCAAAACTAAGATTGCCTAAAAAACTCGATTTTGGAAACGGCTAGCGTGAAAAAAGCGATTTTGGATGGGTTTTCGGTTATTATAAGCTTAAAGTTTATACAATGCATTTTATACTTTTTAAAGTTATTTACCGCATATTAACTTGTAATTAGAACCTTTTTCAGATTGAAAACCGCGAGCTCGTCGCCCGCCGCATCTACGAACGCCACTTTGCCCCGAATTCGATGGAGCCGGTGAACGTGGACAACAGCACGAGCAAAAAGATTCGCGAGTACATCCAGGACCAGAATTACAGTCGGCACGTGTACGACGTCGCGCAGTATCAGGTCTGTTTTTGGAAATCCTTCTAAAGACTAGCAAAATGATTTTTCTGGCCTAAAATTCATCAAAAACCGTATTTTTTCGTGCATTTCATGCTTCGCACGTATTTTTTATGGTTTTTACTGTATTGGCTTCATTTTTGGTTGAATAAATAAGAATAAAATCACTATTTTTGATTTCTAGATCTTCCACCTGCTGAAATACGACTGTTGGCCCCGATATTTGAGAGCCGGGGGTGTGGCGCCCGAGTTCAGCGATGAAGAGCTCGCCGACGAGGAGGGCCGAAAGGATTCTGGTAAATTTTATCGATATTTTCGTTTATTTGTCATTTAAATAACTTTTTTAATTCCCGTTTTCAGCCCGCCCTGACCACGACGAGGCCGCCGGCCCGAGCAGCACGAAGGAAAAGGGCAAATGGCCCTTCTTGGCCTTCAAGCCGGATAGCCCCAATAATTCGGTGAGTTTGTTACTCTAATTTCTTCATTATTGTGGTTTTTTAGACGAAAGACAAGCGCCGGTTGGCGTTCTTCGAGCGTTTCCGCTTTATGAAGGGTGGAAAGGACGGGACGAGGAGTTCGGGCGCTGGATCTCCTGTCAATGAGCAGCGCCATCCGGCCATCCATCGCACATCTTCGTCGAGGGCCGGATCGTCGAGTGAGGATCGCAGGAAGAGCTACAGGTAGTTAGAATTTTTATAATTTCCCCGCTTCACGTTTCGGCGTACACTATGGTTTAAATTTTTCTATATTTGAATGAATAAAGAAGGTGTTTACATGGTTTCTAACTAGTTTTGGCATAAAAAATTACAAATTCTGATCAAAATGTGATTTTTTTCTGGTGTTTTTGCATTATCGGGGGGGACTTATTTATTTCCCTATAAGTCTAGACTTTCTTTTCAATAGACTTTTTAGTGAAATTTGGCTATATTTCCAAGGGAAAATTAGCTAAAAAAACTCCCAAAATTTTAAAAATTCAAATTTTGGTCGAAAATCGGGCATTTTTCACCGGAAAATTACATTTTTGGATTCTGAAATAGAAATTTGTAAAGTTTTTTGCGTTTTTGAATAGTAGAAAGCCGTTTAGAAGTTCCTGTATTTTTAATAGAAAAATTTGATCCAGAAAAACGTGTTCCCCCCACGATAAGGCCAAAGAACCGGATTTTTTTATTAGCACAATTTTATACGCATTTTTCTAAAATCTTTTTACGTCAATTGACTTGAAATTTTACTGGAAACTTACTGGAATTTATTGGAAGTTTGATGAGAATAAGATAATGAGAAAAAGGCTTGTTTTTACGATTCTACGAAAATTATGTTAATGTTGCAGTTTCAGCTCGGAGCTGGAGGACGAAGTGGGTGGTTGCGGGAAGGCGGGCGTCTCTTCCGTGGGCTCTCGTCGTCGCCATCTCTTCACCCGCGACAAGCAGATCTCAATGCCCGTCGAGGTTCGCACTCCTCAGTTCGATCCTGTCGTCCGTTCTTCCGCTCCTCCTCCTCCCCCTCCTCGGTCTTCCCGTCCGGTGACCCGGTCGTCGAGTCTGAAGACGCGCACGCTGACCCCGAAACGCCTGCGCACATTTCTGCTGTCAATCCCCGAGCATGACCCCGCTCTTACCTATATTTATTAGTGCGTGCAGCGGATAGCGCGGACCGGAAATTGATTTGGAAAGGGTTTTTGAAGCTCAAAATTTGGTTTTTATATTTTTTTAGCTAAACGACAAGCTACAAAATCGATTTTTAACGTTTTTTGACCCATGAATTTGATGCTACAGCTTTGTTTTTAATTTTTTTTTGGCTAGAAATTTGCGGCTACAGGCGACAAAATCACTCTTTGTGATTTTTGGCATAGACTAAAAATTGGTTTTTTTGCAGCTTGTTAGCCCAATTTTTAGGCTACAAACTATAACAGTAGTTTTGTTTATGGTTTTTGTCATAAATTACAAGCGACAAACTTTCCGTTTGGCTCCTAACGACAAAATTCATCGATTTTTAGCTTTTCTGGCGTCCAGTTTAGCTAAAATCGGCTTTTAATTTAATCTCTTAAGCCACAAACTACAAAATGGCTAAAACTAGGCTCCAAACTACCAAAATTGAGCTTTTCAACCCTTTTCCGGTCCGTTTCCGGTTTTCCGCCTCTCCCTTAGTTCGTAGAGCTACCTCCCCCATTGGCATGAATAATATTCCACTCCCCCAAAAAGTATATATTATTTTTCCTCGTTGGTGTCGTGGTGTGTTTCTTCTGGCTGTCTCTCTTTCTCTATCGCTTCGTGCTGTCTTTTCACAATTTCCTATTTTTCATTTTTCAGTTTTTTCGAAAAAAAAACCAGATTTCGTTTTTTACGTTGTTGTTGTGGTGTGTGGCGGGACTACAGGCTACACATATATATTTTCGTTGGCATGCTGCCCATTTCTTCCCCTCCCTCTTTTTCTCTGTCCTCTCCCCACTTTTCGCGGTCTATCTCCGTCACAACACCCACAATTTCTACCATCTATCCTGTCAAAATTCTTTCGATTATCGGGATTTCTTCTGGATGTCGTGCGTTTTGTGTGTGGTCGTTGTTGTTGTCGGGTGGATGCGCGGGCATGGCGGAATAAAATTATAATTTGTGGATGTATTTTTTGGATTTTCGGGTATTTTAAAAGGGTGGCGACAGGAAGGCTTTTTTCGTGGATATTCGTTTGATTCGAAACGTCGTTTTTTGACGGTACATGAATTGCATAGCGAAATCGAATAGATGTGTTAAAGGGACGGTGCCAGCAAGGTATTGTCATGGTTTCAAGTGGTAATCGGTGATTGATAGCGCGATTTAGCTTTAGTGGCTGCCATTTTATCTAGAAACAGCAGAAGGGCCTTTCTAAAGCAATTTAAAACGTCTAATTGTCGCAAAAACGTGGAAATTAGCCTGATTGATTTCGATACCGTAAGCGGACAGTTTAGCAAAGAATCGCATTCTGATTGACAGGGGAAAAGTTCAAAACTACAAAATTTATCGTATCGACCCGCATAGTTATTTTTAGTTTTTAGTTGCTTCCCCCACTGTCTTTCCTTTTCTTTTCATTTCTATTTTCTGGTTGTCGTATCGTGTCACAATAAAGTGATTTGCTACCAACTGCACTGCACCTATTTTTCATTTCTGCAACCGCACATTTCGTTTTTTTGGGAGATTTGCTATGGCTGGAACGGACGGGAGCTGCTTTTTGCGAATATTATTTTTCGGTGTCGTGGGGTTAGAGCAACGTGGTCTCCAGCACAGCATGCCAACAAGAATATAAAAATTAATAGGACTAAAAACGATGCGTTTTTCTCGGTCATCTTTAGAACTGAACGAATTTTGTAAAGCTAAATAGCTTAAAATTGCCTTAAAAACTGTGCAACTAAAAAAGAAATTGCCTTTTCGAATTGACGAAATGAAATAGGTTATTTTTGGTCACAAAAATCTGAAAGAAAGCTCTAAAGCTTTTTTAGAGAAATGCGTGAATTGGGGCTTTTCTCAAGCGAAAATTTCAATGAAAACTTTTTTGACGAACTAAGACACATGTTAAAGTCACGTAATAAAGGAAAACAACTAAAAACACCGGTCCCTTTACAACGTCTCCCCTTTCAGATGCACGGTCCGAATAAAGTGGCGCCGAAAGTGATCAAATTCTGCACATTGATGAGTGGAGATTCACTATCATCGGAAACCGTCGAGCTGGATGATCCGGTAGGCGAATTCAAAGTTTTTTAGAGCATCTAACATTTTCCAGAGCTTCTCCGTAGCCAAATGGACACAAACGATGGCCGCGAAACTGGGGTTGGATCAGAAATCTTGTGAGGCTGTGGATGCACAGGTATTTTGATGGTTTTAATTTTCCTAAAGTATCTTCGGTAGCCTGCGTTTAGACCATAAGGTCCAAATTTCCCAAAGAATCTCTGCTAGCTTGCCTCGACTTCAAGGTATTTTTCCGAAAGAATCTCTGCTAGTTTCCCCCTAAATCTGACCTGTAATGTCAAAATTTCCGAAAGAATCTCCGCTAGCTTGCCCTGCGATCCTAAAAATTCAGTTATGTTTCTTTTTTTGTTCTTAAAGAAATCTTTTCTAGCTCGCCTGCGGTTCAGAAATTTTTCTTAAAGAATCTTGGCTAGCTCGCCTCAAATTCTAGGCATTTTTTTGCCAAGAATCTCCGCTAGTCCGTCTTTGATTTTTTTCAGATTTTTCATGACCCCAACAATCTCTGCTAGCTTGCCTTTGTCATTTTTCACAAGAACCGCTAGTTACCCTAAAATTATATGGGTTTTTCACTATCCATTTTTACTCTAATTTTTTCAGACTTCCTGCACAATCGACCCATGCCGTCAAGCGATCGACGCCCTGCAGAATCGTTTCGTCCGTATCGTGGCCGTGGTGACATTCGCCGTCGAGCTTCTCCCCAATAATTTCAACTTCAAAAGCCCACAATCCACGCCGGCAAAGTGTGTTTCCTTCCAAATTACAAACTGCGCTACAGGCCACAAAATACAATTTTTTTAAATGGGCCAGAAAGCGCGGAAAACAAAATTGTTGGCTAGGTCTAGAAAGCTACTCGAGAGGCGAAATGACGAGAAAAACGAGACTGTACGCGGAATTTGGCACGTCGCGTAGCTGTCTAATAAAGGAGGGGAACTTCAAAAACCCTATTTTGCAAATTTGGCAAAAAAAAGGGGGGAAGAATTGAAAAAACCCAGGGGGAAAAAAAAAAAAAAAAGAGGGGGCGCGCGCGCGTTGGGGGGGCGGGGGGTGTTAACCTAGTCGAGAGAAAGGGTCGATTCACGCACTTTCGGGCTCTTGAAGTTTTCGAAAATTTGCAACAAACTACAAAATGCACCTAAAAACACTCCATTTTCAGAATCGTGCTCCTCCGTGCCCGTCAATCCCTCTCAACTGCCGCCGCCTTGCGACCGCTATTAGCGAAATATTCGATCGATATCACGCAGGCTGTCGTTGTTATTGGAGGGACTTTAGAGCAGATTAGGTAAGTCGTCAAAAAATCCAGAAATTTGCTGTGAGACTCCCTTTAAAAATCAAAATCTATGAACTTTTTTCAGTCGCCTCTCCATCCCGCTCGTGCAAATCGGCTCGAGAACCCTCACCGTCATGTCGCAGGCACAATTTCAAGGTATCAAAAAGCCAAAGCAACCAGATATTTTATTTCGAAACAAAATGAAAGTGATTTAATCAATTCTAGGATATTTATATAATTTCCAATAAATTTTACGCATTCCTAAGATTTTTACAGTATCTCAGAGCCAAAATTCTGGTTTGTTATTATAGCGCTAGCGCAAACACTATTTCTTTTGGATTTTAATGCGATTTAAATTTATTCAAGTTACTAAAGTCATTTAGGTATAAAATGCCAAATTTTAGAACGTCAGCTTGCGAAAGAGCCGCGAACGAATTGGCGAGACCCGTTGAATACAATCTCCTTCGAGCAGAATGCCCTCCTACAGTACCATCAACATGGAGACATTTCGTATTGTGAAATCACGAGTGAGGCCGAGAGATCGAGATTGAAGGTAAAGAGAGAGAGAGAGCGCAAGAGAGAGAAAGCGAGAGAGAGAGGGAGAGAGACAGAGAGAGCGTGAGGGAGTGTGTGTGAAGGAGAGAGCGTGCGAGAGAGTGTAAGAGAGACAGAGAGAGAGAGAGAGCGACAGAGAGAGAGAGAGAGATCAGCCATGAAAATTCCACGATTCCAGGGTGAGCACAGCCTCGGATTGACGAAATTCCTTCGAAAAGCCTCGGCAGCCGTCACAAATAAAGAAACGGAAAGTCCAAAGGAGCAAAAGCCGCCCGTGAAAGGACCACAATGTAAGCTTTTAAAGGGCATGTGAAGTGTCAGAATCGACCCACGACCACCTAGGTCTAGACAGCTACGCAACAAGTCTATTGACACGTTAAAACACATTTTTATAAAGACCAGAAACGGGAAATTGCAAAAAAGTGCAAAAACGCTTTTTTCAACCTGTCATGAGGGGTATCGCGTGATTGTCGAGACCTAGTTGATGGAAGGGGTCGATTTTTGGCCTTATCAACGGCTTTAAAAGTCCGAAAATCTCTAAAAACAAAATTAGCTAATTTGTAGCGGTTGGTGTCCGACGAAGAAGTGGCCAAGGCGTCGCATCCGGTGTCTATTGCGGAGAAGAACAAATGGCAGATGCACACCAGAAAGAGCCGGCCAAGAAGAGGCTCAGTATATTCAAAAATGTACGTTTTTAGCGATCCGCTTTTCCAGCCGAAAGGCAAGCAATCAGAGAGCATTTATGGAGAAACGATCCCAAGCTCGATTTCGATACGGGCAACCTTGTAAAAGACAATTTGCGGTCATTTTTGACCTAAAAATACCTTTTTAGAAAGGCGAAGGCGAAAAGGGGACGACCCCGGAGAAAAGCCCCGGCCCAGCGAGGAGAAGCCCTCAATTATATGCGAAAGAAAGTAATGGGGACACGCCCAGGACACCCGCTATTTATGCTACAAAGGTAAATAATTATAAAAGCATCCTTTAAGCTAAATGATCATCTCTTAAAACGGATTTTTTTTCATTTCAAACATTCTTATTTAAATAACTATCATTTTAAATACCGAAAAACTTTTTACTGAGTTTATAGGCGTTCGAAAATAGAAACTTCTAATTATCGAAAAATCCCCTATTTCGATAGATAATTTTTTATTTTTATTTAGTAAAACAAAATCACTAGTTTTAATCGTTTTAAAACGTCGAAAGCCTTGATTGCTAATGACAGCCTGGAAACTATCAGGTTGGTAGATAAGTCCTGTCACAAATTTTTGAAATAGCTCTATAAAGCCGCAGAAACGTCCAATTTTCACTTGCGATACATGATTTGATAGGTCTTGAGATGCTCTACCGTGGGGGCAGTCGGATAGGGTCTGGAAATTGTTAGTCGCCGAGATAACGGTCCTTGAAAATTTTTGAATAATTACGCAAAAGCGTTTTAGCGAGTTATCTCTGCATAGAGCAATTTGCATGCGATACCTTTAACACCAATCGATAGCTCTCGAGGAGTAGAAATCGATAGATGTTGAGATCATCAAAAACGGACATCAGATGGCCGAGATACGACCCCTTGAAATTTGGCCCATTTCTTAGAACTTTTCTCGAAATCCCATACATTTTGACAAAATCTTCTCGGTGCGTGCAAAAACAAGGCGGCAAAGTTTGGCCCAAATGTGCAAAATGTATGGGATTTGGGGAAAAGTTCTAAGAAATGGGCTAAATTTCAAGGGGTCGTATCTCGGCCATCTGATGTCCGTTTTTCATGATCTCAACATCTATCGATATCTACTCCTCGAGAGCTATCGATTGGTGTTAAAGTATCGCAGCAAAGTTCTATGCAGAGATAACTCGCTCGAAAGCTGTGACTTGATTTTGAGCGAAACTTTTCGAAGCTGTATCTCGGTGACCAGCGACTTTGGGGTCCTAGGAGGGTCATGCTGAGGTAGAGCGTCCGAAGACCTATCAAATCATGTATCGAAAGCCCAAATTGGATGTTTCAGTGGCTTCATAGAGCGATTTCAAAAAATTGTGACAGGACTTATCTACCAACCTGATACTTAAAGGGATGCCCAACCTTTCCGAGAGTCAAAAAGCAAAAACCATGTCGCGGGTGGGGGTCGAACCCGGGAACCCCGTTTTGTAGGCCTGGATGCTATCCATTAGGCCATAGTGGCAAGCCATTGGGCGGCATGGGGACGCCACAAGAGGGAAAGGGTCCGGATTTTGTGCGGCAATGGGCCCCCCGTTACCGCGCGGAATTCGCGCGTCACTTGTACTGCCCGGAATATATAACTATATATTTGCTGCCAAAACATTGGGTATCCCTTTAAAAAGGCTAAAATTCGCTGCGTTTCCTCGAAAATTGGAAGATATCTCCTGGTGGAATATGTAAAAAATCGTACACGTCATATAGTTTTTATCAAAAAAATGCATTTTTACTCCATAGTTTCACCTTAAAATTGATAGAAATTGAATATTCACAAAAATCGTAAACGCCATGAAGTTCCCCTATTTGCTATTGAAAAGCTATATTTTGTAGCTTGTAGTTTTGCTGAAAATTGCAAAAAATCATCGCTATTCTCTAATCTAAAATTCCAACCATTTTCCAGATCATCAACGACGAGGAGCCCGACGCGAACTCGTTCATCTGGCAACCCGCCGCCTACGTTTAATAAAAATTCTAAAAATTATCAATTTTTCTTTATGTTGCTATCCTGTTGCGTCTGTGATAAAATTCCCCCTTTCCACCCTGCCATTCGTTTTATTATTATTCTAATGAACGATTTTTTGCTCTATTTTTCTCTGCGTCTCTCCATTTTCGCATTATTTCCTCAATTTCTATCCCTTTCTAAAAAATGCCACAGCTCTTTCCCTCGGGGTACGGTATCATAGCCATTTTCTCGCCAATATTTTTCTCCATTTTAGACGCAAAATTAGCATAAATTTGTCGATTGATTTTTAGAGGTGGCAAGCTAGCAGCGATTCTTTGGGAAAAACACTATCATTAAATTGCCCAAAATTTAGTTTTAAACGATTAAGATCTTCAAAAAAGGATACGAGTTAACCTAATTTATTTAATTCCAAAAAACTGTCATTGCTACAAAAAAAAACTAAATTAAATTAAAAAGGAGATTTCTAAAAACCCCCACCATCAAAGTTGTGAATATTTATCGTTTTGTGTTTTTTCCATGCTGCTCTAGGTCTTTGAATTTTTGTGGATAAATTTTTGAAATGATAAAACGTCAATTTTTACACCAAGATTGGCCCGGACCTAAGAAACCTCGATTTGAATGTATAAAAGAATACGCATTTTCAAAGAACACCATTTATTACAAAGCATTTAAAAAGCAAAAAATCAAACAACAAAACCGGCTCACAACAAAGAGACGAGTTGCCGCTGGAATGGGACCATGACTTGGGGGCGATTGTCGGCGTCTCGACGAATTGTCACCGTTGCAGGGGGAATGTCACTGAAAATAGGGATTAAAATAACAAACAAAAACTGTTTTAGAGAGATTAAAAAGTCAAAATTCGCAAAAAAATGCAAGCGGTACCCGATACGAGGATCAGCAAATTTATTTAGCTCCGAAAATGGCCGAAAATTTGAGAAAAATGCTTTCTTGCAGAATTTTTGCGCGCGCGTGAATTACATGCCGTAAAATTGACAAATCTAAAATGGCTTAACTCGCCTAACGATTCCAGAAATAGCTTTGAAAATTTGAAACGTTGTTTGAACGTGAAAACGCAGCAACTTGCAAATTCTGATCCTATTTGCGGAATCGGCACGCTATTTTAGCACCCTAGCCGTGTTAGTCAGAAAAATGCGTCCAGGAATCGACGCGAAATCGATGAATTTGGGCGCTCTAAAGGTCAATACAGCATGTAAACCCTCACAAGCGTCTTGAAAAAGTATAGAAAAGCTCACCATAAACTGCCAATCCACCGTTGCTCCTCGTTGACTTTCGGGTAGTAGATCTCCTCCCAATCACGCAGGTACCAGCCGTATTCCACCTGAAAAATGTCAATTTAAATGAAAAAGCGACAATGTACCTCTTCCTGCGCTCCGAGCAGCTCGCCCTCCTCCAATTCGGTGTAGGCGATCGAGGCCAGGCAGTCCATATTTCGGCACTCGATTACACTAAAAATCGGAATAATTCTGGCCAAAACTCGTAATTTTACAAAATTCCGCCTAACGCAAACATTTACTGAAAAGAGCGGTTTCCATGGGTTTTTCGCGAAAGATAGATAACGCCGTCTTGTTTTCTAGACGTTATAAATTTATTACCTTAAAAAAATCGGGCAAATGAAAAACATTTTACAAAACTTAACGAGCTTTTTAGCGCGCTTTTCCACGGTATTCGCATCAAAAATAGCAAAAACAACGCTAAATCGCGAACTATCTTACCGAAAAGTGGCTCTATTTTTGCGTTGATAAACCAATCAATTGCTACCGTTTCCTGTCCGGCCGGCCCGGGTCAACCACGCGAAAGCTGGTGCATTTGCAGCGGACACAGGGCGGGTATTCCTTCGTGGCGTCTTCTCGCTTCGACCGCGTCAACATCTTTGGCTTTGCCGTTGAGGGGGATGGCGAGCGTTCCTCAAAAAAATATACGTTCAAAAAAGTTAAATTCCACGGTAAAAAAACCCAAAAATTTCAATTCTCACCAAAAATACGATAAAATTCCTTACCCGAATCAGGCGCTTCGGCCTTCCCGTTCCCGGCTTTCTCACAAGGTCCTCCTCGAAGGATTCTAAAAATACCGGGTTCAACGCCAAAAATAAAGCAACTAACCGGCCGTCGTGCCAGCGTACAACTTCGCCACTTCCGCTTTTCCGAACCGCATGCCCGGCTTGAGTCCGTTTTTACCGATCGCGGTGAAAACCTGGAAAAAGTTAGAATTCGTTTTTTGTAATTCGAAGAAGAAAAAAAGAAACGGAAAATGGGCGAATGAGAGGTGAAAAAATGAGAAATTGGGAAGACTACGCGCCAATACCGTTGCTACACTCAATTTTAGGTCGTAAAAATTGCAGAAAAGGGTTTTTTAGTGAAATTTGTTTAGTTAGGCTGTAAAAACCGTAGCTAACGATGTTGTATGGGATTTTAAAGAATATGACAGATAAGTAGCCCTCTTACCTGCACGGCAATCGATGCGAAGCCGACAGTCTCCGCGGCCTCTTTCACGTCGATCGCCTCGAACGTCGATTCTAACGCTAAAATCCCGGATTTTAATTTTTGGATAAGGCTGCTCACCTTTTAGCTCTTCATCTGTTAGTTCATCCGCTGGCGCCAAAGACGACATTTTTGAGGGGGGAATCAGGAACTCGAGATTTCGCTGAAAATACAGATTGATCATAAAATTTGGAAATGAAAAATTCGTGATTCGATAAAAATCACTATCCAGGAAAACAAGCACATAAAATCGATGAATTCATTTTCATTCTAAATACTAAATATAGTTTCAAATAAGAAAGGATAATGTTGATGACCGTTGTGTATTTCCCTGGGGAGGGTTCAACAGTGGGGGGGGGGGGGGGGAGGCGGCTCATCGCCTCTTTAATTAAATTTTTTTTACTTTAAAAACTTTGACGGATCGAAAGATCGCAAGCACAATCCGAATAAAGCTTTGTCCGAAAGTTTTTGTCCGACTGTAGCTGCTACAGTCTTTTTTTTTTGCCGCAAGGATGGGGGAGAGGAAGGGAGACCGGGGAGAAGCGATTGCTCGTGTCCCTCCCCCCGGTGACCAGTCATCCCTTTCCATGTGTTCGAGAACACGTAACCCATCCCACAACCGTCCACTTTCATTGCTTATCGCGCATTCAGACTCTTGTTTATTTCCTAGCCTATCCTTGCAAATTTCCATAATTTATTTTTGTAAAACCGCACTAAAATTTTGGTGTTACCTACAGTAAGACAACCGTAAAATTTGCGAAATTAAACGGCTTAGCCCGCGCTCAAATAAAACATGCGGCTCGATAAAAGGACACATCTAAAAATACCCACTCCTCAACATGCCGACCCCAACCCGGCACTGAAAAAATACCGAAAAATCCGACATTTTTGGGCCGGTATTTGGGCTATCGACGCTTTAGGTGTCGGTATTTTCGAGCGTCGGGATTTCCTCGCTTAGAAAATTCAATTTTGTACTTTGAAACGCTCAATTATCATCTTAGAGTTGTCGATACTACTCTAAACCATTTCCAGGGCCCCAAAAACTAAAATAATCATATCCTAAGCGCCATTTGGGGTGAAATTTAGCGCGTCAATCTGAAGGGGCTGAATCCAAAAGTAAGCAAACGAAGCACGAAGCATTTTATGCAAATTGGAGCGCCTTGGTGACATCTGTCTCGCGGGCAACGGATGGCAGCGTCCATTGGCGCTTGGCGTCGCCTCAGCGCGGCGCACCGAAGCGTTCCAAATGACGTTAAAACCACATGCCCTTTCTGCATCGGATGCCGGTCCCGTTTTTCTGTGCGCGCGTCGGGGATAAATGGCGGCAAAGCTCGCATTAATGAGCTAAAAGCAGGGTTTCTAGCTGAATTTTCAAAATTTCAAAGTCAAGAGGAGCTTGTAAATTAGCTTCTTGAGGTGTGCAATTTTTTGTCGTTATTTTTCAAAAATAAAGCCTTTTGAGAAACAATTTTACCTGAAAAATTGCTTTTTTCAAGCCTGCTGAATCGGAACGTGGTTACTCTGGTAAAATTACGTGCATTTAAAGCCAAACGATATGCTTTCTTGAAGTCCAAAACCAAAGATTGATCGACTTCCTTACCGCAACGTCTTCACAATAGAATTCCTAATGGGACTAAAATGACGAACCCGCTTTGAAAATGACGACTTCATCGCCAAGGCGGGAGATTCATTTCCTAAGGAGTTTTAAAAGCTCCTGACCACGCCAAATGCCTTGAGTTGTGCCGAGGCGGTGCCCCTCGATGGTTTGGAAGAAATCAAAAGCGAAAATATCGATATCAAAGACCAGAATTCGATTAAATTTTAAATTTTACAAGAATTTTATGAAAGTTTTGTCGAAAACCGGCGATTGCCCGTTTTCCGACACGATACGGCCGGGCTGCATGCTAGACGGCGCCCCGGCGCAATTACCGTAGCCGGGGAACCAGGCGGGCCAGCACACGACGTTTTTCATTTTCGCATTTATTTTTCGGCGTTTTTCTCCTAAAATTTTGCTTCTCTTTTACTTTTAATTTCCGTATCGTCCTTTTTCTTTTGCTTCTCTCTGCTTTTTCACTTGGCCTATTGCCTGCAATCAAATTGTGACGCTTAATTTTTTTGTTTCGGTTTACCTCTCTTTTTCTTAGCTTGTCTCGGCTTTTCTAGTTGTCTTTGGTCTTTGAAAATCAACTTAAATCAATTTAGATTTTCTCAGTTTCTTTATTCCGTATTCCCTGGCGGCCTTTTACAGTTCCTGCTTTAATCTTTCCTTTTCAGGAACCAGGATGTCTGGCTGGGACTCGTACATCAGCACGCTGACCACCGCCTCCCCGCACATCGAGCGCGCCGCCATCGTCGGCGTCGACGGATCGGTTTGGGCGAGGACCGAGGGCGACAAACAATTTGCGGTGAGCTTGTTTTGCTTTGGCTTTTTTACTTTTGATTTTAGGCCACCGAAGCCGAGCTCAAGTCGCTGGTGACCGGCTTCAACACCCCGGACCAAGTGCCAGCCCGCGGCGCCGACCTCGAGCAGATCCACTACGTCGTCCCCCGGGCTGATGACACCGTGATCTTCGGGAAGAAGGACAAGACCGGCTTCTTTGCCGCCAAGTCACAGCAAGGTAATGGTTTGAACTTTTCTTGTTTCGGGTGAAAATGTGGCGAGTGGATCGGAAGCTTGACGCGTTTGGTGAAAGGGAAGCGTTTCGCTACCGGTATCAGTGCGCCACGATCCGGTGTAGCGTACCTACTATTATCGTCGCTCTTCGGCCTAAGGTTTGGCACTCTGAACTGGCCTTTTTGGATGAAAATGGACCTGTGTTATTCTTTTTCGGGTTCGGCGAAAAAAACCAAATAGTCTGGTGGAAGAAGCACCAATCAATCCGTTTTTCTTGACAATTGGACAGCAAAACGAGCTCGTTGTTGTCCAGTGGCTGTTCGTAACCAATTTCTGTTTTTCAGCGGTCCTCATCGCAATCTACAAGGGCGACTCGGCTGAAGGCACGGAGGTCCGCTCGGCCGTCGAGAAGCTGTCGCAGTACCTGGCCAGCACCGGCTACTGAGGCCGCCGTCGCGTCGAACAATTCGAAGACAAGCCAACGCCCCGCCCCCTCGCAAATTAATTCTTTCTTTAACCACCCTGTTCATTCACTTATGCCACCCCGGTTGCCCCTTGTACAATCCCCACCAGCCGGTGAATTTCCATTTTTAACTTGTGCTGTGAATATGGCTCTTGTGTGGTGATAAATCTTAATTACAGAAACTGATTCGGTGCACATTGACACGGGGACAATTGCGTTTGGATCGTTCTATTTTGGTGGTTGTCGTTGCGCAGCTCCACAGCATTCCGCCCTTTACCAGTTGTGTTCGTTTGACAGGGACAGGATGGCAGGCAACAGGGGAAGGGAGAATCTGCGCCTGGCCCCCCCCTTTCTCTTCCCCCTGCCCTATAGCCTAGTCTCACTTTTTCGCCGCCTATTCCGCGCCCTACCCCTCCCCTCTGTGTCTGCACCCCGCCGTCTGGCGCACTATCTCGGTTAGTAAAGCGCCCGCGGGCGCGCCCCAATCGCCTTGTAACGGCGTATGACGGGTTCTTTAATGCTTTATTATTTAAAAAGGGCACACATCGCTTTGTCGATGCTGTACCCTATACTTAATGTAGATCTTCACGTTCCCTGAGAAATTGGTTGTATTGCGCACCTGAAATATGTTTTTTTTTTGCTTTCTTGGCTTTAGCTTCGTTTGGAACTTACAGATACGTTCGAATGCGCGATATATGGCCCCTAAAAGTGTAGCTAATTACCTAATTTCCTTTATAAACTTCGTAATTCGCACTTACTTTCTTACCGCTTCCTGAAAACTTGCTCTGATTTGCTTCTTGCCGACTTACTTTGCAACTCCGCCCCAGAGATACCGGAAACGTCGCGCTTCCCATTTGCAATGATGACCATGATCGTCTGAAAGGTTGGCTTATATAAATCGAGAATCTATAAATCTAAATCTAAAGTATGTTTAAAGTTTTTTGAAGGGACTGGTTGCGTAGCAAAACTTTACCTTCTTTACCTGCGCCATGGCGCTTCAAAGTATCGTATTCTACATTCGACGACCATAACCAAGCGAACCTAGTAACGTATTTGTTAATTTATATATGTTTTGAACATAAATAAGTGCATAATCCAGGAACTTAGCCGTTTTTTCGCAGAATTGAAAGGTGTTCACCATTCAAATGCGCCCGCGGGCGCGCCCCTGGGAGGATGACAAAAGCGCCAAAGCAAAAGCGCCAACGACAAAAGCGCCCATGCAGAAGCGCCAAACGAAAAGCGCCCAACGCCAGAAAGCGCCCAATGCCAAAAAGCGCCCAATGCCAGAAAGCGCCCAATGCCAGAAAGCGCTCTATGGGAATTGGGCCGCCGTTTCGGCGTGTTACGCCCGGCTCCAATACACGTACGCACCCCGAAGGGATCTTGCTTCCCATTATCACGGGATCGTACTGTTCGTCGTCTTTCCGCTTCAAGTATTTTGCTCAAACTAAACGTTTATCTCATGAAATTTTCGGCGGTGAAAAGTAGGAAAAGTATTGGGAATCACGGAAATCAATATTTAACACAATGAGAGGAGATTAATGGGCCAAGGAAAGGCTGCGGGGGAGAAATCGAAAATTCTGCTCAATTTTAACATGTCAATCTCACCAATTGCGATGGGAAATGTAATGGGAGAGGGATTGGAGGTGGCGACAGGGTGATTGATTTTGGGCGCCATTGGTGATGGCCAGCCTACGCTTTTCCATAAAGCATTTGTGCTTGCGAGATTGGGGGAAGCATTGATCGAGGGTAAGATTTTTCGAGTCGGCCAGCCGTTGCTTTTCCTCGTAGCTCTTCACCATACTCAGCAACTCCATCGCGACGCGCTGAGCCGACGCCGGCTTCGGCAATCGCTAAAAATGGAATGGAAAGAGCTCAAAATTGATAGTACCCTCAGGCCTGCATTGAATCCCTCTATCGTCGAATTTCCCAATTGCCAGTCATGGAAAATCCGGGCATGAAGGCTCCAAGATTCAATGTCGAAAGTGGGGTCGTCTCGGATTCGGGGATCAGTCGGGTCTGGGGTACCCAAGAAATTCTTCTCGTAGTAGGTATAAAGTTCTAAAGCAGTTTCGGGAATGGTCTGAATAAATACCTATTAAAGACGCATGGTATTTCGGAGGAACACGGCAGAACGCTTCAGCACGTAGCTCCTCAAAGTAACGAATCACATCAGCTGGCAGGATGAACGCTAGTAGCAGTAGCCCGTGAACGTAGAGCTTGAGGGTCGGGCGCTTCAGCAGGTCGGTCAGGTCATACTTCTAGATATGGTGCTCTTATTTAGTGATCACAAAAAGACGAACCTTAATCTTGGTGATCATCAATTGGAAGAAATGAAAACCACAGTACATATACAAGGTGGCCGGGCCGCCGAAGCCCTCTTCGTATCCGCGCTTCAATGCTTTTTCCATGTCTAAATCGATGATCAGGATGGTAAAAAATGCTTACCAGACACCAAGAAATCGGGCGCTCTGAACCCCATATATTGCGATAGATGATCAAAGACCCTTCGATAGCTCCTGGTCTCTTTACTTGTCAGAAAGGCAAACGCCGCGGGCACGAAAAGATGAAATTTCTAAAAAAAAACAATAATGCGGCTTATCAAACCGATACCTGGACCCCGATGATGAGCACCTGCTGAAAATCGTCTGGGGCACACGCAAAAGTCCCATCGACGCTCCATGTCTCTTCCTAATATTAACCATTGCTTATTGATAAAAGTAGACCTACTGTTTGCAATAACTCTTGTCCCCAATCGGTGAAGAATAGCTTAAAGCCCTCCGGATCTGGCGCCGCAAACTGATTACAGTTATCGTGGCGAAGGAAAGTCTGGTCTGAAACAGAAAGAAAGATCGGTGACGGTTGAAAAAAGATTCGTACCAAAAAGATTGACATCTATGTCCGCAGGCCATTTTCTCATTCCGGGGACCTCCACTTGGCGTTGCAGCGCTCTGGTCGTGGCCTTCGGGTCCAGATGGCCTTTCAGGTGTGCCGGGGCTTTGAGGATCCTTTGGTTCAATATCCACGTTGTTGCTAGCCCATTTAGCCGATCGTTTTTCGCCTCCTTCCGGACCATTCTTAACTGAAGAAACTACACATTAGCCGAGTTAATTACCTCAGCTTGATGGCTGACTGGCGGGTGGTTGTGGCTGCTCCCCTCTACTTCAAGCACAGCGCCGTCGGTGTTTAAATTTTTGCCCCGGCCGCGGCACCTCTTCATTGGACATCTAAACAAAAATATTGCTGTTTAATCACCGAACCCACCTATAAAAGGTGTCTCCTGCAAGGTTCGTCCTGGAAATGCGGTACTCAAAGCCGGCCGCATCGTAGTATCGCGGCAGACCTTTTTGCGACCGCACGGTGTTCGAAACACGTCTAAATTTGATTTGAGAAAGCGATATTCGCCAACCTGACTGGCCCTGCAGGAGTTAATTGCGACATTTGAAGTCGTTCAGGGGTTCGAAGCTGCGGGCCTGAAATGGGTAAATGTATGAAAAGCAAAGTTAAATTAGATATAGAAATAGAACAGCAACAAATACTATCATTATACGATTATATAATAACATACGGGATCGGCCTTTTTCAAAGAGCGATCCCGTGATAATGGGAAGCAAGATCCCTTCGGGGTGCGTACGTGTATTGGAGCCGGGCGTAACACGCCGAAACGGCGGCCCAATTCCCATAGAGCGCTTCTGGCATGGGCGCTTCTGGCATTGGGCGCTTTGGCATTGGGCGCTTTCTGGCGTTGGGCGCTTTTCGTTTGGCGCTTCTGCATGGGCGCTTTTGTCGTTGGCGCTTTTGCTTTGGCGCTTTTGTCATCCTCCCGCGCCCCTAGTTGCGCCCATGGGCGCTTTTTGCGCCCGGGGCGGTTTTGCGCCCTTTTGCAAAAATTGCGCCCGGGGCGCAAAGGGGTCCAGTTCGGGCGCGCTCGCGGGCGCTTTGCTAACCGAGATCCGCCAGCCTACTCACGAACACCGCGGAATCATGTGGCTCTGCTCATTTCGATGGTTGTGGGAAACTTCGAAGCGGCTAAACTGGAGATTCTTTTCCTGGATTTATTGCGGTAGATTTCCTGGCCTTCTTGCCCGCGCGGAACCTCCGGTTTTAGCTGCCTTGCCGTTTTTGCGTCTGCGCGAAGTCTATCTTCTTTTTTGGCGATATTCTACGCTTTCCGGATCGCATTTCTTTCGATTGCTGCTCTCTTTTTCAGTGCTCTTTCAAACCCCTTTTACAGCTTCCTGCAGCCGCTACAGACGTGCCGGGATGGCCTGGCCACCGCCGCAACAGGTTCGGCGCATTTCCTTGATGCGTATATACTTTTTTTCAGCCCTCCTACGTGTCGCAACCCTCGATGTCGACGCCGTACTCTCAAGCCCCGGCATATCAGCAGGTATCATTGACTTTCCAGTGCGTTTATCGTCAATTTTAGATGCCTTCTTCCAACGGCATGCCGGCGGCGAGCAGTTCTCGATATGCGCCCGTTCCACAATACGCTGCTCAGCCTCAATACGCGCAACCAGCAGCGGCCCCAAATTACGGCAAGCTTTTATTGTGGTTTTTTACCTTAGTTTAGGTAACTCTTACCAGCCGCCAAATCCGTCGGCCTATTCTCCGAATAGCAGTTATCACCAGCAGCAGCAGGTATGTTGTAATTTTGCGTTTAATCTCAAATTTCCAGGCTCAATACCCTCCACAACAGCAGCCAATGGTGTCGCAGCAACAGGTGTCTATTTTAACGGATTTTGTAACGTTCTATTCGAGGTTCAACGCCCTCCACAGCTACCGGGAGTACCGCAGCAACACGTTCAATATGCGCCACAGCAGCCAACGGTGTCGCAGCAGCAGGTAACTTATTGAAGGCGTTTTTAAACCTTTTAATTTCAGGCTCAATACCCTCAACCGCCGGTGGCGCCGCAGCAGCAGGTATTTGTTTTTTAACGCCCCCGTAATTGTCTAATTCCAGGCTCAGTACGCTCCACAACAACCCGCAGCGCCACAGCAACAGGTATCCTTTTGCAGAATTTTTAACGCTTTCAATTCTAGGCCCAACGCCCTCCTCAGCCACCAGCGGCACCGCAGCAACAAGTTCAATACCCTCCCCAGCAAGTGTCGCAGCAACAGGTATATAATTTCAGACGTTTCTTACTTTATAATATTAGACACAATACGCCCCACAACAGCCGGTAGCACAGCAGCAACAGGTACACTTGCATCTTTTGCTATTTTTTTCTGATTTTTAGTCTCAACAGCCACCCGCAGCACCGCAACAACAGGTTCAATACCCTCAACAGCAGCCAGCGGTATCTAATTTTTCATATGCTTTAAATTCCTAAATTCTAGGCCCAGTACACTTCGCAGCCGACGGCAATGCCCCAGCAATACCCTTCTCAACCTGCGCCCACGCCTCAGCAATATGCCAATCAACCTGCCCAAATGCCACAACAATATCAAAGCCAACAGCCTGCCCAAATGCCCTATCAACAGTCCTACATGGCGCCGGCGATGACCGCTCAGGTTTGTTTTACCTTCAAACTTCTTATAATTGATTTTTATTCAGGCGGCGCCCTCTCAGCCACTCCCTCCACCTACTGCCGGCTGGAATGACCCGCCCGCGCTCGCCCAAAAAGCTCAAGCCAAGCCGACGCCACCACAGAATTTTATGCAGGTACTTTTGGCTGGGATTCTAGAAATAAAGGGTTTTTAGTTCCATTGGCACACCACGCAGCCGGCCGCACAACCCTCTGCCGCTCCTCCGCCAGCCCAGAGCCCCGGGTCGCAGCTTTCCCCCGTCTCTCAAGCCTCTGGACCTGTCGAGCCGGAAGTGCCGGTTCGTTTCTAACGTTTCTTACATAGCGTAACTGAAAAAAACGGCCGGTTCGTTGGGGGCGAGGAAACTTTTTTTGTGCATTTTTGGCGAAAATTCAACATTTTCCAATTTTAGCATTTGAAAATGAATTTTTACTAAAGCATGGCTAGAAGTGCTATACAAATTTTCTAAAAAACATTCCGCTGCTGTAGGAAATATGCGTTTTCTCCCCGGTTAACGAAGCAGAACGGAAAAGTTACCGATTTTGTGCTTTTGTCAATTCGCGCCTTTTTTCGGCGTTTACGTCGCCTTTTCTAAGCCATTTCTTCCAGGCTGCCCTCTACCTAAACGCTGAAGATCAGGCGATCGTCGATCTGTTCCTCCAAACGGCCGATGGAGTATTTGCCTGCACCAAGCATCCGGTTAGCAATTTTCTACCCCATTTTCAACACATTTTAGGGGATAGTTAGCAAGGTCGAGGACCTGAAACGACGTCTCCACCGTGATATCGCCGAACGGCTGGGCCGGCAGCAGGTATCAATTCTTTTTCTTTTTCTTTTTCTTTTTAATTCTTTTAAAAATAAATCATTTTAAGATTGGTCCCGTGACGAAATCTCTTCTGCGAGGCTGCGGTGAAGCGGCGCTGAAGGGCGACTACCGCCTGGCCCTCCAAATTTCCCAACAAATGGTGACGAATGGGCACGATTTTGTGGAGGTAAATATTTATAAACTGTTTAAAGAAAAAGTTCTTTGATTCTGCAAAAGAACCACATTTATTTTTTATCGGAATAGCATTTAATGAAAAGTAGAAATTATTTTCATTTTTTCAGGTATCGGCCTTCTACCCGTCCCTGAAGTCGTTGATATCGCAAGCCCAGTCCGCATGGAAATACCAGTGATATGCCAAAGATCAAGCTCCCCATTTTTTGATGTGCTTTCCTGTCTTGTGCTGTGTTTTTCTTGTGGCTTTACGGTTCGACTGTCAACCTGTATCCATTCGTAGCCCTCCTACCCCGCGGCCAGCCCGTCTGAATCTCGGTGTATTCCCAAAGATTGGAGAGCCCGATTTGTCGAATAAACTTTTTGCTCTTAAGCGGTGTAATTTGAAGCCATTGCGCGTATTTTAGACGCTATATTACTAAATTTCCAGGCGCACTTCGCGCTCTTGGGCATTACCGGTGTGGAACGGTTTTCGCAGAATCCGATTTTTAAATACAAAAGAGAAATTGTTTCTAGACTGCTTTATATGATTCCTCACGTAACGGCCTTGCGAATTTTGATCAAAACCTACAAAAAGGTTATTCTTCGACCAAAAAGGCCGATTTTCGATCAAAGTTTCGACTTTTTTAAAGTTTTTAGATAATTATTCTGGTGAAATATAGTTTTATTTTACTAAAAACACTAATAAAATACTTCCTCACTAGTTTTCTAGACTAATACAAAAATTCTCTCCCACCGATGCTGCAAAAGAACCGTATATACGCAAAAGCGAGTATAATTGATACGGTATCACCAATTCCATCGTTTTTTCTTTTGTTTTCCGAGTTTAGCGCTCTTTCTGATTATATTTTCCTTTCCAGGATGGACAGCTTCGAGGACATTGAGCAGCAACTCCTCGGCCCCGGCGGCTTCTCGGCGTTGACGATCAATTCGGACGACGTGGCCGGCGCCCTTCGAGACAAGCAGAAAGCCGCGGTTCCAGGCATGATATTAAAGTCGCCACGCTCCACCATCCTGCTCGACATCAAGCCGTTGGAAGCGGAAACGGATCTCGTGCAATTGGAGCGGTTGATGCGCGGCGAATTCATGATCGGACTGAGCTGGGGCCCGAGCAAACTCGTCCCGATCGCCTACGGCCTCCAGAAGTTGCGCATTATCGCCTGCGTGGAGGATGAAGTCGTCTCCGTCGATGCCCTCATCGAACAGCTCGAAGCCCACGACCAATACGTGCAATCTGTCGATATTGTCGCTTTCACCGGTTGTTGAATTTAGTCTATCGGTCTATCCATTCCTCCTATGTCATCTGTGCCTTTCCGTGTATTCCTCCCGGTTATGAATTCTCACTTTTTCACACGGGTTTCTAAGTTCGAATAAAATTGCAAGACCCTCGAATCCTTACTGCAAAAAAAGCGAAAAATGCACCAATCGTTGTCGTTGGAGGATCGTACCCTGACGCAGATTTTCGGATTTCTGAGAAAAACTAAAATTTTTATTTTAAAGGATTTACGATAAAACTAGACAAAACTAGAATTTTAAACAGTTTTCACTAAAAATAGTCGGTATTTTACGAGTTAGCTATAGAAAATGATCCAAGACTAGCTGTTAAGGAATTTCCGTTTCAAAATACCAGTAAAACCATAGTAAACTGAATTTTCAAATATGTACGATAGAAAATATTCAAAACTAGATTTTAACTAGAAAGACGAAGAGATAGAAAAAGGTAATTAGGTTTTAGAAGAATTGAATTCCAATAAAGAATAAGAGACAATAATGACATTTTTCTTTTCCGACCCCGTTCAGAATCAGTTTTCACACGTGTTTCTGAGTTCCAAATAAAATTGAAAACGTTTATAGGGTTAGAAAATGGATAGAGATCGGAACGTAGAATCGTCACACACAACAAGCATCTCCTAAAATCGGGGGAAGAAATATAATAGAAATAGCTCGAGAAGGCGATGAAAGAAAAATGGAATGACACGTCATATTGAGATCACAGAGTTATTAGGGAAATCGGAAACAACATTTTCGGGTCGAGGGGCTTTGGTAGATTACGGCGCTTCGGTGGCCCACTGGAAGAAATTGCATCGGTCGGGGGCCGTGGAGTCTTTTGGGCACGAGTAGAATCTGGAGGAAAATTTTAGGAGTGAATAAAGCGCTTACTTTCTCCCGGTATTCGGCCCCTCCTTGACGACGGTGCGCATCACCGACGCGAGGTGGCACTTGCATTTCGGCGCGTTCGTCCCGTCACCCTGGAAAATTTTAAAATTGGGTGCTTTTGCAATATCGGGGTAATTTATTCCTATTGGGAAAGATAAAAAAAATTTTAACAAAAATTAACTATATTTTGCGCGGAAAACAGCATAAAAATGATAGATAGGTGGCGTAAAAATCGTCATTTTGGTCGAAAATGGATATTTTGTATTTTTAGTAAAAAAAATCGTAAAATTCACACCTGTAGAAATAGTAAAAAACGTGTTAGAATCCCATTTTAGCCTATATTGGAAAAGTAACAAAATATAACTTTTAACGTACCGATCTCCTTCCACCTCCCGCTCCTCCTGCAGCAGCCGCTCCCCTTCCTCGTCCTCTGCCCCTCGTCGCTGGCGCTTGATTCCCGAGCACTTGCATGTGCTGCGGTACCTAAATTAATAATTTAAACCAGGCAAGCTAGCAGGGATTCTTTAGGAATCTCGACAAAATTTACCGAAATATTTTCATCATTGGCCGGCCGTTTTCGACCGGTGCCTCGTCCTCTCGTGGCTGCAGCCGTAGATGCTCCTCTTGTTCCTCTCGTCGCGGCTGCTCCTCCTCTTGTCGCTCCAGCAGCTGCTGCTCCTCCTCTAGCCGCAGCTCCGGCTCCTCCTCCCCCTCCTCCCGGCGGTGGCCTCGGCGGTCCCATCCCGCCAGCCGCTCCATTTTGCGGCGGTCGTCGCTGGTTCGCGTCCGTGTATCTAAAAATAAAAATTGGAAAAACTTTTAAATCTAAAATCAAATAATAAATATTAAAATTTACAATTTTTATTAATTTTATTAATTAAGATTTTAAATTCAAAAACCTCATAAAAGCGGCGGTCAAGCTGTTGATCTTGTCCTCGGCAATGCGGAAAATTCGTCGATATCTGTCCAGCTGCTCTTTCAACACCTAAAAAACAATTTAACGCGTTTCAACTTACAAAAACTAATTTAAAAATTAAAAGAGCTCTTTTGCATTAGGGGGGTGGCAACTTTTTTCTACAAGTCAAGAAAATGTCTAGTTTGTTGTAGTATCCGTTTTTGTATTTTGCAATTTTTTACGTTTAAGAATCGTAAAAAAATGTGTAGAAACACTTCCTCTATTCATATTTGAAAAACCGGACCCTTAAAAAAATTGCCCCCCCCTCCCCCCGATAATGCGAAAGAACCTAAAAATCTACAAATCTCGTTAAAATTTCAAAACCTCGTCCTTATTCCGTGTGCCCTCGCAAATCTTCTCCAGCTGTTTCTCCAGATTTGCGCGCATCTGCGGCTTCGACATTGCGAATCCTAAAAAAACGATAATTTTGAAGTTTTTCCCTAAATTTTACCCATAGCATCGTAGCCATCAACCAGCGAGAGACCGAGAAATCCGGGGACGAAGTGATTGTTGTTGTCCAGACCCACGTAGCTCCGTTGCTAAAAAAAATCAAAAATTGGAAGGCTGGCAGGGATTTTTGAGAAAATGAGCTGCCGGCAAGCTAACCGAATTTTAGGGAAATTGAGCTGCGGGCCAGATAGCCGCAATTTTTTCGGAAATTGAGCCAGAAAGCCAGCAAAAATTCTTTGGGGAATTTGAGCTGCCGGCAAGCTAGCAGGGCTTATATGGGAATTCAGAAATCTATCTAAAAACTGAAAAAGGCTCAAAGCTAATTTAACTATTTAACAACTTCTAAAAATTGCCGATTTTATTAGAACATCTATATTTTTTGTTTTTTTTTTAAGCAAAAATTTGAACGTTTGTATGTCTATCGAAGATAAATTACGCTTAATATACCTTAATCTTCTCGATATGTTCAGCGTGCGTGGCGTCGGTGCCAATTCCGTATTTATCCATCAGCGTGATCAGATCGGCTTCAGTCAAAAGGGGCGGGGGTTCCGTTTTCGACTCGATCATCCGCACCTGATGGTCGGTGAACGTCTCCCCGAGCTCGTACCTAAAAACAATGTCGGTTCTTTCGCATTATCGGGGGAACAAATTCTTTTATTAGGATCCATTTTTTAAATATAAATAGGGGAATTGTTTCTAAGCTGTTTATTACTATTCCTAAATGTAAAAACCTTCAAAAAAATTTTTATTCGGAAGAAAAAAAATAGATTTATACACCAAAAATGGTTATTTTTGACCAGAATAAAAACCAAAAACCCAACAAAAATACGGTACCTTCCAACACTTTTGTCGCTCCATTTCTCGTAGGGATAGACCTCCAAATAGCCCGGATCTTCCACCATAAGGCCCGTGGCTGTGAAGCTTTCGCCGCCTAGTCGAATCTGCAAAAAATGGATTTTTGCCAATTTCAGGGTTTCCCCACGCATTTCAAACCCGAAAACTTACCGTAACCTTGGTCTCCTGGCCCTTGGCATCCTTGCTGCAACAGGCGAGAAAATGACGGGTGACCAGCTCGTAGACGCGCCAATCGTTGTCGTTCGAGAATTGGTCCCTTAAAATGGTTTTTAGGATTTCCGATAAAAGGTTCTTTAGGATTTCCGGGGGGGGAAAGTATTTCCGGGGGGAACCAAAATTTTTCGGACCAAGCCTAAATTTTTTTCTAAATAGCGCATGCGTTTCTAAATGGTTTTTTAACTATTCCTGACAAGGGAACCACCTAAGGTCAAGGTGGCGTTTCGTTATGGGACCCAGCCTATTTTGTGCAGAATTTTTTGCTGATTTCGAATCCGCTTTTAATTTTTGCTAAACAGCCCAATTTAAAAAGTTATAGCGTTTCAAAGTTCCATTTTTTCCCAAATTTTTGAACTTCAAAGTCATTTATCTTGCCTTTCCCGTCTGATTCCTCAAAAACGAATATCGCCATCGTATTCAGAAAAATTTTTAAATTGGGCTATTTAGCAAAAATTGAAAGCGGGTACGGAATCAGCAAAAAATTCTACACAAAATAGGCTGGGTCCCATAACGAAACGCCACCTTGACCTTAGGTGGTTCCCTTGTGAGCATAAAAACTACCCACATTTTAATTAAAAAATTTAATTTTAGGTGAAAAATCCTATAGAACCTTTAGGATTAGCGGGGAAAGACCCAAAATGACCAATTTTCGACTTTTTCAAACATTTTTCTAACTTTTTTGAAAGGTTTTTCTACTTTAAATATAGTTAAAATTTACTAAAAACAATGTGAAAACACTTTATATTTGATTACTAGGTCAACCGGGAAAACCAGGAAAAAATTTGGTTTCCACCCCCCGGAAATCCTAAAGAACCCGATAAAATAATAAACATTAGGATTTTCGATAAAAAATAAGCTAAATTAGATTTTAAAGCTTCTGCCATAGAAAAACAATCCAACAATATTTTAAGGAAATTCGCGTAAAAACAAACAAAAATTAAGAGGACTTTCTGACAAAATAATAAAAATTAGGTTTGCACGAATTTCCTAAAGAAAATATCCAAAATTCCACCTTAAAGAATTTTCTATCGAAAATGGTCAAATCTACATTTCAAAGCTACGACGCTAAAAACAAGCGAAAAATTAGATTTTCACGAAATCCCTATAGAAACTAACCAAAAGACAGATAGACAAAAATTAAATACGGTACCTCGTGGCAAATTTGAGTGGATGAATGGGGGGATGGGCCTCGTCACTTTTCGATCCATTCCTCGGCTTTGCGCCACCCTCGTCGACAATCTTCTGCGCGAATGCTCCCCAAGCCGCGTGATCCACCTAAATCAATAGATTACACGATGAAACTGTCAAATTGACTCACGTGCATTTGCACCAAGCTCGTCAGCCCCATGTTCTGCGGGAATTTGTTCGTCTCGGTCCTGGAAAATGGGGTGTTTTAGAGTTTTCTTGACGTGGCAGGCTAGCAGAGTTTTTTTTGAGGAAAACTTGTCAAACTTCTTCGGAAAAATGGAATTTTTGTGTCGAAATTTCCTCCTATGCTGAAAAGTTGAGCGGGCAGGCTAGCATAGAGTCTACGAGAAAATCAAACAAATTTTTTTACCTCGGATACGAGATGAATCCCTTGCTGTAGAGACCCTCGGCCACCTGCATGGCCGTCTTGGCGCTGATGTGCAGCTTCCGGACGGCCAGCTTCTCGAATTCCACCTGAACCGAAAATTTCCAAAACCTTAACCAAAACTACCGTATCCAGTCCGGCGGGTCTCCACTTGTTTTTCGGCCGCTTGATCAGATTCTCGACCTTGGCCTGGTTGGCGCCCTGCACATCTTCGCATAGCAACTGAAAACCGTGGATTATAGCGATTTTTGGTAAAATCCAACCTGTACGATGCCGCGGTCGAAGAGGCGTATCCGGTCCCAGATGAATTCCGTCTGAAAAATACGTTTTAAAACTATTTGCACGCCTCAAAATTTGTTAATAGTATCTGATCGGAATTCTATTTTCCGGTACAGGCCACAAAAATTATATTTCATTTTATTTCTGGTTTTTTTCATGGTCTTTTTATCAGTACATTTTTGACGAAAAATCAAACATTTTCCAGCGTTTTTCTACCTTTGTATGAGCTTTCTAGACTAAAAATCGGCGTAAAAAGCTATTTAAATGGTGTGAAATTCAATATAGGCTAAAATTCAGCCCGCGCCCCCTCCCCGCTAACAGCCCAGTACCCCCAAAACTCGCCTTGACTCCATTCTTCAAATGATCGACTTGCAACTTCCAAAATGGCTCGGTGATGAATTCTTGAATGGCCTTGTACCGCTCCACCACAAAACCCAGCGTCGGGAATTGGCAGCTGCCATACGAAATTACCTAAAAAAAATTCAATTTTCCTTAAAATTTTATCTTACTTGTCGATTCTCGCCGCCAAAAAGTGCGGCGAAATGGCGTTGAAAGTGGAGCGTTTGTAGGCGCGTGAAAGCGCTGCCTAAAACGCAAATAAAAAAGTAAAGAAGGCTACAGACCTATCCGCAAATCGAGCTCCGAGCGGCAATTGACGGCCTCGACGATGTTGTTGTCGAGTCGTTGCAATGTTCGTATTGCTCGGTTGATAGACGCGAAGGTGACTTCGGAAAATCTGAAAAATGGGTTGAAAAAGCGATGACTATTATTTCAGCGGAAAAAAACGAGAAATACCATTTTAGGGGCCAAAACTCATTGGAAATCGAATCTTGGCGGAAAAAAAATCGATAAAGACAATTTCAGAAGCGAAAAATCGATGAATATAATTTTAGCGGAAAATACTGTCTTTTCTGAGCTTTTCCGAAACTTCTACACACGAGACTACGTAGAGAATCGTGGGTTAAAACGGGAAATACGATTTTAGAGCGAAACACCTCCAGATCACAATTTCAGAGGAAAAAAATCTAAAAACACTATTTTATATGGAAAACTGTGTTTCCCAAGCTTTCCGCTGTCGCGCGATCATGAAATTTTCACAAAATAGCTAAAAATCTCTAAAAACGCACTTTGCCCTATAAACATTCATCCTTGGGTTCGACTTCAAGCACACGGTCTTCACCTCGTCCCCAATATTCTCCCCCTCACGATCGCAATCCGTCCAGATCACCAGCGTTGACGCGTTTCGGGCCTCGTTTCTATAAAAAAAGTAATTTTTACGGTATGCTACCCCTTACGCTACATTCTGGGCGACGGGCTGCATGTCCTTGGAGACGAAACGAATCACCGGCGCATCAAAAAGCCGTTCCATCTGAAACCAGAAAATTATAAGCATGTAAAACTTTTGATTTACCGTCGTCCCGTGCCAATCCTTCATCTCGGGCCCAAAATCCAGGCTCATCAGATGGCCGCTGACTGACGTGACGGCAATCTGAAATTTGGAAGATTTAGAAAGGCCAAAATCCCTTTTTAAAACCTATTTTCAGAACCAATTAGTCCCAAAAACCTTTCAAACTACCCACAATCGTCTGTTGGCCCTGGAAATCCATGGTGAACGAGTAGATCTTGTTGTATTTTGACGGGCCATCGCGTCGTTGGGCGTTTCCTGAAAATACAGATATTTAAAATAATATAAAATAATAATAAAAGATATATAAAACAATTTTTCGCGTAATTTTCTCAAATTTCTGACCTTTCGAAAGGAGGGCGGCGATCCCCTTGGCTACATCGTTCTTCTCGGCCACGAACAAGGCGCGGTGCATGAAGCGGCGGAAGATGAGCAGGCGTATTCCGGCCAGAGTTTGGTCTGAAAAACAGTGATCTCGTTGAGGCGTCAAAACAAAGCGATTTCGTGAGGTTTTAAGCAAATAGAAATATCATAAAATATATAAAATTTTGAAATAAGCCTGTTGGTACAATTTTAAACCATTATTTTTCATTTCTAAAACCCAGTCCTGCTTGAAAAGTTAAAAACCTCAAATTTCTCTTTGAAAACGCCGATTATCCCATGGAATACCAGTGTGCGCGCTGATCGCAGAATGTCCCCTTGGGAAATTTGTTGAGAGTAGCGATTTGTACCGCTAATTTGATGAATTCGTTCAAAACTTCAATAAAAAATAAATTAGGGCTTCTCTAAAATGCCGTCGAAAAAAATCAAACCGTTTCCAAAATATCTTCAACGATTTATTAAGTCAACTGAAGTCAAGGCGAAATCTTTGGACAAAGTAACAAAGTGAAAGGCGCTTTCGGAAGCAATGCTGTTGAAGGATAAACATCGAAATCAATAACAATAAATTCGGGGGGGACTTCATGCATTTGAAAAGATCGGGAATCGGGCGAACGAGATCAAAAAATTATTCGGCGCATGCCCTTGAGAGGGCTTTATTGAAGTAAGGATAGGGCGGGTTCAGACGGCCTTTTGATAGGAGTAGCACGGGTCTGCGGAAGCTTTGTAGTTCCTGAAAATATGGCATCATTTAGGATTGTAAGCCCTTCTGAACCCAACGCTTTTGTTACGAGTGTTTTTTCTAAACGGACCTCTCAAAGATGGCGATTAGTCGATCGGTGTTCTGCTCGGCGATTCCCAACCATCGTCGATACGCCGCCAGTTGCTCCTTGAGTACCTATTCGAACGTTTTAAGAAACTCCAAAAGTCTACCTGATCCTTGGTCTTCGTGCCGGCGGCAATCTTCATGATCTCCTTCTTTAGATGGGCACGCATTCCTGGATTAGCCAGAGGAAGTCCTGATTTTCAGAGTTCAGAGTTGTTTTAGAGCTTTTTACCTATGGCATTGTACCATTCAATCAAGGTGATTCCCAAATGGGTCGGAACCAAACACTTGTTCTCATCCAGGATCACATATTTGCGCCTCTAAACAAAAATACATTTATTTTTCGTCTGAAATACCTGGATCGCTTTGGAATGTCTGGAATTTTCTTGGGATCGGATATGATTGCCGTACACCGTTCCGATTCCATTCTCATCCATCTGATCGATCAAAGCAGCTTCAGTCAACAAGGGCGGAGGTTCAGTTTTCGGCTCGAACATTCGGATCTGATGGTCGGTGATAGTCTCGCCGTGATCGTACCTAGACGGGCATTAGAAAAGACAAAAACTTTACTTTCCGACACTTTTCTCGATCGGCTTGTCGTATGGGCAGATCTCCAAATAGCCCGGTTCTTCAATCTGCAGGCTCGTCGCCGTGAAACTCTCGCCGCCAAGCCGAATCTAAAATTTGCAAATAACCTGCATGTTCTAAAATATACATCCTACCGTCACTTTGGTCTCTTCTCCACGCGCATCGCTGCTGAGAGACGCCAACGTATGGCGGACGATCAGCTGAAAAACACTCCAGCCCAAATCGTCCTTTTTCAAGAACTGGCCCCTAAAAATTAAACAATTTTATTGTTTTTTTTGCACTTCGATAAGGTCATTTTCAAGCCACCGACCTTGTAGCGTATCTGACCGGATAAATTGGACGCTCAGGACCAATGGATTTGTCGCCATCATTCGCGGCAGGCCCTCCCGGCTGTTCCAATATTTTCTTCGCGTAACGGCCTACTTCCGAATCCGGATCTTCTGTCTAAAAGGGAAGGGTGGCTTGAATCAAATATACTGAACACGTACAAATTTTTCCACGAGTTCCCGAAGGAAAATATCGGACTTGGAGTCGGGAAAACGATTCGCCGCGGTTCTAAAAATTGAATCGAAAGGCGAACATCATTGCCACCTGGGAAATGAGATGAGCCCCCGATCGTAAAGCCTGGTGGCCACGCCCAGAGCCGTAGAGGGAATGATGTCCAGTTGTTGCGCAGCCAATTTCAGAAATTCCGTCTAAAGACCCTGTATGAACTTTAGTGGTATACCGTATTCAGTGGGAGCGGTCTCGGCAGTACAATCTGCGTAGTGGCGCTTTCAACGCTGGCATTCTCGACCTGTTTTGCCGCATCAAATAGAACCTAAAGAATTTCGTGAGAGAAAAGTCGTGTTTCTGAGAACCTGCGCCTTCGTCGCGTCCAACTTTCTTTTCTTGTCCGAGACGAATTCCGTCTGAAAAAAGGAGTTTTCATTAGCTTTTCGGCTTCGCAAACCCGTATAAAATAGTACCTTAACACCATCCTTGACATGGTGCACCTTGATCTCCCAAAATGACTTGGGAACGAACTGTTGAATGGCCTTGACCCTTCCGACAACAAGACCAAGGGTCGGAAATTGGCAGCTTCCGAATGTAATAAACTATAATGGGCTCGAAATTGTTGAAAAAACCGTACATCTTCATTTCCTGTGCCAAATAAGGTCGGATCATGTTTTCTCAAGGCTTTAGTTTGAAGGCACGTGAAAGCAATACCTAAAAAACATATCTCTAGCATCTCGTTGCACGACAAACTTAGGCGTAGATCGAGTTCATAGCGGCAATTCACAGCCTCGATCATATTCTTGTTTAACGACCGGAGATTGGTCAGTGCCGAGCGGGCCTCGACCTCCGTTACTTCGAAAAAACTAAAAATTAGTGTTTTCTCAGAGCTTTTCGGGAAACATGGCAGGCTCGATGTACTTTCGAAAAACGAACTTGGCTCTGTAAACTTTCATTCGGGGGTTGAAATTGAGACAAATGTTCTTGATCTGCCACGCAATATGCTCGCCTTCGAGATCGCAATCCGTCCAAATCACCAGCACATCAGCTTCATTGGCCTGATGCCTGAAAAAAATTCATGTGGTCCCGATCATAGATACATACGCCAGGTTCTCAGCGACTTTTTTCATGTCGCTGCGCAAAGAACTGCAAACCGGCCTGTCAAATGCAACGTCGCTCTAAAAATGTGCGGTAAATGCCGGCCATCCGAGGCAGGGGTGTTTTAGAACACACCTAGAGAACAGGCTAAAAGCGCTAAGGAAAATGATATTACAATCACTTACCGGAGCGTCTCGCCATCTAAAATTTTTCGCTCTAAACTTGTCGGAACTGTTCCGACCATTCAGAAATGGAAAGCGTAGGAGCAGCGGGGGCTATTTCGAAAAGGCCACAGGCGTTGGGCGGAGCCCGCAGGGGCGACTATAAAAAGCCTGCCGGCCCCCACTAAATCACTCTGAACAAACTCACACCGATCGTGCTCACCCCGCTGTGTCAGCCCAGACTAGGCTGAGACGATAGAGCGATCTGTGAAGATTCAGAAGAATAATAATTTATCACAGATTTCCATTACTGGATAGTTCCCCACTCCGGCAAAATATAGTGCATTGCAGTAATTGTATCCTATACTTCTCTGGCAATAAAGATATACCCCAGTGACGCCCAGAAATCAACAAAGAACACCGACTGTAAGATACGTGGGCATCACAATTTTGGTGCGTCGGCTATTCTAACCCGGGCTACATTCTACCACCTCAAATTTACAACTGGTGCAAGCCCCCTTTCCTAAAAAACCCCAAAAAATTTGTTTAAAAATCCACTGAACGTAAATCCCCCCTTACTTATCAAGAAACCTATCTATCTCCAATTTTGAAACCCATAATTCCGAGTCGAGCGACTCACTATATTCCGAACCACCCGCCCGCTGAAGACCACGCTACGGCAGTCGCACAGCAGCAGTGTCAAGTAAGTCAGTTTCATTATTGCAGTTCATTTACCGTATAGCCCTAAATTTCACATTTCAGTCCAATTTCTGCTCACTATCAAGACCTTATCATATAAAATAGTTAAAATCCACTAAAAATTTTAGTAGACGTATTACTTATTGCCATCCTTCTTATTTTATTAACCTTCCTTATCCTATTACTCTGTGCCCAACCGTATCCCCGTGATTTTGAGCAACAAGTTCGGTCACCCTTTGATCCATACACCCATTTCGGCCCCCATTTTTATCGCAACCGTAACCCTCGCCCTCTACGAGCAGTCCTCGGGACCAGAATGGCGGGCAACGGTCAGCCTCTCCGCCCATCTCGGGCGTTGGAAAGTCGAGAATATTCCCGTAGGGTACGAGTCGTAGCCGACACGAGCCAGGAAATTACGGAACACATCCAATTCGATATGAATGTACGTATTCCTCAAGTGGCGGTATTAAATGAAGCCGAGCGGGCTGCCGCCGCGGCTCGGCTACCCGATCTTTATACCCAAAAGAGGACCCTTGAGGGTGCAGTGCAACAACTAGACGACCAGATTGCACGAATTATGGAATTAGAAGAGGATCCAGAACATGAGCATTTTCGTGGTATCCTCGCAAATCTAGAAACCGATGAGAATACCCGTATTCTCAACGACGCAAGACGATACATTAGGTGGCTTACAACAGCCTATCAGGGCCTTGAAGGACAAATTCATACATATGACAAATATCTAAGGCCCCCTCCCGTCGCCCAGCAGCGGGAGGCCGTGCCGAGAGAAGAGGTACAGCCTGCAATCGCTCTAGCGATCCCTAACGCTCCGCGCCGGGGGGGTGCGAGAGGCCCGGGGCGGGAGGCCGCGGGAACCCCCCCCCCCCCCCCCGGAGCCCGGAGCCCAGAACCCCCCACCCGGGCCCGCGGGGGCCCAACCCCCCCCCCCCCCCCCCCCCACCCCAAGCCGCCCCCCCCCCCCCCCCCCCCCCCCCCCCCGGCCCGCCGCGGCCCCCGGCCCCGGGGGGGCCCCCCCCCCCCAAGACCCCCCCCCCCCCCCCCCCCCCCCCCCCCCCCCGGGCCCCCCCCAGGGGGGCCCCCAAGGGGGGGGGGGAGAAAGGGGGGGCCCCCGGCCTCTAGAAGAAGTTCCCCGCGGGCCCGGGGGGGGGGGCCCCCCGGCCAAGAAAAAAAAAAGGGGGAGGGGGGGGGGTTTTGTTCCTTTCCTGACCCCCCCCAGGAAAAAAATAAAAAAAACAAACCAACACCCCACCCTGGCACCGCCGGCCCCCCCCGCCCGGGGCCCCCCCCTGCCAAAAATATTTTTTAGGGGTTTTTTATTAATATTTTTTTTTTAGTTATTTTAAAAGGAGGTTTTGGGTTGTTTGGGGGTGGGGGGGGGGGGGGGGGGGGGGGGGGGGGTGGGGGGGGGGTGGTTGGGGGGGTTGGGGGGGTTTGGGGGGGAAAAGGGGGGGGGCGGGGGGGGGGGAGGGCGGAAGGGGGGGGGAGGCGGAACCGGAAAACCAAACCGGCCCCCCCGGGCCGGTCTGCCCGGGGATGGTGGGGGGGGGGGACGGAGGGGGGGCAATGGGGGGGTTTTGGGGGGGGGTGGGGGGGGGGGGGGAAAATAAAGAGGGGGGGAAAGAGGGGCCTCCGGGGGAAAAAAACCCAAAAAAAAAAAAAAGAGAAAACTAAAAAAGGAAAAAAAAAAGATAAAATTTGTGTGGGGGGGGGTTTGGGGGGTGGGGGATTGGGGGGGTTTGGGTGGGGGTTTTTTTTTAAAATTGGGGAGGGGTTATATAGGTTTATGTAAAAATGGGAGGGCTACAAACTTTTTTGGGTTGGGGGGGACGGGGCCGGGGGGAAAAAAAAACAAAAGAAGAGGAAAAAAAGGGGGGGAAGAAAGGAGGGGAGGGGGGAGAAAAAAAAAAAAAAAAAAAAAAAAAAAGGAAAAAAAAACCAAAAAAAACCCGGCGAAACCCCCCCCGCCCCAGGGGGCGGGGGGGGGGGGGGGGGGTGGGGGCGGGGGTCGGGGGGGGGGGGGGTTTTTTGGGGGGGGGGTTTTTTGGGGGGGGGGTTTTTGGGGGGGGTGTGGTGGGGGGGGGGTTTTGGTGGGGGGGTCTGTGGCGTCTTGGGGGGTGGGGGTTGGGGGGGGGGGGGGGGCGGGGGTTCCGGGCGCGGGTGGGGGGGCGGGGGGGGGGGCCCGGGGCCCGGGGGGGGGGGGGGGGGGGGCCCCCCCCCCCCCCCCGAAATCCAACTCCCTGAATTCAATGGGGATCCGATAGAATATAATGCATGGATTACAACCTTTCGACGAATTATCGGGGACAATCCTCAATTAAATGCATTAGATAAATTTAGTTATCTTAAAACTAGCTGTCGCGAGCGAGCCCAAAATATTGTGGGCCACCTAAGGCTCACGCCGGAAAATTATGAAACAGCGCTGACACTTTTGGAACGGCGTTACGCAAACCCGGAATTACTGATTAGGACCCTGTTCAACAGGCTTGAAAGCATACCCTCCACTAGGACCACGGCAGAAGCCGGACCTACCTATGATAGAGTGCGCGCTATCATTGAAGAACTACGACAAAACAACGTAGAAATTGATCCACTGACTAGAGAACGCGTGATTAAAAAATTCCCAATAACGATTCAAAAGAAATTGTATAACGCCGAACACGGCCATCAAAATTGGAATCTTGAAGAATTCTTAGAAGCGCTTCATAGCGCGATCGAAAAAGCGGAGCATTTAATGAATGTTACCGATCCCCGGCACGATGCCGAAGAGGTCAGCTTAGCTATTAATAGAGCCTATGAGAATTCCCGATACAGAAACGCAACACAAAGACCTTCATCCCCGTTTTCGAGCCGGTATAACCAGGAGTCGCGACCGTACGGCGCCGTACCGGCCTCAGATCGGTTTCCCAGGAATAAGAGTCAGGAAAGGAAAAAATTCTGCGTTTACTGTAAAAATACAGATCATATTAGCCTATACTGCTCGAAAGTCGCAGATAATGAGGAACGGCGAAAACTCTTGCGGAAAGAAGATCGCTGTTTTGTTTGCACGCGTACTAACCCACATGACTGCCGCAAAAGGCCATGTAGATGCGGATCGACTTACCACCATCCGTCGATTTGCCCACTCGACCCAAAAATTGGCTCTAAAATTAAGCGAGGCCGCTCCCCAGGTAGGCAATCTAATAGGGGACAGTCGCGCCGTGAGCAAACGCCAGGCCGCATTCTAAATGATGGCAAGGGAAAAACATATTCGACAGCTCTTAAAGTTGAAGATGACGAAAGTTCAGATGAGCCGGTCACCGAACCGGACTCTACAGAAGATTGGTCTTCCGTCACCGACTCCGACTCACACGAAGACGACTTGACGTCCGACACCTTCTCCTTGACCGCGCTACACGCTAACCAGACGAGGCCCACCATACGCTCCCACAACCTGACCGGCAAACTCACCACGCAAGGTAGGACCCGTTGTTTAAAGGTTCACACAATTTTTGATTCGGGTAGTCAACTTTCTTTCATTTCCAACGAGCTTAAACAAGCTCTAGACCTCCCAGTCAAGGCCAACATTAATCTCACCATAGGCACGATTGGAGGAAGAAAATTAACGCAACCAGCCGATATAGTCGAGCTGGGGTTATTAGATGTTAGCGGCCAGTGTCACAAAATCGACGTACTCACTATGAAACATTTAATTTCCCCATACTCTATCGTGTCCCCTACAAAGGCGGATTATGATTACTTAACTGATCACAATCTGAAAGTCGAGGAACTCGCTGGGCACCGCGCAATCGCCCGGCCAGGTCTGCTTTTAGGCAATGATCATATTTGGAACCTATATAATTATAGCAAAAGACCACATAAATTGCCTTCAGGCCTCACCGTGCTACAAACCCATGTCGGGTGTTTCATCGGTGGCAGACAAGGAGAAAACATATGGCCCAGCCAAAATTGTCTAAATATCGCCTCCCTCTCTATATCGGTGCCAGATCTCGAGGAACGAGAAGAAAATTTAAATGAGGCAATTCAAAAATTCTGGGAACTCGATAACGCCGGAATCAAAGACAATTCCGAGCAAACGCTCGAGCAGGAAGTTGTGCAACAAATTAAAGATACCATGGAAGAGCGCAAGGACGGTCTTTATGTCCGTTTCCCCTGGTTAGACGCAGAAGCGCTAGATAAACTACCCACTAATAAAAACCAAAGTAAAATACGCTTGCAACGACTAGTTGAAGCGCTAGGTCGTCAGAACCTACTTGAAGCCTACGACCTAGACCTCAAAACGCAGGTAGAAAAAGGATTCATCGAACAAGTCCCAGTAGAAGAATGTCTATTCCCTTTAGTAAAACCTACCTACGTAGCTCATAGAGCGGTCATCAAACCTAGTTCCAAGACTACTAAAATGCGAATCGTTTTTGATTGTAGCGCTCGTACAAAAGGGCATAATTCCTTGAATGCTACTATGTATAAAGGACCCATCTCTATTTTGATGCCAGATATGGTCGGATTACTTTTGCGCACAAGGATTTTCATGAATTTGATCACTGCAGACGTTTCCAAAGCATTTAACGCACTAAAAATCGTTGAATCCGACCGTGACAAGTTTCGATTTCTCTGGTTAAAAGACTTCCGGAAACCATATTCCGAAGAAAATATCGCGGAATTCCGTTTTAGAGTAGTCATTTTCGGAGCCAGGAGCTCGCCGCTCATCCTCGCGGCAGCTATTGACGGCACCCTAGAAAAACAAAATGACCCACTCGCGGAAGAAATAAGGTCTAACATTTATGTAGACAACATCATCCTACAAGCTAGAACCTCCGAAGAGGCCAGACATAAATATCGAGCCTCAAAGGACTTATTCCAACAAAAACTATTTATGTCTCTACGACAATACACAACTAATATTCCGGATGCTTTTAGGGATGCCCCAATCGAGGATATTAACAACGACTGCCCGACAAGCCTTCTCGGACTCCAATGGCACACCAAGGACGATACTCTGGCGATCAAATTTCCCCGCCTCGAAGCAGGGCCACTTACGAAACGACAATGCGTGAGTTATTTAGCAAAAATATACGATCCACTAGGCTTAGTCAGCACCGGTATCGTCCCCTTAAAACTTTTTATTCAAGAACTCTGGAATGATCATAGCCCCCCAGACTGGGACGACCCCCTAGGCGAAACTAGATCCCAACATTTTAAAACCCTCGTGCAAGAATTAGAAGGAAAAACCATCACGCTACCCCGAAAAGCTCTAGACGACCCTCTAAAACCCACAAGACTCGTCATTTGCACAGATAGCAGTCAAAAAGCTTATGGATGCTGTGCATACCTTGTGCAAGGAGAAAATTCACACCTACTTATTTCCAAAAACCGGATCACCCCCAAAGACAAAACCAAGGCCCAAACAATGACCATTCCCCGGTTAGAATTGATGGCCCTCCTAGCGGGGTGTCAATTAATGGAATTCATTATCAAGCACATCGGAAATTACGTCAACATTAACGAGAGAATACTTCTTAGTGACTCGCAAATAGCGTTAAACTGGGTATGCAATCAGGCCAATCTCAAATTACCAGTTGCGGTTGCAAATATGAAACAAAAAATACGCGAAATACACCAAACTTTAAAATTTGACCTATATTATATTAATACCAAACAAAACCCGGCAGACACTAGCTCACGAGGCACTTCGAAATTTAAAGAAATCACCAGTGCGAGCTGGCAAATGGGCCCAAATTCCGTAATATGCAAACAGCCCCTACCCTTGCAAAAATATCAGATTTCAGCAGACCCGGGCCCCAATCATGAGATTCTAGTAATCAAAACTGAAAAAACCAGCCAAGCAAAAACCGAAACAATTCTTCCGGCCGAAAAATTTAGTTCATATCGAAGATTAATACAAACAACAGGCCGATGTCTCGAGTACCTACAAAAGAAGATTTATCGGAAATGTTCCGATGAGAGCCGCGTAACTCTCAAATCCAACTTTAAAGAAATTTGCCGCAAACCTGATATATCCGCCACCGAAAAAGTCCTAATCAGGGATCGACAAAAGCTCATCCCAGAAGCCCACAAGAGCAAATATGATCTCTTCAAGGATGAAGACGGAATTTACCGAATCAAAGGCCGCTTAGGAAATGCTCCCTGGCCATTTGACCGAAAACACCCCATATTCCTTGATTCTAAGGACCCTACCCTGACACTCATCATCAGACAGACACACGAAAAATTGGGTCACGTCGGTGCCAGTCATACAACCACGGCAATACGCGACCGCTTCGAAAGCCAGCATCTAAAAGCCGCAGTTAGACAAACACTAAGCAAGTGCGTAAAGTGTATCAAATCACAGAAAAAGCGATTTAAACAAATTCGGTCCCCCGACCTACCCCTATTCCGAGTCCAACGGCAATACCCATTTCAAGCTTGCGCCGTTGACTATACCGGACCATTTATTGTCAAAAAAAACGCAAGTCAGACGAAAATTTGGATAGCCGTTTTTCAATGTCTAGCGACCAGGTTACTGCACCTCGAATTTGCACATGATCTGTCCGCAGTTTGCTTCCTACACTGCTTCCGCAGATTTGTTGCCCGGAGAGGAACCCCCCAACACATGCTATCAGATAACGGTACCAACCTAGTAGCAGTAAGGAAATTCATCGAAGACGCCAAAGTCCATGAAATGATGACCAGAGAAGGCATTAGCTGGCAACTAATTAGACCAGCGACACCTAGAGACGGCGGATGTTATGAAAGAACTATGGGAATTCTGAAATCAACCTTCTACAAAATCAATGGGCAAAAGAAACTAGATTGGGATGACTTTGTCTCCCACATGCTCGAAGTAGAAGCCATTCAAAATTCCCGCCCCTTAAGCTACGTATACGGCGAAATGAATAATATTACGATTCGCCCCTGCGATTTTATCTACCCCAAAACTAACTTAATCCTCGACAGTGACTCAAATTTCGACCCGCTTCGAAATTCTGTATCACAACTGGACCTGGAACGTTCATGGAAGCAAGGAAAAGAACTCATAGAAGCCGTATGGGACAAATGGTCGAATGAATATTTGGCTGAACTACGCAAACAACATACCGATCCGAAGAAGGGCATAACCATACCAGAAATCGGGGATGTCGTGATCATTGCTTCAGACCAAAAATTAAGGGCTAAATGGCCTCTAGCCATCGTTTTAGAGCGAAAAATAAGCACGGACGGAGTCTGTCGAACAATTAAATTGAGAACGGCAAACGGAAACATCTTTGAGAGACCTACAGACGCAGTAATTCCCTTAGAGGTCAGTCGAACGGCAAATACGACAGAAGAAGTAAAAAAGAAAGAACAAAGCACACATAAATCAACACAAGAAAAGGAAAAATCCCCACCCGTTCGGCGAAAAAGCATACTCAAAAGCCGAAAAAACTTGGCGAAAGAGGAGCGGGCGGACCAAAAAGAGAAAAATACGCCTAAGTCAAACCAAAAGCCTATAAAGAGCAATGGTAAACCCCCAACACTCCCAGACTCCCCAAATACAAAAAAGCCAGAACCGGCGCCAGTCAGATACCCGCTCCGGAATCGACAAGCTCAAGCCACGCCTTCTACGTCTCCGGAAACGGTTAAACGGAAAGTCAGCTTCAGAATAGGGTCCGCGCCGCTAATTTTAACCTTAGCTTTGTTAGGACTAAACCTTGTGGGAGCCACGGCGATTAGTCCATCGCCAAACATTAATACCTTAGGGCCACTTATCCTCGCTCTCACAGTAGGCATCCCCAGTAGTGGGGCGTGCCTTCGGTACCATGCCACGTACAGCCAATCAGCGCCGAGCTGCCAACAAGAGCCTTGCCAGAAATTCATTCAATTCCAAGAAAAGATTACACATAAAAATCCCGAAATATGCAAACGCGTTTTCAATAGCGAAACAGGCGCATATGTTGGCGAAATGCATATTAAAATACTCCAATTATTTTACAAATGCGTAGAGAAACACTTATTTTACTCATGGCCCACAGAAACCTTTACGGTAATCGAAGAAAATTGTGAAGGTGAAAATGGTTGCGACCAGGATGCGTGTCGACGCATTAATGGAACCGAAATATTCACACTCACTGAGAACGGGCCCTCTCCTGGAGAAATGAACTGTTTTGAAGGGTACACTCCGATCTCAAGGCAATGTCAAAACCGAAACACTTGCCAGATCACTCAATCTTATGCAATTCCCATCGGGAAAGACCCCCTAGAGATCTTTAGCTGCAAAAATTGGACACTGCATACCAGCATCCATATGGATCTGGCGGCCCCTGGGGGAGGCCGCAAGACCGTGGAAATCGACACGGACGGCCCCTATCCTAACAGCAGGTCAAATATCCAAGTTTTGGCCGAAGGAAACGTCCCCCACCATACGCCTCTCTTAGCTAGTAACTATATCCGCAGAAAGGATCGAGTATACCCACTCTTTAAAGAAACGGCCAAAAAATTAGCCCTAAAATGTCCCACAAAAGAATACGGTAACTGGACCAAGTGCAGCTTCGTTCGCACTTGTTCCGACCCTACCGGACTCATATGCGGAGATTCGGACTTTCCTCACGCCATCGAGGCACACGAGCTCCCAATTATGTTAGCCAACGGGGGCGCCATTTCTTTAATGCCCCCTCCATTTCATGGCTCTATCAGATTTGAGCCACGGAGACGATCGGGAATCGAACTCCATGTTACGGCACTAATGGAACTATTTAACATAGCACCGACACTAAAAACGGATGTGCCAGTGCATGCTTACAAGCCAGTTCCAATCCCGACCAATTGTTCACTCGAAGGCTTCATCACCCAACTCTCGGGACCACCTAAAACATATAATCTCTCCATCTCTTGTTTCAGCGAATCATCTTATGAGCGTGCCCTAGCAGAGTGCGGAGACAATTTCTTTATTTTTCCCTGCACAAGAAAGAGGGAAGTTCAAACTTTTGCAAATGAGTTCCGAAAAAACTCATATTCGAGAAGGTGACCGCTCGCCGACGTAATACAGGGTGTGCAAAAAAAAAAGACCACAGTTTGCACTGAAATAACTCGCGAACGGTAGAGAATCGAAGGTACGTTACCATGCCAGAATGCTTAAATATGCTGGGTATGAAGATTTAACACAACTTGATTTTTTCGATTTTTGGCGACGTATCAATACAAATGACACCCGAAAACTGTGCGTTCGGGGAAACTTCATTTGTATTTTTCTCAGTTTCCTGTGGTGGCTGGCATCTAATTTTTATTACGTAAGTTAATATAGGCCGCGGATATGTACCTAAAAAATTTAAGAATTTTTGAGGGTCTGGTTGAAAAGTTATAGAAGAATGAAATTTTGTATGGAGAAATTTCGTAAATTTTTATTATTAAAAAAACCTATGGCGAAAACCTCAAAATCAGTTGTTGTGGAATATCTACGAGCCCGTTACAATCGCATAAAAATCTTAAAAAAATTTTTGAGATCGATGAATTTTCGAGTTTTGCAACGACCCCCTGGTCATGGATTTTTCGAGGTCTCGAAATCGAACTTTGGAAAAATATTTCTAAATTGCCAAAGGGGACTCAGCTGTTTTCTTTGTTTAGCTATGTAGTACTGGGGTTTATCTATCATCTACAAAATTTCGAGCTACCGTACCCCTTTGGAAGGGCGTCTTTTAGGGCTTCCAAAACGGTTGGTTCGCGCTTTTTTCCGAATCTTGTCACCATTTTATAAAATTTAGTCGCGCTGTGAAAATTTTTGTTTTATTTTTATCTGATGCCTGTTGAATAGCGCATCCTAAAGCCTCATTCATGAATTTTTTTTTAACCAGCGGTTGGCGCCAGGAAAATTCATCAAAACCCGAAATAAACCGAATTCGAGGTTGCGTCAAAAAATTTTGGAAGGTGGGGTCGTAGGGATATTTTGAGCAATAAGTCAGGGCGATCAGTTAAATAAAACTATGCAAAGACTAAGACGATTTTCCGTCAAAAATTTTTGTAAAAGAATTTTAAACTTCGATTTTGGAATAGGGTGATCTTCGATTGAGAGCTGAAAGTCACCATAATTTTGAATCAGATTGCTCCGGAATTCGACAGGCGTAAATAATAACATCAAAGCTATAATCGTATCCAAAAGACTTAGGTGGTTTTTCTATTTTGAAAAATTCGAAAATTGACCCCGGCTACTCGGACCCAAAATCGGCCTTCTGGCCTTGTTTTGCACTTGGCCTCGTAACTTTGTTATTTACCACCAAAAATCAGTAATTTTTCACAGGTTATCTTACAATCGCCTCTAGAAGGCCCTCGAACAGAAAAATCGTCACTTTATGGAATTTTGTGATGGCATGCTAAAACGCGCTCCACGTGGGTTACTGTAGAAAACCGAAATTAGCGATTTTCGTGGTGTTTTTGCCATGGAATCGCTTCGATCTTTCGGTAAAAGCAATAGTAGGAGTTTTTGGTACAAAAGACCAAAAAATTTACAAGATTCTGCCGCAGAATTAAAAAATCAGTTTTTAGTCTTTTTCATGAAAGTTTGTGGATAGTACGTCCTCGTATTTGGCAGTAAGGTGCCCCTACTTATTGCCCAACAACCCAGAAAATTTCAGCCGGATCGAAGCTAGGGGCCCCGAGAAAAGCGGGAAAAACGAAACCTACTGTACCCCACTGGGGCACGTTTTAGCAAGCAATACAAAAATACCATAGATTGTGGTGGAATTTGGTGTGGAATCCGAGATTAATATTTGGATAGGTCATTGACAAAATATCAGCCATTAGTAGTGTGGTAGAAGCGAGTTATGACTCAAAGAATAAAAATAAGGCAAAATCGCGAAAATTGTTTTGCTTTTAAAAAATGAAATTGACCTTGATAAATTCTAAGATTTTGCCATTACATTTTTACAAATTTATACTATTTTTAGGCCAAAAATCAGAATTTTCCCACCTCCCGTTCAAGAACGCACAATTTTCGGTCGTAACCAGCGTCAATAGTACAGTTTCGTACTCAAAAATCGAAAAAATCAAGTTGTGTTAAATCTTCATACCCAGCATATTTAAGCATTCTGGCATGGTAACGTACCTTCGATTCTCTAACGTTCGCGAGTTATTTCAGTGCAAACTGTGGTCTTTTTTTTTTGCACACCCTGTATGAACCTGAAAGCTGGGCAGTTAAAATACAGTTGCAATAGGCTTCACCTTAGCGCATTGCCCGAGTAGATCGGTTTCGACTGGGTAGATCCAGTTCGGTTGGGATATACCCTCGAATGGCCTCGACCTGCCTATTAAAAATTAAAAACAAAGCTCAAAAAATACCTCCCGAAAGATGGAAAGCCAGTTTCTTGGCGGCCTCGTATCTCTGGGTCACAAACAAAGCGCGAAGCATTAGATTTTTTGAAGGTGAGATCTATAAAAAGTTGATGAAGCCAACCGGTCGAAATCAACAAGCATCAACAAGAAAATCAACGTTAGAGCCCAGAAACGTGAACGCGCTGGCAAATTTTTAGCCCTAGACGCCATAGCTCAATCGGTTTTCGCGCGGGTACGACAACAGCCAAAAGACAGTACTTTTCGTTCAAGAAAAAGAGCGGTTGCCGGCTGAAGATAGTACTCTGTCCAATGCACTGCCATGTTGATAAAAAATGAAACTTCAACGGTTTATTACGAACTTACAATTCAAAAAGTAGCATGAAACGTGGGAAATAGTATTCAGAAAGTAGGGAATGCGCAAAAATGAGAAATTGAACGTATGTACATAGAAGAAACTTTTGACATGGGAGAAAAAGAAAGTGGAAACTTGTCGTTTTTCATTGCCAGTCCAGATCGAAGTCGGTATCCTGAAAAAGTCAGTAGTTAGCCAAAAGGGTCTGAAAATTACCAGTTGGCTGCTCAAATTGGGGAATGGCGGTTTTGTGTCATTGCTGTCGAGGGAGAATTGGATCTAGAAAGGAAACGTTTTACTAGTTTCAAAGTGCGTCCTTACCCAGTTTCGATTCTCATCATTCTCCAAGGATTTGTCGGCGATGATTTCGGGAATCTCCAATTTCATCTGGTCCAATGTAGTATTCCTAAAAAAAATCACAGCCTGATTTTTGCCAAAAAATACCTATAAAATGCGGCTCCAAACTCGTGGATCTGCTCCTCAGCCACGCGGAACATCCGCCGATACATCGCCAGATATTCGCTCAGCACCTAAAAATTCAAGATTTCTCTTAAACTCCTCGAAACTTGCTCCTTGGTCCTCTTTCCCTCACAAATCTTCACCAGCTGCCTCTCGAAATCGGCGTGCAATCCAGGGCTTGCCATCGGAAGACCTGAATTTAATGTTGTTAAAATGATTTTTTTAGTGTTTCATTTACCCATATTTTCATAAGCCTCAACGAGCGATCGGCCCAACACGGTGCTGCACAAATTCTGATTGCCGTCGAGCATCACGTATTCGCGATTCTCAAGAGCAAATGGTTGTTTTTAGCTTGAAAAATACTTTGATCGTCTGAATGTGCTGAGAATGAGTGGCACTCGTTCCGATTCCATTCTCATCCATCAGTGTTATCAGATCGGCTTCAGTCAACAAGGGCGGGGGTTCCGTTTTTGACTCGATCATTCGGATTTGATAGTCGGTGATAGTTTCGCCGTGATCGTACCTAAAATGTGGATTATAGAAAAGATCATGCTAGCGCCTACTTTCCAATGCTTTTCTCGTCCCAATTCTCGTAGGGATAGACCTCCAAATAGCCCCGATCGTCGACGTGCAGGCCCGTGGCCGTGAAGCTCTCCTCGCCCAGTCGGATCTGAACGGCACGAATTTGGTACTGGACCTTTAGCGGGGGGGAACTACTTTTTGTTTTCCCGTTCATGCCTATCTGTTGTTAATACACCGTGTATTTTTATCATGTTTTTCGTCTTTTTTGTCTGCTAAAGAGTAAAGAGTAGTAAACGGTTCAAAAAATATCTTAAACGCTTTGTAAATTCGAACATTTGGTCGTTTTTGGTCATTTTTCAACATTCTTGATTTCAAGATTCATAAAGTCAAAATTTTCAAGCATTTTTATAAGCTTGATGAGCTTTTCATACCTGAAAACCGTGTAAAACGCTATAAAATGGCTTATATTTCGTTATAGGGCCGTCCAGGATTACTGGGGAAAAGTAGTGCCCCCTGCTAACACTCCAGTACCATGAATTTCACAATATCCAGCGGATCTAACCAACCGTAACCCTGGTTTCTTGGCCTTTCGCATCTTTGCTGCAACATGCGAGAAAATGACGGGCGACGAGCTCGTAGACGCGCCACTCAACCTCGCAAGAGAATTCGTCCCTGTAGACCGAGGTTATCAAATGTTTTGAGCAAAAACCTGGTGGCCAATCTGAGCGGGTGAATCGGGGGATGAACGCCGTCATTTTGTGACTCCTTTCTCGGCATTGCACCGCCATCGTCGATGATTTTCTGTGCAAATGCTCCCCAAGAGGCGTCGCTAACCTAAAAAAAGATATTTTCACTCAGGTTTTTGTGAAAAACGTGCCAACAATGCCAAGACGCTATTGAGTTCCATTCCCTTGTGGAAAATGTTCGTATTCGTCCTGAAATTTAAGCTCTTAATGGTTAAATGCCTTTACTTTGGATTGGAGATGAGGCCGCGAAGATATAGCTGCTCGGCGACGGCCGTAACTTCATGCGCAGTCATTCCGAGTTGCTTTATGGCCAATTTTTGAAGGTCTGCCTGAAAAGTGGGGCGATAAAGATTACGGTTCTTTCGCAATATCGGGGGAGGGGGCCGAACTTTTTTATAAGGCTATAAATGAACAGTAACTTAATAGGAAGTATTCTATTATCGTTTTCCGTAAAATATAACTCTTTTTCAACCAGGAAAACGATCAATAACTTAAAAATATAAATTTTAGTGGAAAAACTGCCATTTTCGGCCGAAAAAATTCAATTTTTTTAAAAATTGATTAGAAGTTTGTACACTTTTGATGTTTAGGAATAGTAAAAAACAGTTTATAATCACGTCTACGATTTATAGAAAAAGTTTGTCCCCCCGATAATGCGAAAGAACCCAGAATTACCGTGAAATACCTTATTCAGCGGAGATGGTCGCGGTTTGGTCGTCGGGTAAGTGTAGATCATTTCGACGATCGCCCGGGCAGCTGTCCGGGCATTTGTGTAGAAGCGCTAAAACTGCCGTGCTAAAATGTAAAAATCGCGCTGCAAACCCGGGCCTTGACGGCGTTGAATTGAGGCTTTCCATTCCACGTGAATTCCGTCTAAAAAGCGGACGAGACGTGCTAATGGGCATACCTTAACACCATCCTTGACATGGTCAATCCGGAGCTTCCAAACTGACTTGACCACGAACCGTTGAATGACCTTCTCCCTTTCCACAACAAAGCCAAGCGTCGGGAATTGACAGCTGCCGTAGGAGACGACCTCAAAATTCAGGATGGAAGAATTTAGAGTTTGGTCATACTTTAGGATCATCAGGGGGAAACTGCGCCGGGAAATATCGACGATAGTAGAGCGTTTGAAGGCGCGAGAATGCACTGCCTAAAAAAGCAGCATTGTAAAAAGAAACTAGCTACCAATCCGCAAATCGAATTCCATGCGACAATTGACGGCTTCGACTATATTTTTGTCTAGGGAATGAAGGTTTTCCAGCGCCCTTTCCAGAGACTCGGTGGTGACCGCGGAAAACCTAAAAATGCGATTCTTTTCAAAAAAAGACCAACTTGGCCCGGAAAACATGGATATAGGGGTTTGCCTCCTGGCACACAATCTTGATCTGAGCCCCAATATTCTCGCCCTCACGGTCGCACTCCGTCAAAATCACCAGCACATTGGATCTCGCAGCTTCATCTCTAAATTCCTAGCAAATCAGTATTTCGGATAAAGTTTACTTGACGTTCTGGGCCACTTTCTCCTTTCTCCAATATAGCAGCGGTGCGTTGAATAGCTTTTCGGCCTGAAAAAGGAGTTAATCACCAAAATCTGGATACCGTGCTCTCATGCCATTCCTTCAGCTTGTAGCCAAACGTGGCGCACATCAGATGGCCACTCACCGAGGTGACGGAAATCTGAAAAAAGAATCATGAAACAAAAAAAGTAAACGCACCAGCGTTTCTCTTCCTTGAAAATGCATACTGAACGAGTAGATCTTGTTGAATGGTGACGGACCATCGCGCCATACAGCTTTATCTAGAAAAAAGAGAAGAATAGTTTAAAAACTATGTCTTCACAATAAAAAAACCAACCTTTGGAAAGAAGAGCTGATATCCGCTTGGCCATAACGTTATTTTTGGCGACAAAGAGGGCGCGCGGCAACTTTTTCTCGTCTTGTGTTGGCATCTAAAATGTATAAATGGAATCAGGGAAAAGAAAAAGACGCGAGGAGCAAATTATGAGAAAATTAACAATTAAAAAAAGGAAACGGGCTGCTTTTGCCGCTGGCCGGTTAACCAAGTTGGAGCGGAAATGGCGTAATTTAGCCTGCGATGTCACTAACCTAAAAACTCAAAATCCAGCGAATCTGCTAAAAGTGCAAACGTGAGTTCGTCAACGAAATGAGAGAACACCCATATAGGTTTGTAGTAAAATTTAGCTCGAGATCTATCGAAAGCAGCAAACCTTTCTAAAAAATTAGGAAATGCTTCAAAATTTCGAAATTTTTGTCAGTTCAAAAATCTCAAAAAAATCAATTATCGACTTCAAATCTAACTTTTTCAGGAAATTTTCTAGAGTTTTGTTAAGTTTTTATGTTCAGTAAACGTTAAAATAATTATGTAAAAAAATCGAGAAACCGAAGTCCTTCAAACTTCACAGGCCAGCGCCAAGAAATGTTTTTTTTTTGTCAAATTCCACCGGCTTTTGGCGGGTTTTAATAGATTTGTCATCATAAATCCTTTTTTAAAAACCATTTTTTACACAGATAGCTTCGCAGCTTGAGCGCCACCTCTAGATGAGATACTAAAGACCGAATTTTCCAAAAAATCGCCGCAGCGAACGACAACTTTATTGGAATAAGTTTTTGTTTTTCATTTCCGGTGATCAGCTCAGCCCCCACAGCATCAAATCATCACCCGCTTTTTAAGAGGATTTTAGTATTCTGAAGGCGCAATGACATAAAGATAAGGCTCGTCACGATAAATCAATATCTCATTTCGGCGGCCCGTTCTCCCCGTAGATGTTGTGCCAAAAATTCTCGCTAAAGCATTGGCTCCGGAATACGTCGAAAATCGAAGCGATATACTATGGATTCGCGGGGCTTCATATTGGCGGAACTGTATTTACGGTTACTTTTGCGAATCTGGGCTTCTACATCATCTACAAGGAGTACGGTTTTTTTGGTTGGCTGCCAGTTAGTCGGAAAATAACTGAAAAAATACCACAAAATCGATGTCGGCTTCTCAAAGTGTCTCTGCTAGTTTGCCACTTTTGGGAAACTTGCCAATTAAAGTTTAGATCAAGCTCAAAGCTTTAAATCAAATCCTCACTCTTCAAAGAATCTTTGCTAGCCTGCCTAGAACATTTTTCGAGGTCCCATGTTTTTCGCTCTGCCAGTTAAAATTAAACTGCCGCAAAAGAGCTTGAAAATCGATTGCCAGTTCCTAACAGTTCTCTGCAAATAGACATTTCCGGCTTGAGATTTTTGCCGCTTCTATACAAAATCAGATTTTTTGAATTTTTTTTATTGTAGTGGTCGTTTCATGCCATCACTGGCCGGTTTTAAGCGGATTTTACACGTCGGGTTACACGCTTTGATAACGGGAAAAATTAAATTGATTTTTGCAAATTTCCCGATGGTCCTTCGACTATCTTCCATCAAAAATTCGCTATTCTACGGATTTTCGTGTCTTCATATCGGCGGAACGGCCGTCGCTGTTATTTATACGAATCTGGCATATTATCGTGTGTATAGAGAGTAAGGTTTTTTTGGCTTGGTGCCAATATACCAGAAAAGGACAGAAAAATACCGAATACATAGATTTATTCTTCTGAAAGGGTATTTGCTAGCTTGCCTTTTTTGAACTGACTACCAGCCAATGGAAAAATGAGAGAAAATGCTGAAAAAGAAATCGAGTTCTGCTCCCCAATAACCTTTGCTGTCTTACATTTTTTCGGTGACAGCCAATTAAAGGAGTGGCTCAAACAAAAGCGACAAAAACGGATTACGACATCCTAAATAATCCCTGCTAGCCTGCAAGAAGCTCTTCAGCGGCTCTTATTTTTTGCTGGGTGTCAATTAAAAAGGGAGCTAGCATAAAAGTATTAAAAACCCCCGATTTTGGATTCTCCGAGAATCTCTGCTAACTAGCCAATTTTTAGCTGAGAGGTAAATAAAGGTATAGTCGGGGAAAACACCAGAAAAACGATTACGGCATTCGAAATTTCCACCGCTAGTTGGCCAAAAATTTGGATTTTCGTCGTTGTTCATGAAGTAATGATCGTGGCTAAAGCACGAATAACTTTAAGCATTTTAAAACCCTTTTTCCAGTTCTGAGGACCCGACTTCAGAGGAACATCTCCCTCTCGGCGCCTTATTGGCCCTAATTCTTCTGAATGTTGCATGGCTTATTCTGACGATCGTCTCTTTTGTCATTACGGTAATTGGGATGCGAAAGAGGATATTGTTGCTCGCCCATGGTTACCCTGCATTTATCGTAGGTTATCTGCAGAATTCAGGCACCAAAAATTCAAAGAGATAGATCCTTGCAAAAATGGATTATTTTAATTTTGAATGCGCCTTTTTTTCTTAAGCTTACCTTGGCTTACCTTGCACTAACAAGGGAAGTGCACGACCGGCCCACGAGAAATCGACACGAGACATAGTGGATCTGATAGAATCGGACACGGGGATTCCGAATCTGTAATCAGAATTTGCTAAATAAAACGGAGAAAAAAGTTATGAAGCATCAAAGTTGGCCAAATCGCCAAAAACGGTACCTTTAAGGGCCCGTAAAAACCCGGAAGAACGGAAATTGAGGGGAAAAAGAATTAGTGCATCTTGTTCAGCAAAAAAGCGCTTTCGAATGAGCTGTAATACGTAGCAATTTGCAAACAATTCACTGAAAAAAGTTTTTTTTGGGTTCGCGGGCAAGGGTATGGCCTGTCAAGTTCATAGAAGAGATTTTCGCGAAATCATCGTAAACTTGAAGTAAGATAGCTCATTCGAAAGCGCTTTTTCTGCTGAACAAGATGCACTAATGGGGTTTGGGGGAAAATTTCCATTCCCCGGGCCTTTACAGGTCGATAAAAGTCCGATTTTGGGCGATTTTGCCAACTTTGAAGCTTCATAACTTTTTTCGCCGTTTTATTTAGCAAATTCTGATTACAGATTCGGAATCCCCGTGTCCGATTCTATTAGATCCACTATGTCTCGTGTCGATTTCTCGTGGGCCGGTCGTGCACTTCCCTTGAAGTTTGTTTTTTACTTATTCAGCGAATTTTCTAGGGAATAGACATTCGAATCTATGCAAACGACCTGACCGATGGGTTGCTATCCGAAGCTTGGTATCAAGTAACCCACCATTTTCGATTTTACATTTTTCGTAGGCGCGTTTTAAAGGGACAAGCAAGTTGGTAATCGACCTATGGTTCGACTCGATCTGGACAGCTACGCGACGCGCGAAATCCGAGCTCACCTGCGTTCTTTGTTGGTCCGAAATCTCAACAGTACTGGCTATTTGGCGCGTCGCGTGGTTGTCTACATCCAGCCGGTCGAAGGAGTCGATTCACGCGCTTTCTAGTCCCTTTAAAATGCCGTTTTCAACTTCCGGAATAAAAACACTAAAAATGATTTTAGGTGGGTTTAGCGTGCTATTTCTTGCCGTTGATCGTGTTGTTGGAGTGGCTATCGGTGAAATGTTGGCGGGATACGGTAGAAAGGGCCACGAGAAGACAACGGCTGCAATACAGTATCGCAATGCTTTCCATGGCGTAATTGATTGGGTTCATTTTTGTACATAAAAGGCTTCTGTATAAAATTGTACTGCCCAACAAGCAATTCATAAGTTATATAGATACGTAGAAAGCTATGAAAAAAAATGTTTTTAAACACTGGAAAATTGGAAAATTTTGATTATTTTTTATGTTGTTTTATATCCAAAAACTATGTCAAAAAGCTATAAAAAATGGTCTATATTTTGTTAAAGGGCCGTAGAGAATGACAGGGAAAAATTTGGTCCCCCCCCCCGCTTACAGTCCAGAACCCAGACTTGGAAACTGATTCGGGGCAGCCTGTTGCCAATAAACCCCCACGGCATTTGGCCGCCTCCTAGCCGATCGGGACCGATTTTTTACCAGCGATGAGGACCCATAAAAACTATGTGAAGTAAACTACCTCGAAATGTTTAGCAAAAATGGGGAGGGCACATTTTTCCATCCGGAGAAAATTTTTGATTTACGAAAATTACGTCTAAATTGGGACTTTTAATCACTTTTTACTCCCTCGTCAAAATTGACAGAAACCTTCCCGAAAATGACGATTTTTGGGAAAATTACTCAAAATCGGCATGCTAATTGCGAAAACATAGCCAAAAATGAGTACCAGCGTTTCCCAAAGATCAGTTTTTAGCGATAACTTTTTTGTTTTACAATATTTTGCTTAAAAAATTCGGCCGCACATAGTTTTTATGGATCCCATCGCTGGTAAAAATTTGGTACCGATGCAAGTTAAGACGGCCAAATGCCGAGGGGTTTTTTTTTTGGGACACCCTGTAGTTGTGTGGGCGAGGGTTTCTTCAAAAGGCAGCCGGAAATACCTTGAACTTCGTGTATCCTCCCGGAATATTGCCAAAAAGCAGCTGTCTTTCGGAAATAACTGCGTCGCATTGCAGGTGAAATTTGTCTGCTGCTTCTCTTGGTTTATTCCACCGAATGGGGGCTAGGAAGGAGACGTTTTTGAGTGTCGTCCAGATTTCGGATGGGACCAAGCCTACCTTGTGCAAAATTTTGCGCTGATTCCGAATACAGTCCCCGTTTTTTGCGGAAAAGCCATTTCTCGAAGTTATGAACAATTTAAAGTTGTAAATGCCGCAAATCAGCTACGTTCAATGGCGATAAAAGGCTTCGGAATAAGTTGAGCAAAAAGCCGGCTCGTGCAGCTTGTTCAGAAACAAAATTATCCATTTGAATTTGAAATTTTTAAATTGAAACAAAATTTTGATAAAACTGCAAAAACGTTATAAATTTTCGTGCCCGTATTTTTATCAAATTTTACAATATTTGAAATCTTTTAGTAGCTAGTAGCTTGATGGCGATTTTTTCCTGAACAAGCCGTACTAGCTGATTTTCTCTTTTTTCTCTAATCCTATGGCCGAAGCTTTTGCGTAAATTAGCTGATTACTGTATTGTTGGAATTAGCTAAACGGTAACCATATTCGAAATCAGCACAAAATTGTGCACAATGTAGGCCGGGTCCCGACTGGAATTACGGTTAGAGGTGCAGAGGATGGCTGTGAATATGGACAACCGTTCTACCACGTGGCCGAGCGTCGTCGACAAGTTCGACAGTTCAACCACCACCACCGCCACTACCACCACAACCGAGGTGCCAGACTACTACGACTACTACGACTACGACTGGCCGACTGGCATCGTTGATCACTACTATGAAGTGGAGAGCGTTGATGGCGTCATTTATCCCTATGTTCTTCGTGTCGATTGGGCTGCCGATCAGGCACATCGATGGCCGTATGCATTCAATCCGATGATCTGCTGGAAGGAGAAAGGCGATATACAATTCAGGTTCTTTTGCATTATCGGGGGGGGGCTTTTTCTTTGGTACCCAACCTTTCTAATATAAATCATGTACGTTTTTAAGCTGTTAAAGAATATCAAAAATTCTTGATCTGGCCCAAAATGGCCGATTTTCTACCAGAATTTTAAATTTTGAAATGTTGTAAGCTTTTGTGGGATCGCTCCCCCTGATAGTAAAAAAGTACCCCGGCAATTCAGAGAAACTAACTTCTACTACTGGACATATTATCGATGGGATGGGACACCGTTCCATCAGGCCGATAATTGGTCGCATCCTACCGATGAACCCAAAATTACCGCGTCAATGTTTGTGGTAAGTTCAGTTTGCGGAATTTGAATGACACAGGCAATACAGTGTAAGGCAAAAAAACAACTTTGCTTTAAAGACCGTCAGAACGATGAAATTTGGTTTAGAGCAAGGAAGTTTTGCACCGGGCGGGGGTCGAACCCGCGATGGTTCGCTTCACAGTCCGACACGCTAGCCACTATACCACAGGGCCGAGTGGGGAAGGGAGTCAGAGGCGCCCCAAATCCCAGAGGGGCCTTGCCCAGTACGGGACGCTACCAATGACGCCCCTCTCTGCGCGTTCTTGGGGGGGGGCGCACCCTCGGGGTGACAGTGTGCGTTCCAGAGTTCTAGCAGTCTTTAAAGAGGCTCCGAAAATTGGTCCACGGCCCCTCTGCGTTGATTCCTGGCAAATAGCCTGATGCGACCGCAACGCGAGCGCGCCGCATGATCTTTTGCCCCCGCTTGGACGTGAAAACGCTTGAATTTCAGAATTCTGACGCTATTTCTGGAATCCTCACCGAACTTCGATCATTCTAGATTTTTTAATCATGAAAATTGATCGGAGAATCACCGAGATCGAGAGATTGGGTGCGTTACAAGGCATTACGACATGTAATCGCCGCGCACTCAAAATGTCGTTTTCGCCCCGAGATATTTCTGGTTTTCCCAAATATTTTTCGTTATCGTTTATCGCAATTTTCTGGTGTTTCTCGCCAGAGACCTTTTCGGGTTTTTGAGCAGAGGCTCAATGCCCGCACGCGTGAATTTTGACTGTCGAGCCCCTTTGACGATGATCAAGTAGTCTTTATAGCTCTCATTGCTTGGAATGGCGTTGGCGACAACTTCCGGTTACTTGGTCAGGAAAAACAGAAAATTGACGCGGATCGTGGGTGCGGCGATGATTGCCGACGCGGGTTGCCGGTTTATCAACTCATTAACACGAATATATTATGGAAAATGCACGCTGGAGTGGGTAAACCCGAAACTATATGGGGACTTTGCTACTATCGGTGGAATTCGCAACAAAAGTTATAAACAAATTAGTTTAGCTGCGTGTTTTTATTAATATATAAATAGAGCGAGTGTTTCTAAAGGTTTTTTATTCCTAATCTTAAACTTTTTACAAATTTTTAATTATAAACACCAAAAATATCGATTTTTTCGCCCAAAAATTGCCGATTTTTGACAAAACTTTCGTCTCAAACTCTTGCTGGTCGCTAGGTATGGTTAAATCGTATTAAAAACGTTATTAAAATACTTACTAACGCGCTACGATGTTTAGTTGGGAGTGTATAAATACTGATGGATACCCGTGGGCGGCCATAATGTTCAACATGGTATTTTCAACAATCGATTACGCGACCTATATGACGATGGGTCTCCTTCAACATTGGATATCGGCCATTCGGTGCTAATTTCGGTTTTTTTCCCCAGTTTATGGAATTTTGGCGTGTCTCTCTGCATGTGTCCGTCTGTCACTTTCGCGACCCGATTTTGGGGGCCCTTCCCCTCCTGTATAAAATGCCCTAAATCTCCATCACTTGCGGTGCTCGCCGCTCCTCTTTCCAAGGGTGTTTTCAGAATCCTGATAGAATACAAGTTCACAAAGTTAAAGCCGTCTTTAGTCGTTTTTGGAGGCCTGGAGTGCTAATTTGCATAATCTAAAAACCTTCAATTTTCCTCATTCTTGCAAGTTGCACACGCCAGTGTTTCGATAAGGGACGCGGTTCGAAGGATCGGAGCAATCGGAGAGTCGAATTTCTCATGCAAAGAACGCATGCCAGCGCGCAAGACCCGCGAAGCGGGGCACGAAAGCCCTCAAATTCCCTAGGAGGGTTCCACAGGTCATTTCCAAGTTTCTCGCCTTGGCCTGCGCCGAAACTGCGCTTTGCATAAGAATTCCGAATCCCGAATATGAATTACGTCGATAGTAGCGTCTCGTCGGCCCGTCACCCTGACGGACGCCTGGCCATCTTTCTCCAGGTCTCTCAAGCCTAATTTTCAGTTTTTGCGCGGTGTTTGCAACAACCTATTATGAGAGGGTGGAAAAGTGGTCTTTATGCTATATCGCGGTGCTGTTGTTGTTGTTATGGGGCTTCTATATTTCGACCATTGGGCATAGTGAGTCAAGTACAAGAAAATACAGTGTGTCCCAACAACCATTCCCTCCTAACGGCCCCCAGACGCCTCCGATTATCACATTTAGGTATTTATCGAAAGCTTCGGCAAGTCGTCGATTTTCGAAATTCCAGAATTTTTGCTCATTTTTGACATTTCTTCATTCGCCACGTTTCTTCCGAAAAACATTGTGTAATCGGGTGAAACGCCTGTTTATCGCTTTCACAATTGGATTTCATAAACCTCAGGACATCCAAAAACGAAGGCAAAAATTTAATTTTCACAGGGGGTGCATATGTTTTGCACGCACTTCCTTCGAAAAGTTATTTTCCCGAAAGTAGAAACCAGAAGAACTGAAGGCTCGGGTTTCCGAAGCTAATTCATCTTTCAGTTAGCAGCGCGAATGGGGAAGGCCGATGTTATACGGGCTATCATTTCACACCTGTCTTCTACGGGAGGACGACCCGTTTCCATAAATCTTATTTTCACCAAACACTCGTCGACCTGATGCCGATAATGATGCTCATGTTACAAGCCTTCACATTGGTCATAGACAGCATTGCCCTGGTGACGATCAGGAGGAAGGTACTGGATTGTTAGCGGGGGGGGGCAAAATTTTTCTCATTAATTCCGTACGGCCTTATAACAAAAAAATCAATCATATGAATTATTTACAGTTTCTAGTAAAAAAGCTATAAAGTTGTTCAAAAATTGTTAATTTGAAAAAAGCGGCTGGAAAAAGGTCATTTAGATGAAAAAATCGCTGGCAAAGAATGAGGTGAATATGCGTTTCGCCGTGATGGTAGGAGAGTGGTCAAGCGTGGAAACCAAGTCGATTTTAGCTGGCCGCAACGAACGCGTTGATTTTTGGGAAACAGCTGGTGAGTATGGGAACAGAATGGATGTATCCAGAACCACGGGCATCCTATTTGGCCTATTCTGTCTATGAATTCATCCATTGCGCACTCATCAGGTGATCGCTTTCTTTCTTGGTATCCGCAAAAAAGCCCCTTAGATGGGCGCCGTAGTGCCAAATCAAAGCAATTTTCGGAAGCTTTTGATTTCCGGCAAATTGAGTGAGGGAGGGATTTCCGGGGTGAGGCCCTGTTCCGATTTTTGTGCAAAACTGTTTTTGCCCGATTTCTTTATGAAAACAACAGAATTCACAGATTCTGAGTTGATTTCTGACATCCCCACTCAATTTTACATAGCTTTGGTGTGTGAATTATCGGATTTGGCGGAGAAACAGCCTTCTAGTGGTGACGATGGGGAATTTCAAATTCACGCGCTTCCCGCCCTTTGGACGTGCAAAAGGCCTATACAGCACAGCGGCCCGGCTCCTAATAAAACACGCCCAATCAAACAGGCCAAAAACGGCGATTTGCCGGGAGGGGCAAAAGCGTCAATTGGAGCCGGGCGTAGTGCGCGTCAAAAGGTTTAAACTCTTATAACCTTTCCAAACCGACTTAATATTAAAAAGCCAATATTAATTATTGCAGAGTAAAATTTTACGGTTCGAATGATACCAAAGGCAGCAGGTTAGCCCTCCGAAATACCACTTTTCACAAAGTCGCCCACCAAAACCGCCTTCGTTAGCATACTTTCTAAATTCAGTTTTGTTAGTGCCTAGTATCATTAGAATCGTCATGTTCCCTTCTACAAGACTGGAATTCGCGTTTTTTAAGATCGGCCATATCTTTCAAGATATAAGTCTTCAAAGTTTTAGCCCCATACATTTTTGAGTCGATAGGAGCGCCGCGTTGCCTAGCCCTTAGACCGCCAAGATTTCGGGGCGTGAAAACGTCCGGTAGCTTTGGAAAGGAGGGAAGACCGCAACGCGTGCGATAGACGCGTCGCGAAATTGCGAAGGCAGGCCTGCCCAGCTAAAGACCGGTTGCTATTCCGCGCACCGGCACGCAACCCGCGAAAAGCTTTCGTGCTGTAACTCGTGGATTTTCGGTTTTTTGGCACTTCGAAGCCCCTTTAACCCTCAATAGGTATATTGATCTAACGAAACACAGAAAAATCACCAAAAATGCTAACGTCTTTCCAGCTGCATCGTCATCACATTCAACATGTCCTATTATGAACCTAAATCGAAGTCTCCTCATCGCGGAACCGGCGACTCGCCCTAATGAATTTTCAAGCCCAGCCCCCCTCATTTTCAAGGCAAATACTGTCTGTGAAAACAAAAATTTTGGAAAACGCCAATAAACTTTTTTTATGCAGGTGTAAGCTCAAAGAAAATTGGTTTATCCACCGATTTTATCCTTTAAAAACCTTGAAAAATAGACCAAAAAACCCTTTAGCTCTGCATCAAATATTTTATAGCACTACCGTAGCTTTATATTCTTCTCGTGGCGACGATGTTTTTCAAAATCTATCTCTTATTCTCTATCATCTGTCTCGTGGAACTGCGCACGAAAAAACCCCACGCGACAACGCCCGCAATTTTTCCGTCAACACCAACCGTCAGTTATACCACCGAATATGAAACCAGGTGTGCTTTTTGCATTATCGGGGGAACGATTTTTTTGCACAATTGTGTTTTTCAATCGAAATTTATACTATTTTTGCGCTCGGGGATAACAAAAAAGGAGTAGAAACTGGAAAATTCTGAAAACTGGAAATCTTGGAAAAATGAGATCCTTTTGACCGCCCCCCCCGGTAATGCAAAAGATCCTGACAGCACGACGGCGGCTGACAGAACAATTATCTCGGACGAGAGCCCAACAGCGGCAACTACTATGCCCATTCCGACATGGCAACCCTATGACTATCCGACACCCATTCCTATACCCAATTTCGATTATGATGATGACTATGTCGAAGAATGCGAATGGCACCCACAGCTGGATATTGATGGTATGCCGCGCTACACGCAAGTACCAAGATTCAACCCCGGTTACTCCGATCGCATTGATCCCCTGATCACGGCCAATTTTCTGCTGGTGAGTACGTAAATCAGGGCCCGCCAGGACCGTAAGAGAACCAAAAAACCAAACAACAGCTCCCCATTAAAGAGATCAAGATGGCCCTTTACAGTGTTTTCACAAAGGCTGAAAATGCCATTCGAGATATAGCCCAACTCGTACAGAATTATTCGCTCGGCTACACTTTTTTGGACGCTCTATCGAATGGCGTTGCAAAAAAAAACCCGAGAAATTAACGAAAATATCGAAAACTTTGAGACCTCTTCGGCTGTGGGGGTGGGTCTTACCTCCCACTGCCCCTTAACACTGGTCAAAAACTTTTTTCATGTATTTTCAGAGATACAGGACAACCAGCTCATTAGAAATAGCCGGTTTTTCTACCCCAGGCTTGGGTTTCTGTTGATCCAGAAAGTATTCTACAAGGTTACAAATTGGTTCTACAAGGCCCAATTTTTAACGAAAACAGCTGTAACTTTTGAAATCTCGTCCGCAGATTTGGAAAACAGATTCGGAATCAGCGAAAACTCCTGTACAAGATAGGATAGATTCCGAATGGGATTGCTAGTCTGTGTGAAAACTCTTTAGACACTTTACTTGGACAAAAGGAGGTGTCGCAGTGCCTCTCGCCTGGTGCCCTCTCTCACCGTTGGATATTTGTCAAAAAGGTCTTTAAAGTCCCTTTTAAAAACTTTTGAACTTTGACTTTTTTAAGTCTTTAAAGACCCGATCGTCTACGTGATTTTCGACAAAAGCTATTTTCGGAAATATGGGTTTCGAAAAAATGAAACCCCCCCTCGGTTCATGGGGGCCTGATCGAAAAGGAGCCGTCTGAGCTCCTCGAAAAGAACATTTCGGTCTCGTTGACCATATTATCAGGCAATAATTAACAATTATTGGCGTCTCAAAAGAGTACCGTCCGTTTAGGCGAGCCTGTCCTGTTGTGCGTTGAGTATCTGCACGGCGTACCTTTTCCTAAACAGGAGTCCTCTCAATGGAAATGTGACGGTCGCAGTCTTACTTACCAATTTTTTTATGTTCTACTCCGGCGTCTCAAAGCTTTATGATGGGATTTGTCTGTTATAGTAAGTTTTTATTGAAATATTGCTGGTCTCCCCCCTCACTAACAGACTAGCACCTAAACGTTTAGCTGGGGATGTGTGGTCGACCTTGTGGATGTATACTATGCTGGCATCGGGTTGAATATTCTGAAGACTTCTCTGCACAGAGGTTTCTTCTACGCGCAACAATTTCTACTGCATGCTCTTACAATCGATCGGTACAATTGAACAAATTTGAGCAAAGGGCTTTTCAGGGGAATCCTCGCATTTCTGGGGCACCGTGTCCACCGATTCGCTCGATATTTCACGGTAGTTTATGGGATTGTGATGATGGCTTTGCCAATGATTCCAATTGGCATGATGACTGGCATAAGTGGGTTTTTTATCAGATATATAGGTTATAAGAAACTGTTTACCCGAAAAATTTTTGTCCATGAAATTTTTGTTTCAAAATATGAAAATTATAGATTTTTTGACTAAATATGGCCTTTGGACCAATTATTTCGACCTTTTTAATTTTTATAGAATTTTTGCCATTTTTCTATTTGAAATATATTGGCTTCCCAGATACCCCCCCCCCATAGGGGTCCGGAGAAAGATCGGATTAGGAAGGTTTCTGTTTTCTGGACTTTTACAAAGCCTTCGATAGATACTTAAATGGTAAAAATCGGAAACGACTGCGGCCCGTTAGAGAGGCATAGTTTTTGGGACACAATGTCGTTATATTTCGCTAAAAACATCAGTTAAATACTTCCGATTTAGTTACTAGACATGTCTAAAATCATATAAAAACTTTCGGCTCTCGCTAAAGAACGGAAAACACTGAAAATAGCTATGAAAATACACCATGTAGCACAAAAAGGCAGACGAGAAAAAAATAGCTCCCCCCGCTAACAGCCCAGCACCGCTTCATCATGTTTCTAGTATACACGATCGGGCCTCTAACGGGTAATGAAGTGCATTGCTGGGGTGGCTACTATTTCGATCCGGGAAATATGCAGACAAAACGGATATTCTTACGCGATCGCTACGCCGCTGTACTTATGATACAAGTCAGCACATGGTCTCTGGGAATCATGACACTCACCATGGTGCTGAATCTGGCGACGTTTTGGCGGTTCAAGCTGCTGGTGGGTGCTTTGTTTTGGATACAGGGAGGCCCAAAACAAACCCCCTACCTAGCAGGCCGCAGACGCGTCCGATTTTGACGATTCAGGTATCTATCGGAAGCTCTCGACGAACTTAGGGGATATTTACGAGTCGATTTTCGAAATTCCCCAATTTTGCTTTCGAGTTTCGGGATTTTTCGAACCAAAATTTCACATTTTGCCCAAAAAAATCAATTTAATCGACTTTAGCCCCATCCAGGTGTTGTGTTTTTGCTACGGCTTTCAAAAACTGTTCTCGGGCTGCTAGGAAAAGTATAAAAATTCGAGAATTTAGAGCCCTAGGCTAGGAAAAGGAACCAAAAAATGCTAGTAAATGTAAGCAAAAGCCAGGAATTTCAAAAATCAGCAAGATCAGCTCGTTGAAAGCTTTCGATTGCTACCTAAAACGTAAAAATCGGACATCACTGCGGACCACTGGGTAGGGGTTCTTTTGGGCCACCCTGTAGTTTTACGTTTCGTTTAGGGAATCCACGATAAGGAAGACTTTGTGGCACGCGACAATAAATTGCTTGTGTTGGTGGTAAGCCCCTGTTTTTGGTGCTGAACTGTTAGCGGGGGATTCCATCTTTCTCCTTTAACCACCTGTTAATCTACCCCGTTAAAAGCCCCCGCTAACAGTACAGCACCCCGATTTCTCATCCCGTGCCTCCAGCTTGGCTTTGCCAACTTGGCGTATTTTTGTGACGAGCTTCTGCTCGCGTTGACCAACGATGACAAGCTGTCGGGCAGCCACTGGATCAAACGGGAAGACGTCGGCCGGAATGTCGCTAAAATGTACTCGCTTCACATCGGTGCTGTATTCACTGGGTAAGATGTTGGCTTCTGCTGGGCTGCAATACTTTCTAGAATTCTGTTTGTCGCCTACGGTTTGAGCTGTCCGAATAAGAACACCGGGAAGACGCAACAGACCATCGAGCTTAACAGAGCTTCCTCATCGTAATTTTCAGGCTTCCGATTGGCATAAAGCTTTTTCTTGGTTTTCCTGATCGTCGCGCTTCCGGAGCTTTTAACACAGACACTTTCGTTTCGGTTTTTGTGTCTTTCATTGAGGAGGCTCTCTCCATCTCTCGGTCTATTCTCTCTCTCTCTCTCTCTGTCTCTCTCTCTCTCTCTCTTGCTGGCCCTAATTCTTCTGAATGTTGCATGGCTTATTCTGACGATCGTCTCTTTTGTCATTACGGTAATTGGGATGCGAAAGAGGATATTGTTGCTCGCCCATGGTTACCCTGCATTTATCGTAGGTTATCTGCAGAATTCAGGCACCAAAAATTCAAAGAGATAGATCCTTGCAAAAATGGATTATTTTAATTTTGAATGCGCCTTTTTTTCTTAAGCTTACCTTGGCTTACCTTGCACTAACAAGGGAAGTGCACGACCGGCCCACGAGAAATCGACACGAGACATAGTGGATCTGATAGAATCGGACACGGGGATTCCGAATCTGTAATCAGAATTTGCTAAATAAAACGGAGAAAAAAGTTATGAAGCATCAAAGTTGGCCAAATCGCCAAAAACGGTACCTTTAAGGGCCCGTAAAAACCGGGAGAACGGAATTGAGGAGAAAAGAATTAGTGCATCTTGTTCAGCAAAAAAAGCGCTTTCGAATGAGCTGTAATACGTAGCATTTGCAAACAATTCACTGAAAAAAGTTTTTTTGGATTCGCGGGCAAGGGTATGGCCTGTCAAGTTCATAGAAGAGATTTTCGCGAAATCATCGTAAACTTGAAGTAAGATAGCTCATTCGAAAGCGCTTTTTCTGCTGAACAAGATGCACTAATGGGTTGTGGCAAATTTCCATTCCCTGGGCCTTTACAGGTCGATAAAAGTCCGATTTTGGGCGATTTTGCCAACTTTGAAGCTTCATAACTTTTTTCGCCGTTTTATTTAGCAAATTCTGATTACAGATTCGGAATCCCCGTGTCCGATTCTCTTAGATCCACTATGTCTCGTGTCGATTTCTCGTGGGCCGGTCGTGCACTTCCCTTGAAGTTTGTTTTTTACTTATTCAGCGAATTTTCTAGGGAATAGACATTCGAATCTATGCAAACGACCTGACCGATGGGTTGCTATCCGAAGCTTGGTATCAAGTAACCCACCATTTTCGATTTTACATTTTTCGTAGGCGCGTTTTAAAGGGACAAGCAAGTTGGTAATCGACCTATGGTTCGACTCGATCTGGACAGCTACGCGACGCGCGAAATCCGAGCTCACCTGCGTTCTTTGTTGGTCCGAAATCTCAACAGTACTGGCTATTTGGCGCGTCGCGTGGTTGTCTACATCCAGCCGGTCGAAGGAGTCGATTCACGCGCTTTCTAGTCCCTTTAAAATGCCGTTTTCAACTTCCGGAATAAAAACACTAAAAATGATTTTAGGTGGGTTTAGCGTGCTATTTCTTGCCGTTGATCGTGTTGTTGGAGTGGCTATCGGTGAAATGTTGGCGGGATACGGTAGAAAGGGCCACGAGAAGACAACGGATGCAATACAGTATCGCAATGCTTTCCATGGCGTAATTGATTGGGTTCATTTTTGTACATAAAGGAATCTGCATAAATTTTTTCTGCTAACAAGTAATTTATAAGCGTTGTATGCTATCAATTTGTAAGCGCATTACGACATAAAATTCCGTCAAAAATGTTGTCGGGTGTTTCCAAAAAAAATGTTTTTTTTTCTAGACCTAGGGGCCTAGGTTCTCACGCTTCAGAGTCTCCCTAAAGGGATTAAAAAGGCATGACTAGGGTTTTTGTTGAGACCCGAAAGTTACGCGCCAAATGACGATTTATCATCAATAATAGAATGTATCATAACAAAATGATAATTCTAGGTTGAAAACTGATCTTTTCGGCGCAAAATGACCCAAATTCCCACCTCTTTAGCAGGGGTGGGCGGGAAATTTCGGTAAGCTCTGAGCCGGAAGTTCCCGAAATGTTTTCGCTATAAATATTTGGTATGACATTATCTTGGGCCGTTATTAAAAGCCATCGTATCTTTTTTTGATGCTCTATCGAATGGCGGAACCAAAATCCCGACAAATAGCGGCAATGTCGAAAATTGTTTGCAACTTCCGGGGAGAGGGCGGTGGGGGGGTATAGTAAAGTCTAGCCAAAATTTCGTTAATCTCTCTGGTCTTTTTTCCTCCTCCATAGTCCTAGAGAAATGAACGAAAGAAACGGGCAGGTGTGAAATTGCCCGCAACGTGTTTTCCCCATCGAGAAGTCACTTGTCTTTCACAATTCTGCGCCAGGCTCAGCCCCCAGCAGCGGATCATGGCTCCAAATAACCGGGTTATCGCCGAAAGCCCCGAAAATCTCGCGACGACGTACGCGAACGAAGCTACCACGACCCCCTTTGTACCAGATTGGGAACAAACCTATCCGCCTTACAATATTACTGGACTCGATGGCGAAGTTTATCAGATCATTGACTATTACTGGGGCTTTGACGATCCGCTGCGATATGTGCCGAAGGCGGTGTGCCAGAAGGGACCGGGTGAACGGGCCATCAATGGTCATCTCGACCTGTACATGGCCGACTACAAATGGGATGGTCTGCCGTTTCATATGCCTATGATAGAAAATCATGCCAGTGACGAGAAGTATATCGCGCTATCCATGTTTCTGGTAGGCTGTGTCGGCATCAGATGAATTACAGTATCCTAATACCTATAAAAACCAGTGAAAAGCAACCAAACCGTAAAGCCGTAGGCGCAACGGATTTTTTGTTGCACCGCAAAGTCCCAGCCGATCTTCGCTTTTAATAGTAGTGGAGAATATTAGTAGTAGAGTAGCAAAAATGCAGCATAGCGCAAACTCGGCATAGTGAAAACTCGGTATAGCGAAAATTCGGCATAGTGAAAATCGGCACAGCAAGTATTTACCAACTTGAAAGGCACCTGAAAGCCGCTCCACAAGTCCACCCACTCGGGGATTTCCGTATATTTTTACAGTTTGGCATTGTCGGGATGGGCTTGGCGGTGACTTCCGGATATTTGGCGAGGCAAAATAAGCAGGTGACACTGATAGTCAGCAGCGCAATGATGGCTGACGCCCTTTGCCGCTTCGTCAACTCAGCATCTCGTGTCTACTATGGAAAGTGCACGCTCGAGTAAGTGAAAGAAGTTGGATCGCATACGGTTGTGCCTTTAGTTGGCAGTGTCTAAAAACGGATGGCTATCCGTACGCGGGCATAATGTACAATATGATATGGTCTACAATTGATTACACGGCATACTTGACGATGACTCTATTGCAACACTGGATTTCAGTGATTCGGTAGGACAAAGATTCAGCGGGCCATTAGTCGACGCAGTTTCTTTGCGGTTTTCGAAGATGGGTTTCACTACAAGAAGGTCGAAAAATACTCCGTATTCTACTTTACAATGTTGTGTTTGTTGCTCTGGGGTTATTACCTGACGACGATGGGGAGCAGTGGGTTTTACCGTATTTTAAACGAGACTTTGCTATTTACGGTCACAATACGGTTTCGTTTATCCCTTTCTTACATGTGTAGCTGTCTTTGTACAGGGTGTCCCAAGAAAGATCCCTCTAGCGCTCCGCAGTGATGTCCGATTGTTATGATTTAGGTATCTATCGAAAGCTGTCGACGAGCTGAGGAGATATCTTCTTTCCGTATTTTTCCCTAATTCCCGAATTTTATGTCATTTACTAGCATTTTTGCGAAATCGGCAGAAATTTTGATACTTTTCCCATGCAATTGTTTTTAACAAACACCCCATTTTTCAAATTTTTTTTTAACATTTTTCCTGGCAGACCAAGGTCGGCTTTTTGAAAGACATTTGAGAAAACACACCTTGGATGAGGCCGAAACCGATTAAATTGAGTTTTTGCGCAAAATTGCGTAATTTACGCCCAAAAAAACGATGACAGTCGGGTTAAAAATTCGGGAATTTCACAAATCGGAGAGAAAAAAATATCCTCATCTCGTCGAGAGCTTTCGATGGATACCTAATTTATAAAAATTGGATATCACTGCGAATCGCTGGAGGGAGTCATTTTTTTGGGCACCCTGTATGTATGTTTTGTATTTTTGTAGTCTCGGACCCTGCGACGGACTATCTTTGCTATACCGGCTACCATTTTACGCCTGTATTTTATTGGCGAACCTGTCGATACCACAAATCGGCTCTCTATCAAACGCTGTTCGATCTGGTCCCGCAATTCTTAATTTACCTTCAAGCCATCACATTGGCATTCGATATTGTCGCCTTCGTAATGGTTCGCAGAAAGGTATGGCTCGGAGAATTTTTAGGCTAAGGGTTGGCAAACGTTGCGTTACAGCGAGGAGACGTTTTTTCGTGACAATCAGATTTCCGTACGGGACCAAACCTCGTGTTCAGAATTTTCCGCTGATTTCACGCGGTTTACAATTTTACGCGGGGGGACGACTGTTGAGGCGGACCCAACTCTTTTTTTTGCGTTTCTTTTTGCTACAAACAAAACTCTTAGTATACTTATACTATCGAATAACGTCTTTAAAATGCCCCAAAAAATAGCGCCAATGTCGAAAAACAAAGCTCAATCCGATTTTAAAAGGATTTTTGTTTTTTTTTTCTATAACTTTTGTATATTACAATAATTTGCGCTAAAGCAAAAACTCTTAGTATATTTTTTCCACGCTCCATCGAAAGGCGTTGAAAAAAATCCCGACAAAATAACGAAAATATAAAAAAGGCATGCCTGTTCTATCCCCCCCCCCCGCGTAGCCGACTATATCACCCGATTGTTATTAAAAAAAGAACTCCTTGTTAGCCCCTTTGGTATTGGAATAGAATCGCCAATTAAGATGAAAGAATCAGCGGCAAAGAACGAGGTCAACCTGCGATTTGCCACGATGGTAAGGTCTATCCCATCAAAGGGGGAAATTCTCCTTCCAGCTGGTGGCGACGAATCTGCTGATTTTTGGCAAACAAATCGTTGGCTCGGCGGCGAACCTCGTCGCATCCTGGCCGGATATCAGCTATTTGTCGTATTCTGTTTATGAATTCATGCACTGCTCGGCCATCAGGTAAATTTTATTTAGCGTTGGCGACTCGGCCGCCTTTTCCAGTTGTATCACCATCACTTTCAACATGTCGTATTTGAACGTGAAGCCGGTTAAGCCGAACTCCAATTGATGACTTCTTAAAAATTTAATCACCTCTCGGTCACAATTTTTCAGTTAATAAATAAGTTTGGAATTATCAGGCCAACAGCTTCGCGGAGATAACGCCGCTACACAGGGTGTCCCAAAAAAAGCACCCCTCTGGCATTTTTCCGTATCACATCCGAACGGTTTATAAAAGAGGTGTACCAGACCCTAAAGAACAACAATCGTAAGTTATGGCCCGATCGCTGCAGTTGTTCACGAGTTATAGTCAAAACACTGTTTTCTAGGCGATTTTTAACAGTTTTTCGGCCATCTTTTTGGACTATGCATCGATTTGCATCGACTTCTGGCTGCGAATCCATAATTTCACTTAATTTGGGGGCTGCTTTGCGTTACAAAAATCGTTTAAATCAATGCGTATTTGTTTAATTTTAATCTGAAAAAAATTTCTAAGGGTAAAGAAGCCTTCCTTCATCTCATCATTTTCGCTTAGTATTCTAGGGTCGCCTCCGACGAGAACCCTACGAAAAACCCATTACAATGTTTATTCTTGTTGTAACTCGAAAGCTACTGTAGCTGGCGAGCTATAACTCTGGATTGTGGTTATCGTGGTCCTGATACACCTCTGGTCCAATTTGGGGACCGGCCGGATGCAATACGGCGAAATACCAGAGGGGTGCTTTTTTTGGGTACCCTGTATGTTATCTTTCTTTTACCAAAAAATTCAGTTTAAATCTAGATTGAACAGTAGCACTGCTAATCTGTGAATCCTGGCCTTTACTTCGTTGTTGGCATACCGTAACCCTGAGCTAGACTGGCGTCGGAAATCTCGCATTTGATCCCGGGGGAATCAGGTGAAAGCTGCGAAGGTTCAGGTGAAAGATTAAGTATTTTTGGCGGGCTCTTTGAAAACTGTATAAAAAGCAGAGAAGCTGTGGATTGGCCGCCCACGGAAGCAGACGAGACGATTGACAGGTGCTATTTTTCAGGATTGATTAAGCCGCTCTGGATTACGTTCGCATCTGCTCAGATTCATTTGGAATTGATGTGACACTGTAGCATCAAAACCAGCAATACTATATTCTTGTTGTCATTTTCTTTGTAAGCTTTACCTATCCGCGTCTCGAATTCCAGCATCTCGAAAATTAGAACCACGAATTCTCAGAATCTCGAATATACTGAAACTTTCGAAATTTCCGAAATTTTCGGTATTTTGAAAACGCGATTCGATAGAGCGTCAAAAACTGTCATAGGAAACTTAATTTCAGCCCGAAATAATATAATTTAAATTTTTTATCGAATAATCAAAAATCGATCAAAATCCCTGGGTGGCACATAGGATAAAGGGGAAAGCCAAATTTTTTGAGTTTCTCGATATTTAGAAAATGCCAATCGATAGAACATCAAAAAATATACTAAGAAATTTTTTTACAACACGAAAAAAGTATTATAAAAGTTTTATAGCCTAAAAACTATTTTTGAAAACTATGGGCAGCACATAGAATAACGGGGGGGGGATTTTCGGCGTTTTGAATATTTTCGATATTTTGATCATTCGACAGAGGGCACAAAAATATACTAACTTTTTTTATTAGCCCGAAAGACGCATATTTAAAAATATTTTTCTGATAAAAAAACTTTGAGTGCCCCCCCGTTATCCCCCCCCCCGTTATCCTATGTGTGCCATCCTATGTGTACCAAATCGGGTTCGAATCGGGGGTCTAGGGCGCAAATGTCTCGTTATCCTATGTGTACCCATTCAGAATTCAGAAAATTCGAGATTCTAGTTGTTGAGGTACTGAAAATTCGAAATTCTGCCTTGCGGGATTTTGACAGATTCCCCTTTTAAGGCTGCCACGCCGTCGACACCACCCGGGGATGCAATCGACGATTTTGCAGCTCGGTATTATTGGCGCCCTTCTCCGTGGTGTACAACTTCGCAAAAAATCCCAGCAGACCACCCCAGCCCCAGTGACACTAAATCCGGCCGACTGGCGCAATGGCACGCGCGAATTTCAGGGAAATATCATGCACTACTACTATAATGGTGACTACGCTGCCGCATGGATCGAGATGATACCCAACCTGTGCGAGGCTAGCAGCCCCCCTTGGGATATTGATTATAACGCGCAGATTTATCAATTACCATATGCTCGCGAGTACTACAACATTGTCGTCGACGCCCGGCTTACGACAAATTACCTTATGGCGAGTTTTTGATGCGGGTTCGCGGGCGGGGTTAGAGTGCAGCCCCCCACCACCCAGCCGGCGCCCAACTTTTGATCTAGGCTCCCGGTGGGTCTACAGGCGTGGAAAAGAGTATTTGGCTACGGCTTACGGTTTAACCGTACCGTAAAATAGTTATAGCAAAAACAAAAATAACCTTTAAAATGGGCTTAAAAAGCTAGTTTTCGATATTTTGGCTATTTATTGGCATTTTCGACACGTCAATCGGTAGAGCATCAAAAAAACATACTAAGAGTTTTAATTCCAGCCCAAAAGACCGCAATATAAAATAGTTGCAGCAAAAACAAAAATTAAACGCGATTTCCCAAGGGGAACAAGAGGTGCAAAGCTAGTTTTCGATACTTTCCACATTTTTACAAAATTTCTTTAGCGCCACTCGATAGAGCGTCAAAAAATATACGAGGAGTTTTAATTACAACCCAAAATAAAATAAAATAAAATAGTTATGGTAAAAACAAGCAAAATCCGAATAACCGCTCAAACACTATGTTAATTGTAGAAATTATAATATTTATTTTTTTCGCAATTCCCGGCCAGGGGATAGTAGCTGGGACCTAGGGCTACCGATTGGTGACCTTGAAAAACTTAAACAGCACTCAAGCCCTCCCAGATCCGGTTGGAGGGTAAGCTAGCCTTTTACCAACAGACCCTGACAGAATTGGAAGGTTAAAGGGATAGGGGCGGCATAAGTCAATCGATTACGCGCGGGAAAGAAAATGTCTCTGCGCCTCTCCCCTGTGCGCCCTCTCTCGTCGCCCCATCTGTTGAACCCCCCCCCCCCTCCCAGGGGGGGGTTTCGATTTAATGGGTATCTGTCGCCACGCTGGAACATACATGATTCGACGTAGAATTCAATTGCGCATCTTTTAAAGGGCTGGAGAAAGATGGAATTGCTGAAAGAGCAAAGAGGGTCGCACCGGACGAGGGTCGAACCAGGGATGGTCCGCCCCGCAGTCCGATGCGCTAGCCAGTACACCAAAGAGTCGAGTGGAGAGGGGCGGCGGAGGGCCCCCACATACCCTAGAGCGGTTCGCCACCTGTACAAGAACTGCCATTAGAAATAAAGCAATTTCATGGCGATAAAAGCTAAAAAAAATATTGTAAAAACCTAGCTGAAGGATTGCAACGTACTTTGCAACTTTCTAGAGGTGCTTTGCTGTCTATGCGCCTCTTTTTCAGCCAAAACAGTGTACCAAAACCCCGAATCGCTCAGAACTTGGCCGCCTTCTATTCAATCCAGCTCAAATTTTTACCATCGATGCGTACCACCAAGTCCTTGGTTTCAGGAAATTTTTAGTTGAAAACATTGCTAAATGAAAAAGTTATAGCCAATAAACTGGTGTCTTCAAACGCGAGAGGGAGTTTTGGGGGCGATTACGCGAGGGAAAGCGTCGATGGTAGCGCCGCGGCGGTCCGTCACCCCGACGGACGCCGGCCCATCTTCCCCCAGCCCTTTAAGTGTATTTCTAGATTGGCGACGCATACCCATTAAATAGAAAGTTGCGAAAAACCTTTCTGTGTACGCGGTATTCCTATGTTCCGGCTATTTTCGTGCTTTACAACGTATTACAAAAATGATCAGCGCCCCAAATTAGATATTGTCTGAAATTTTCGAGCAATTTGGCTGAGTAGTTTTTGAGATAATTTTTCAAGGTTTTTAACTTTAACACCCATTTAAACCTAGAAAATGAACTTTTAAAAATCTCGAAATAGCGCCACCCTACTAATTCGACTATGCTCTTTCACATGGCATCAAAAAAAACGGGGTCGAAAAAAACTGTGACAAGGCTTGTTCGGGTCTCTGGCAAACGGCCTTTTAAGCGGTGTATTCCTGAGGTGCTACCTGAGGTACATCATCTACCCATAATGCTTTCAGGTAGGCGTTGGTGGCATGCTGATGGGTTTTCTTTCCGGATATCTTTATTTCAAAAGGAGCCCGCTTAGTGGAAACGTTACCGCTGCCTTTTTGTTAGTATGTTCTTCGAATCTTCGCCGGCGCGATGAAACTCTATGATTTTATTTGTCTATTTACGTAGGTTCTGCCATTTCTTACGTTTATCCGTTGCAGTTGGCATTGTGTAGGAAATGATTACGGTGGAATTGGGATAAACCTCGTGGTAACGTCGGGCGAGATCGGGTTCTTCTATTCGATGCATTTGGTATTACATGCTCTCACAATAGATCGGTAGGAAATCAGGGAAGCCATAACAAAGACTTCAGTTTTATCTTGGCTTTCTTGGGTGTCAGAACCCATCGATTCGCCCAATATCTGATCTCGGTTTACATGGCGGTGATGTGCTTTCTGCCCCTGGCCCCGATGTGGATGATGGTCGGAAAAAGTTGGCTTTCTAGGTTATCAAAAAGCTGCAAAATTAACTAAAACTATGTAAAATAGACAGTAGTTCTGCAACAAAACATATTTTGAGGCTCTCGGTGTGCGAGGTTTAGGCCTGGCCCCCGCTCTAGCGCCGCAGGCCAAAGAAACGATCCTTGGCACAGGCTTTCGCGCCGCAGGCCAAATCCCGGAGAGAAAAAAGCACTAGCTAGCGCCGCAGGCTCAAAGATTCTAGCGCAACGCTGGCTCCGGCGCCGCAGGCCAAAGAATGGCTCCTTGACTCAAATTCTTGCGCCGCAGGCTAAAAAAAGAGTTGGTATTCGAATTCATGGTTCCCGGACGGGGTCAGTGGAAAAGGGCCTCGAAGCGGTCTTCTTCCACTGGTTTCTCTAATATGTATTACTTATGATATATTCTAATATAACGACCCAGTATACTTTAGTCACCGATCGAGACAAGGAATGTTGGGGCGGCTTTTGGTTCGACCCAACCACCTTCAAAGCCACGCTCAACTTTTACCAAGACCCCGAGGCTGCCGAGCTATTCAACCAGATGCGGTCGGCATCCGTCGTGGTTATGATGGGCACGATTGCGCTGAACATGGCCGCGTTTTGGCGCTTTAAAATTATGGTAATTCTTCGTCGTGAATTCTCGGAGTGTTGATTCTAGGGTATGCGAGAAAGGGCGAATATGGCTGGGCCGGATAACTCACTGTTGCTGTTAATGGTAATTTGATTCTAGACTGCTAGCGAGGGGACCAAATTTTTCCTAGTGATTCTCTACGGCCCTACACCCAAAAAAACCATTTTTATAGAATTTTAGATAATTTTTAGATGTGGGAGCATTATTAAGGGATAATAACAAATTTCGAAAATATGCGATTTTTTGGACGAATAGGCATGAAAAATGACTTAAGAATCCCAAAATTTTTAAAAATATTTTTTTTTATAAGTTTCTATCATCACAAATTACTCAAAACACTATAAAAATACATTATATCTAACTAACAGATGGAAAAACGAAAAGTGGTTTGCCCCTACGAAAAATCCCCACCCCTCGCAAGCAGTCCAGAACCGGGAATTTTCGTTATGCCGATCTAAACGGCCGTTTTCAGCTGGTCCTGACAAACGTAGCGTTTTTCTTTGACGTGCTGCTGGTGAAGATCACCGACAAGGCAACGTTTTTCCGCAGGGAAGTCTGGGCGAACATGACCCAAGTATACCGCTACCATGCCAGCGTTTTTATTGCTGGGTAATCTGTCATCATCGTACAACTAAAAATGTGCCTTTAGGATGCTGTTTTTCTGCTACGTATCTACTTGTCGGGCTCAAGGGAAAGCTGACATTAGACATCCACCGAGAAGGACGTTTGCCTCTGTAATAGCTATGGTCAGACGAACCTCGAAGACACAAAGCCATTGAACGCGCATTATTAGCATTATTGCATTATTGAAGTTTTTCGATTGAGTGCAGCGGTTTCAATAAAAATATTCCATGCAGTTTTTGGCTTCAATTTGGGACAAAGCCCTTCCAGTTCAGAATTTTGCGTTGATTTAGAATATCTTTACCAAATTTTTCTGAATTACAATTTTCCGAAAGTTTTGAAGTTGCTAAATGCTAAGTCCAAAAAACGTCCAAAATCGGTCACTTTCTATGGCTTTTCCCAACTTACTTCGTGAATAACTTTCAGCAAATCGCGGTTCCACAAGTTTGGCAAACAGATTCGCACGGAAAAATTCTGCACAAGACATGCTTGATCCCTGCTTCCAACCCGGACAATCTCTCCTTGTGGTGGAAATGGGCCAAGAATGGGCGTAAAATTTGCCGTGCAAGATAATCCAGCAAGTTCGCCTCATTCAAATTAACCTTGCGTTCTCTCCTCTCTCTCTTTACTATTCTCTCCAATAATCACATATCAGCCATTTGCAGTAAACCGCCAATCTAAATCCACTGAACAAACCGATGCCTCTTTATGGGGTCATAATCTCATTAGGGTGACAGTGGCAACCTTCCTCATATAGTTGATTCTATCCTATATGGGGAATGGAGTGTCTCCCTTTTGATAAACTTCGCTGGGAACTACCCGATTAATTTGAAACTTTGCATACTAGCTAATCCCGCCCCCTTTAAGCTCCTGTAAAAATTTCAGGAATTTTGGTGATGTTTTACCTAGATTCCCGGAATGGTTACCCACCCTTTTGGCCGGGTAGGTCCAGCCTTAACAAAATCATTCCCGGAATTACATTCCGGGAATTTGCCTAACATTCCGGAATAGATGAATACTCAAGGGCCGCGAAGCGGACTTTTTCCACTGGTTTTCCATAAAAACCCGTTTGAAGTGCCTGGAGCTGCTCTATTTCGGTTCTGCCATTGTTGTCTTTTCATTGTCATAGTCTGAAATAAGATGCGAGCTATAGGGCTTTTGTGAAACCCATCCAATGGGAAAATGTGTAACTGCTCGACTCGAGCGATGGAGGCAATGTTTATTCGGCACTGGATACGAATTTGTTAAACTCGACAATATCTGTATATTCCCAGAATTTAGCGTTTTTGGGCGGCGCGATACTGATGGACCGGTAGCGCGTAGAAAATCTGACAATCATCACCTCGCCATCGTCCCGGCGCACGCGATAATAAGTGCTGTCCCAATTCGCGACGTGGAGTTTCGGGTGTCGCGTAAAGAAGACCGGGTGAATGGGGTTCAATTCCGTTTCGTAATTCTCTAGCTTTATACAGGGACTAATCCGCCGTTCTCCAACGAGCCATTCCCGGATTATCACTTCAGCATGGGCCGCCATGGATTCGCCGGAGTCCATGGGCGCTTGAAGGGTCATGTGTGGCACCTTCAGATGAATGTATGCCGATAGGGGGGCGCAGAGTCTGGCCGACACAGCATCCGTCGATGCATTCAGCCAATCTATCAATTCTCTGGATGGTCGAAATTGTTGAGGAGTATAGACAGATTTATATTTCCCGAACAACGGCTTATGACGTTTGAGATACGGCAATATATCGTAAGATTCGTATCTGTTCTGGTCCAGATACAGCTTTCGGCAACGAATATTGATTTCTTCATGAGGGATGGCATCGGGGTTCAACACGTCAACAGTTGAATTATGGAAAAGCAACTGCATGGCTTTGTAGTTACTGGGCAGAGGTTGAGGACTAGAATGTCCCCAGAGGTAGCATTTCCACTGTTTGTTGGGGCATCTCTTGGCCAGCTGTAGCATCGATTTGCTTGAAATGGCTGTTTTGAAGAAGCTCTGCAAATCCATGTAGCGCAGGATTTCGAATTGATTTTCGAGTGGGAGGACGCCGAAGTCGAATGGCATCTGAAAATGGCGAAAATGGTTTTTGTCATAAATAGAACAAAAATGGAGGTCTCGAATATGTCAGTGACAGCGGTAGTGAATGAGTTAGGGCGTTAGAGAGAATGAGAGAGAGAGAGAGAGAGAGAGGGAGAGAGAGAGAGAGAGAGGGGCAGAGAATGTGCGAGAGAGATATCGGGCGATAATGAAAAGCGCAGCTAACGTCAAAACTCGAACTGAAGGAGGGGGGCGCGAATGAAAACTAGGAAATAAATAAGGAAGCGAAAGTAAGAAGTGTCTGTCCAGATGTCATATCTTGTAGTCCGTAGTAGGCATCTGCTGTAATTGCATCTGCATCAGAGTGACATCAATCGACGGACCGACTATGGCCAGGATTTCTTCTCCTGCCTCTGTATGTCTTCCCTTGACATCTGCATATCTGCGCAAACCAATCCTACCTTACAGGGTGTCCCAAAAAAAAAGACCCCCCCAAAAATTTGAGCCAGAGGGCACCTACGGAGCTGAAAATTTGCACAGAGGTAGCGAAGCCAATTTCCCACGTATATGGAAAGTTTGAGCCATATCGGCCGACGGGTTTTAAAGTTATAGCGAAAATACTTTTCATTTTTAATTTAATATGGGGATTTTTGCAATCTGCATCAAAAATATGCGTTATTCTTGAATTTACCAGCCGATTTTGCATAAATTTTGCCAAAAAATGCCATTCTCTTGCTTGAGCATGGCGCGAACGATTGCGTATGAAGAGTAAAAAGAGTGTGAAAACAACTGTTTTATCGATCCAAACCACGCCTTATTGTGCATTTTGGCAATCTGCTTCGCGCTAGCCCCGAAACAGAGTTCGATGAGCTTCTAAGTGGTGCTTAAGTTTAGATTTGGGCTTGGGTTTAAGTCAGCCCAAAGTCTAAGCGAAGTTCAGGCGCTGAACGATAGTTTCAACCTATGTATCTTGTACTCAGCGGTCTTGCTGATCGTTTTCACGCTGCATAAGCAATCGTTTTCCAAAAGCTCCAGCAAGCGAATGGCATTTTTTGGCAAAATTTATGCAAAATCGGCTGGTAAATTCAAGAATAACGCATATTTTTGATGCAGATTGCAAAAATCCCCATATTAAATTAAAAATGAAAAGTATTTTCGCTATAACTTTAAAACCCGTCGGCCGATATGGCTCAAACTTTCCATATACGTGGGAAATTGGCTTCGCTACCTCTGTGCAAATTTTCAGCTCCGTAGGTGCCCTCTGGCTCAAATTTTTGGGGGGGTCTTTTTTTTTGGGACACCCTGTATATAATTTGGTCGCGTATCTTTGTCTGTGTGTGTGTCCGGCCGTCACGTTCGAGGCCCGATTTGAGGGCCTTCCCGTGCATAAAATGCCTTAATTCTCCGTCACCCGGGGGAATCGACCCTCCTCTTTCCGATGGCGCTTGAGAATCCCGATAAAATACAAGTTTACAAAGTTAAAGCCGGTTTTATTCATTTTTGGGGGTCCGGGAGGGCTAATTTGCATAATGTGAAAAAATACAAATTCCCTCATTCTTGCCAGTTGCACTCGCGAGTTTGGTCGTCTCTTTGGACCTGCCTCTTGATGCTTTTCCTTCCCCTGCCCCGGGCTGTCCTCTTGAGGCATAAAACGGGTGTTTGACGCGTGCTACGAAGCATTGCATGGCGTAGTGGTAAGCGCTTCGCCGTGCTAATCCAACCATCGGAGGTTCGATCCTCGGATATCGTGGTTGTTTTGCTTTTTGCTGGGAAAGTGCGTTTCGGCGTAGATTTCCGTGTAGGGACCTTATTATGAAGTTAGTCACTCAAGCCGCAGCCCATAGAATGACGCTAGCCGCTCAAACATGCGCCGCAGGCTAAAGGTTCAGGCCGGCCCCTGAAACTAGCGTCGCAAGCTTCGGAAGGAAGTTAGCCGGGCAAGCTAGCGCCGCGGGCCCAAGGTCAGAGCTAGCCCTTCAAAATTGCGCCGCCGGATAAGGAGGCTCAAGCTTGCGCCGCAGGCTTAAGTATGAAGCTAACCTCGCAAGCTAGCGCCGCAGGCTTTAGAACGAAGCTAGCCGTACGAGCTAGCGCAGCAGGCTTAAGAACGAAGCTAGCCGCTCAAGCTAGCGCCGCAGGCTTTAGAAAGAAGCTAGCCGCTCAAGCTAGCGCCGCAGGCTTTAGAACGAAGCTAGCCGCTCAAGCTAGCGCCGCAGGCTTTAGAACGAAGCTAGCCGCTCAAGCTAGCGCCGCAGGCTTTAGAACGAAGCTAGCCGCTCAAGCTAGCGCCGCAGGCTTTAGAACGAAGCTAGCCGCTCAAGCTAGCGCCGCAGGCTTTAGAACGAAGCTAGCCGCTCAGGCTAGCGCCGCAGGCTTTAGAACGAAGCTAGCCGCTCAAGCTAGCGCCGCAGGCTTCAGAACGAAGCCAGCCGCTCAAGCTAGCGCCGCAGGCTTCAGAACGAAGCCAGCCGCTCAAGCTGTCGCCAAAGGCCAAAAAAGGAGGCTAATCCCTCAAGCTTGGGCCGCAGGATGAGGTAGCGACCTAGCCGATCAAACATGCGCCGCAGGCCTAATAACGAGACTAACAGTTCAATCTTGCGCCGCATGCCAATACAAAGAGCTTTGCATGGGAGATGGGTTTTTCTTTCTTCAGGATAACTGTCTGTGGAAGGGTGCTCGATTCATAAGGCCTAGACGGGGTCCAGCGGGGGAGAGTCGCGAAGCGGCTCCTCCCCCGCTGGTTTTAAAAATAACTGAGCGACACACTAATTTTTACTTTAGAATGTTGCCTCCTAGCGAAAATAGAGGGTTTCATGGCTACACGATACCACGACACTTGCGCCCACGACACACGACGTTTTTAGACAACCAGTGGTTTCGTGTGCCGCGCGGTGATCCGTTGCGAGGAATGAGGCACCGCCAATCAAAAAAAAAACGTTATTTTAATAGCTTTTCGTCGGTTTATGTTTCTTTTCCAGCATAAAAAATCCTCCCATTTGGCCGTTTGTTCTCCTTTTTTCGCGTCTCGCCCCGTAACTTCTAAATTCAAATCTTTATCGCAATATTTATTCGGTTCTTTAGGATTTCCGGGGGGGGACGAAATTTTTTCCTGGCGGTCCCGGTTGACCTAGTAATCAAATATCTATTTCACCTATATTTAAAGTAGAAAAACTTTCAAAAAAAGTTAGAAAAATGTTTGAAAAAGTCGAAATTTGGTCATTTTGGGTCGTTCCCCCCGCCAATCCTAAAGGTTCTATAGAGTTTTGCGACCTAAAATTAAATTTTTGGATTAAAATTTATGTAGTTTTTATGCTTAGGAATAGTTAAAAACAATTTAGAGACGCAGCCGCTATTCATAAAAAAATTTAGGCTTGTGGTGAAAAAAATGTAGTTCCCCCCGGAAATCCTAAAGGCCCGTTTATTCATTATGGATCTTGCCGCGCTGCCACGTAATATCTCGGAGCATTTATTAGAGAAACACCAAAATTGTAGGTCGAGATAATTACAAAGAAACAAAAAGAATAGATACCATTTGTTAATAGATTGATAGGGCGTTTTGGCTGGGTAGGAACACAGTTCGCTGCTATTTCGCCATTTTAAAGGAATCAGAAGGCCCAGGTGGATTACCATACAAAAGGGTTTCAATTCTAAAAGTCAGCATAGAGCTTCTCTGCTCCCTCCAATCTCGCCCCACTCTCTGCCCTGAGCCCTGATATCCTGGGCCTTCCCTATCCCTTTAAAGCATCAAGAAAGGGGGTTATTTGTGGATATCAAACCAATCACCATCATCCCAGCATGAATAATTGTGGTTCAACATGTGGCTGGTTGCATTGTTTATTTTGGCACGAACAGCGAGAAACTCTTCTATTTCACGATCTATTGTTATTCTATTAAATGGGAGCGTAGAGGAGCCAATCTTTTCGAATTGATTCCGAAACATGATGCGAATGGCAGGAAAGCGCTTGTCCAAATAGTCGATGGCCGGTGGAACATTCTTTTCCAATAAATATAGACTATCGAGACTTCCTATTATGGAACGTGGCTCTCTTAAATTATAATATTCTTCGATGGTGGTCGCCGCGTCCAGTTCTTCTTCGTTGCACAGCGTAGCATTATAGTGTTCCCACTTGGGTAATGCCGGAAAATGAAGTGTTTTTCGCAACTCGGTTAGACCAATGCTGGCCACAGCACCACTCACCAATGGCATACTAAACATACGAGCCACGCTGTGTCTAACAATGTTCCCAGCTAGCTGTTCATAATCTAGAGAGCTCAGACATGAGGCCCCAATTTTTTCCAACTCAATGTCGACCACGAGGGTTGACCGAGATGTTGTTGCGACTAGAGCTTCCGAAGTCACATTGTCTCCTGTCGATATCGTAGCAGATGAGAAATCAAACATCGAGCTGCTACCTGCAATTTGCTACCTTATATAATTTTGGCGTGTATCTGTGTGTGTGTGTGTGTGTGTGTGTGTGGATGTCACTTTCGAGGCCCGATTTGAGGGCCTTCCCGTGCATAAAATGCCTTAATTCTCCGTCACCCCGGGGAATCGACCTTTCTGTTTTCGATGGCGTTGTCAGAATTTCGACAAAATACAAGTTTACAAAGTTAAAGCCGGTTTTATTCATTTTTAGGCGTCGCTGAGGGCTAATTTGCATAATGCGGAAAAATACAAATTTCCTCATTCTTGCGAGTTGCACGCGCGCGTGCGGTGGGGGGAGGGTTCGAAGGGCCCGAGCTACCGGAAAGTCAAATTTCTCATGCAAACGCACCATTCCAGCGCCCAAGGCCCGCGAAGCGGGTTTTGGGCGCTGGTCCTATCCTATAAGCGAGAAAAGTATGTTTGTTTTCTGTTCAGCCGATTTCTCGGCCGCCAGGCAGAATTTCCGGCTGATTTTTGGCATGTAGGTGGAGAAACAGATTTGTCAGTGAAGCAATTTTTTGTTTCTCGAAATTCCTTCATATAACGATTTTACAAGGAAAATAGTGAAAAATCCTTAACATTTTGGCCGAACAAAGGTTTGTTCAGAAGATATTTCGATTGCCAGACCGAATCGGGCTCTAATTTTTCGAGAGTAGATTGAAAATAGAATTCTCCCGATATATAATTTTGCGTTTTGTCTGTTTTTGTAAAATAAAGTTTTTATGAGCATTTTTCTAAAAAGTCCTTAACAAAATCGGCCAAGAGCCGTGGTGTTCGGGCCATAACTCGAAGCCCAGGTGGAATTTCGGTCTGTAATTTGGAACACTTATGTATTCGATGGTGGGGATCATGCGTATCTTATTATCTTTACAAATTTTCAGCGGATTGAGACTCAAAATGGAATTTTGTAAAGTGACCAGAAGGCCTCCGGCCCGGGGCATTGGGTCGGCCCTTTCGTTTCCTCCCCGCCCCTCCCCAGGACGGAAGCGGCCTTTCCCTCCCCCCGTCCCCATGTGCCTCTTGGTGTATGGGATTAGCTCCCGGGCTACCACGCGGAAGGACATAGGTTCGGATCCTGGGCGAATTTGGCTTTTTGCTTTTTGGTAGTTTAGCAGCAAAACATCTTTCTATGCTCTCACTATGCGAGGTTTAGGCCATGACCCTCGATCTAGCGCCGCAGGCCGAAGAAAAGGTCCTTGACCCAGGCTCTCGCGCCGCAGGCCTAGGATGGGTCCTTGATCGAGGCTCTTGCGCCGCAGGCAAAACGTTTCTAGCGCGAGGTTTAGGCCTGGCACTGGCTCTAGCGCCGCAGGCCAAAGAAAGGGTCCTTGATTCAGGCTCTCGCGCCGCAGGCCAAAGAATTGCTCCTTGACTCAGGGTCTAACGCCGCAGGCTGAAAAGGGAAGGTATTCAAATTCATGGTTCCTGGACGGGGTCCAGTGGAAAAGGGCCGCGAAGCGGTCTTTTTCCACTGGTTTGTATATAATTTTGTTTGATTCTAGAAGCTAAATTAGCTAGAGTGTTGCTAAATTGAGGATCGAGAGAGACTTGGAGCTTGCGATTGGATCGATTTTAGCAACTTGTAAAAAAATACCCGCATGCAATTGGGAGGCAAGGATGAGACAGATCCCGAGTTGAACCGCCATATACAACTACCTGAAACATATGTTTTTGACAGATTACAAGAAAACAAACATAATATAAAATACGATCCTACTATCTATAAAAAATATATATAAAAAATAGTGTCTATGTGTTGTCTGTCCCTTATTACCTTATAACAATAAATATATCTTATAACTAGAATTCACAAACAAAGACTATCGCCTAATTGCAAAGCAAAAAATACGACCACGGGGAGGGGTCGAACCAGCGAGACCTCCCCCCCAAGAGACCACCGCCTTACCATTGTACCATCGAGCTGCTGGAAAGGGGGCTCCGGGGATCCTCTTTGAACCTCCCAGAGGCGTAGTGGGCCAGTTTCATCCAAATTTAAAATTGATTTTTAACCTATTTTTCGAGGGGTTCCGCAACTTTTGAAAACGGAATCGGAATCAGAAAAAAAATTCTGCACAAGGTGTACTATCTCATCTAACCAAATCCCACGGTCAACATAAGAGGGTTACAGTTAGTTAGGAAAGAATTAGCATACGCTGGAAGTTTGTGGTAGCCTTCCCCAAAATTTCATTTTTCTCAGCGCACTTCGAGAGGCGTCTACAGTATCAGTAAAAAAACACCCCCTCTAACTCGACGCAGAAATATCGGATCGGAAGAATTGCTACATCAATCGAAAGCCCTTGAAACGGTTTTGTTTGCTTTGTAAACTGCCGATTATGACAAATTCAAAATGGTCCAAAAATGATAACTATTTTCTTGAGAGGGTGTTAGAAAGAAGAAGGCCGCGCTCCCATTTGACCCAATTTCTCTGTCACCCAATCCCCAGAAAGGTTAAGAGAGAGAGAGAACGAATGGACAAAATACAGATGCCTACAAACTATAACAATGATAAGCGAATCGACGATATGGGATGGGGCGGCACAGACTGCACATTGGGGAAAACGGCACTTGGATTTTCAATGCGAAAACATAAGTGCCATTGCCAATTTGACGGCAAAAAATGCACAAAAAAAGCATCCGCTTATCTTATCCTACTACAGGAGGTCCCAAAAAGAAGGCCTCTGGCATTCGGTACTCTGGTCTGGAAATGTGCACGGGATCCCGCGAATTACCCGCGGGTCGACGCACGTTTTACCCGCGGAATCCCATGCGATCCCCGGCGCAACATGCGGGATCCCGCGGGCACCCAGCGCGACCCCACGGGATCCCGTGCGCTAAACAGGGGAACGCGTGTGTAAAACAGGGGATCCCGCGTGTAAATGTAGGCTTTTGATGGGATCGCGTTGGTTTGTTTTATTTTTAATTTGCTTGTATTCCAGCTCTTACCTACTTGCTTTAGGTTCTTTAAGCCATGTTCCTTTAAAACAGGATTGAACATATCTTAAATGACTTTATTGTAAAATCAGTAATATGTAAAATGCCGAGGTGTCCGGACACTTTCCGGGCGCAATCGGAATCAAAACGGCTTTTCCAGACGGGGATGAGGCCACAAATCCTGAAGTCAGCCGAACTCCGCGCTGACGTCGGCCCCTTGAAATCGGGTTTCTGCCTTGCCCAAACGTGTGCCCCGGCTGCCACGTCTTCCGGCATGACTGAGACAAGTTCTAGGACGGGAATTTAGGAATTACAAGCCAAAACAAGCCGAATTCCGTCTTGATGTTCCTGTAGGCGTCCGACCCCCAATACCGGGGCGTACAACTTGTTCTCGTGGGCCACCACTAAAAAACGGCAACCAAATCCAGACGCGATAACAAATGATTGAAAAATATGAACAAAACGCAGGATTTTAGTTGATTTTTGCCGGTGGACGTAAAATGTTGTCCATTTGCCAGGGCTGTTTTATTACAAAAAAGTTGATTTTTCAAAAAGCTAAACATCTGAGGATGTTTGTAGTGCCAGTAGATGCCTATTTGGGTGTCATATTGTTGTAGATGTGCTGTTACGTGAGTTCTTGTGCTGGAGAGTGCCAAGGGAACGCCTTGCACACTTCCCGTTTGACACCTGAGCCCGGCCTTATCTATTGCGGGAATCATTCCGGGAACCTATTCCGGGAATAATTCGGGGAATCATTCCGGGAATTGGTAAAAACGGCTTATTTTCATAATGTCGAAATTTCATAATGTCGAAATTTCAGAATGTCGAAATGTCAGAATTTCGAAATGTCAGAATGTCGAGATGTACATAAGCTAAAATTCCCGGTAAGGTCCCCGAATTCTAGACAAAAAATGTTGTCGTGAAATAAGATAGAAAAATTAGAATGTGGAAAAAATTTTTTTGGCTAGGATTTGGCGGTTTCACCGGTAATATTGGCCTATGTAAATTTCGACATTATGAATTTCGACATTATGAATTTCGACATTATGATACCAATTCGGTAAAAACATTCCCGGAATCATTTTCATCTCTATTCCGGGAACGGTTACCGGAATAGATTCCCGGAGTTAGATGCAAACGATTCCGGGGAATATTTTTACCGATTCCCGGAATGCATTCCCGGAATAGTTTTCATCTATTCCGGGAATCTCAGCACATTCCCGGAATTCAAACACATGAAAATTCTTCGAATTAAAAAAATGTTGTTGTTAAAAGCGAAAAATTCCAGTATTTGTATGAAGAGATAACCGATAGCATTCCTGCCGGTAAATAAAAGTTTCAATTTTTTTAACATCCAAAATTCTCTGTAACTTCGCTAGGAACTACCCGATTAATATGAAACTTTGTATACTAGCTAATGACGCCCCCTTTAAGCTCCTTTAAAAATTTCAGGAATTTTGGTGGTGTTTTACCTAGATTCCCGGAATGGTTACCCATCCTTTTGGTCGGGTAGGTCCAGCCTTAACAAAATCATTCCCGGAATTACATTCCGGGAATTTGCCTAACATTCCCGGAATAAATGAAAACGATTCCGGGAATGGGTTCCCGGAAAAGCATTCCGGGAATCTATTCCGGGAATTCCCGGAACAGATGAATACGCAAGGGCCGCGAAGCGGACGTTTTCCACTGGTTTTCCATAAAAACGCGTTTGAATTGTCTGGAGCTGCTCTATTTCGGTTCTGCCATTATTGTCTTTTCATTGTCATAGTCTGAAATAAGGTGCGAGCTAAAGGGCATTTGCGAAAACTATCCAATGGGAAAATGTGTAAATTTATCGACTCGAGCGATTGAGGCAGTATTTATTCGGCACTGGATACGAATTTGTTAAACTCGACCTTAGGATATTCCCAGAAAGTGGTAACGTGGGGCCGCGCAATACTGATGGACCGGCAGCGCGGAGAAAATCTGACGATCATCACCGCGCCATCGTTCCGGCGCACGCGATAATAAGTGTTGTCCCCATTCGCAACGTAGAGTTTCGGGTGTCGCGTAAAGAAGACCGGGTGAATGGGGTTCAATTCCGTTTGGTCATTTATAAGGTCTATACCCGGGCTAATCGGCCGTTCGCCACCGAGCCATTCCCGGATTAGCACTTCAGCATTGGCCGCCAAAGATTCTCCGGAGTCCATGGGCGCTTGAAGGGTCATGTGTGGCACCTTCAGATGAATGTATGCCGAGAGGGGGGCGCAGAGTGTGGCCCACAACGTATCCGTCGACGCATTCAGAAAATCCAGCGTTTCTCGCGATGGTCGAAATTGTCGATGAGCAGAGACCCATTGATATTTCCCGAACAACGGCTTATGACGTTTGAGATAGGGCAATATATCGTAAGGTTCGGAACTGTTCAGATCCAGCCACAGCCTTTGGCAACGAATATTGATTTCTTCATGAGCGAGCGTCTCGGGGTTCAAATCTTCAACAGTAGAATTATGAAAAAGCAACTGCATGGCCTTGTAGTTTATGGTCAGGAGTCGAGGACCAGGGAATCGCTGGAGCTCGAAGTCTCCTTTTTCCGTGCGATGCAAAATATCGCATTCCCACCGTTTGTTGGGGCATCTCTCGGCCAGCTGTAACATCGATTTGCTTGAAATGGCCGTTTTGAAGAAGCTCTGCAAATCCATGTAGCGCAGGATTTCGAATTGATTTTCGAGTGGGAGGACGCCGAAGTCGAATGACATCTGAAAATGGCGAAAATGGTTTTTGTCATAAATAGAACAAAAATGGAGGTCTCGAGTATGTCAGTGATAGTGTGGTAGAGAATGAGTTAGGGCGTTAGGGAGCGAGAGAGAGAGAGAGAGAGAGAGAGAGAGAGAGAGAGAGAGAGAGATATCGGGTGGCAATGAAAAGCTCAGCTGAAGTCAAAGGTGGAACTCAAGAAGGGAGGCGCCAATGAAAACTGGGAAATAAATAATGAACCGAAATTAAGAAGTGTCTGCCCAGATGAATCCGAATGCGTATCTTGTAGTCCGTAGTAAGCATCTGCCGTAATTGCATCTGCATTAGGGTGACATCAATCGACGGACCGACTACGGTCAGGATTTCTTATCAGGACGCTGTATGTCTTCCCTTGACATCTGCACATCTGCGCAAACTAATTTTAAAAATAACTGCGCGACACACTAATTTTTACTTTAGAATGTTGCCTCCTAGCGAAAATAGAGGGTTTCGTGGCTTCATACCGCGACGCTTGCGCCGTGACACTTTCGCCCACGACACAGTACGTTTTTAGACAACCACCGGTTTCGTGTGCCGCATGGTTGCGAGGAATGAAGAAAAAAAACCAGAAAAAAACCCCGTTATTTTAAAAGTGTTTCGTCGGTTTATGTTTCTTTTCCAGCATAAAAAATCCTCGCATTCGGGCGTTTGTTCTCCATTTTCGCGTCTCGCCCCGTAACTTCTAAATTAAAATATTTATCGCAATAAACGATTCAAAATTCGTAAAATTACCATGAACATGAAAGAGTCCGACCCGGAGTTTTCTCCTGGAGACTACCCCGGTCGTCAGTGAAAGAAATCAACAGCAGCAGATTAATTTGACCTGAGATGCCACGCAGTTGTTGCCGAACGGCCGCTGATTTTAAAGCCCAAATAATTTTTAGAGAGAGGCGTGCCGCAAAAACTGATATTAAAGCCTGAAATTCATTTTTAATTCTCTATCAATTGATGTATGTTACATAACATTTGCCACCTGAATCAGAAACACTTCCCTTGTCAGGTCTCTTGTTGAAATGAAGTTACCGACTTACTTGTTAGCGTTCGAATAAATTGTGACAGGGATCTCCTAAAACGCCTCTCAGTTTTTTTAATGCTTATTGTTTTTAGCATAGTGTGTCAAAGGTTTTTTTATAATCCGTAGCCAGTTTTTATTAATTTCGGGCCTTTTTGACTGCTGACATGTTTATTAGTAAAACTGAGCGTGTTAATCCGGTCAAAATCCGATGTTCTTTGAGGGTTGTGGTCGGTAGATGTATAAAAGCAGGTTTTTCTGGCGCTCTGCCATCCGTTTAATAGAGATAAAACAGACAAAAATAATTTTTTTTACAGCTTTTAAGCTCCAAAAATGTCGACATTTTGGCAAGCTGCCATCCATCCTTCGTCGAGCAGATTTGTTGACGTTGAAAAGTAAACAATTCCGCCGGACGACGACGCCCGGGAAAATGGTCATGTTCGTCTTGCGTGGAGGCGCTTGACGGCATCTTCAGGGTGAGTAGATTATGTTTCCGAGGGGTACGGTGGAATTAGGGTTCAGAATTTCGCGCTCATCATAAGGATGCGATAGATAGGCTCTATAAGCTCCTTTCGTTGGCTCACTCTGGCGTCTCGCCAGATATTCGTCTGTAGCGAAGTTTAGCACAAACTTTTCTTGCCAGGAATTTGGATACTGGCTTTTTAGCAGGTTGTTAAAATAAGAGCTTTCATGGCTATGCACCTCAGTGTATAACCGGCATGGTAGTCTGGACTTACTAATACTTTTTTAGCTCATCGTCATCCCCATAAAAACATTCAATGCGCAAATTCCTGGGTTTTTTTGCGCCAAAAACGACACGGCGTGCGAAGAACAATTCAAGGATGCCATTCAATTAGTTGGAATATTAGGTGAAGTTTTTCATCTAAAGGTATGGTACAGCATAAAATTTCGTACGTTTTTAGAAATCGACCGGTTTCGTGTGCCGCACTTTCATTCGTTGCGTGGAATGAAGCGCCGCCAACCAGAAAAAATTTATTTTAAAAGCTTTTCGTCGGTTTATTGATCTTTTCCAGCATTACAAAGTCCTCCAATTTAGCCGTTTGTTCTCCTTTTTTCGCGTCTCTCCCCGTAACCTCTAAATTCAAATCTTTATCGCAATAAACGGTTCAAAATTCCTAAAATTACCATGAACATGAAAGAGTCCGACCCGGAGTTTTCTCCTGGAGACTACCCCGGTCGCCAGTGAAAAAATCAACAACAGCAGATTAATTTGACCTGAGATGCCACGCAGTTGTTGCCGAACGACCGCTGATTTTTGAGTGCTTTCCGTCTGTCGGTGCGTTATCAGCCCAAGTAACTGTGAGTAAAAGTTTTTTTGACCCAGGTGGCAATTCGCTTTTTGGGGAACTCCCCTCTTTGAAAAGTTCTTCGATTTTTGCCGGGGACCTATATTATCTCAAAATCGAACTTTTTGTTTGCAATTTTAAATTGTGTTTGAATAGCCTATCTGCCAGAAATTTTTTTTCTGATTCGAATGGTATATTTCATTAATGCCTGTTTAAATTTCTATCAGGGATCTGGAATAGCATGAAAATGACCAAGTTAACATGGAAAAGAGGGAGCCCATATTCTTAGCAGCTTCAATATATTTCGCTTCAAAGATCACAATTTAGTAACACAATAGAAAAGTAACTTTAAAGCCCAAATAATTTTTAGAGAGAGGCGTTCGGCAAAAACTAACATTTAAGTCCGACATTCATTCTTAATTCTCTATCAATTGATGTATGTTACATAACATTTGCCACCTGAATCAGAAACACTTCCCTAGTCAGGTCTCTTGTTGAAATGAAGTTACCGACTTATTTGTTAGCGTTCGAATAAATTGTGACAGGGATCTCCTAAAACGCCTCTCAGTTTTTTTAATGCTTATTGTTTTTAGCATAGTGTGTCAAAGGTTTTTTTATAATCCGTAGCCAGTTTTTATTAATTTCGGGCCTTTTTGACTGCTGACATGTTTATTAGTAAAACTGAGCGTGTTAAAAGGCCATCCGCGAGTCACTCGAACAGGCCCTAATATGGCTTGGCACAGTTTTTTTCGACCCTGTTTTTTTGACGCCATCTGAAAGAGCATGGTCGAATTAGTGGGGTGGCACTATTTTGAGAATTTTAACAGTTTAATTTCGGGGTTAAATCGGCCGTTAAAGTTGCCGATGTCAAAAAATTATCTCGAAAGTGACTTGAGGGAATTTGCTAAAAATTGGTGTGCATGCCTAATTTTAGACGCTGATTTTTTCTCTAATACATCGCAAAACGCGCATTGTTAGCATTCTTACATTATTGAAGTTATTCGATTGAGTGCAGCGGTTTCAATAAAAATATTCCCTGCACTTTTTGGCTTCAATTTGGGACAACGCCTTTCCTGTTCAGAATTTTGCGTTGATTTAGAATATCTTTACCAAATTTTCTGAATTACAATTTTAACGTGCCAAGTCCAAGAAACGTCCAAAATCGGCCACTTTCTATGGTTTCCCCCCAACTTAATTCGTGAATAACTTTCAGCAAATCGCGGTTCCACAAGTTTGGTAAACAGATTCGCACGGAAAAATTCTGCACAAGACATGCTTGATCCCTGCTTCCAACCCGGACAATTTCTCCTTGTGGTCGAAATGGGCCAAGAATGGGCGTAAAATTTGCCGTGCAAGATAATCCAGCAACTTGGCCTCATTCAAATTAACCTTGCGTAATCGATCTTCTGTATTCCCCTCTCTACCCCAGCCTCTTAAAATGTTCTACATTTCCGCCTTTTGGGTTTTTGGTTCAGGCCATTCAATAGAGCCGCGAAAAAGAAACCAACAATTTTGGTTCCAGGACAAAATAATGCACAATAAAATGGTTATGGGGAAAAACAAAAATAACCTCTGAAGATGGGTAAACTGCTAAAACTGCTAGCTTAAGGAAATTTGGCCTTTTTCGATATTTTGAAAACGCCATCCCCGATAGAGCATCTTAAAATTTACCGTAGGTTTTAATTTCGCCCAAAGTAATATATTAGTAAGGTCCTCGGCGACTGCTATTAATCGCTATAAAAGAAGCGCGCAAGAACATTACAATTTTAGGAATTTCCAGTCCATTAAGCCTCGCAAAAAAATGCGGGAGCTTTTCAGCCATGTAGTAGACTTTCTGACTTCCGGTCCATCAAATCACTGAACAGATCTCTAAGCCGATTTTTCGTCAAATTTCGTGGGCCGATTTTGATAAGGGGGAAAATCAATAATATTTACTGCCCTTCCCTGTTCTTCGAATGTTTTTTCAAAGATTTTCTCTAAAAAATTCGATCCGAAACACATCAAAAATCGAGGCGATATTCTATGGATTTTCTGCGCTTCATATTTCCGGTGCTGCGGCTACTGTGATCATTACGGAGTTGGGATATTTTAAGGAGTACAATAATCGGTGGGTTTTTATATAATTTTAGCTATTAACATATAATTTATACAACTTCAAATTTTATGAATTAAAAATATAAATGAATCTATGTTTTCAATTCTTAAAATTGAGATTTTTTTTTAAAAATTTAGGTATCTCGCAGCAAAACACTCCATTTTCTAGATTTTTCAATTTTTGAAGAATTGTCAGATTTAAAGCGATTTAATTTTTTAAATTATAAAATTTTAAAAATTCGTGGAGGCGCCCTTTTGCCTTTTTTGACGTTGCTTTTAGCTCGAACCCAGATCCGGAAGTGGGATTCCCATCACTCGATCTTCCGTTTGGTGCCCTATTGAGTCCTGTCGTTATGAAATTAGCATGGCTATTGATAACAATATTCGCAAAAAATTGCGGAAATCATTCCGGGAACTTATTCCGGGAATAATTCGGGGAATCATTCCGGGAATCGGGAAAAACATTCCCGGAATCATTTTCATCTCTATTCCGGGAACGGTTACCGGAATAGATTCCCGGAGTTAGATGCAAACGATTCCGGGGAATATTTTTACCGATTCCCGGAATGCATTCCCGGAATGGTTCTCATCTACTCCAGGAATCTCAGCACATTCCCAGAATTCAAACACTTGAAAATTCTTCAAATTAAAAAAATGTTGTTGTTAAAAGCGAAAAATTCCAGTATTTGTATGAAGAGATAACCGATAGCATTCCTGCCGGTAAATAAAAGTTTCAATTTTTCTTGAGTTCCAAAATTCTCTGTAACTTCGCTAGGAACTACCCGATTGATTTGAAACTTTGCATACTAGCTAATCCCGCCCCCTTTAAGCTCCTGTAAAAAATCTCAGGAATTTTGGTGGTGTTTTACCTAGATTCCCGGAATGGTTACCCACCCTTTTGGTCGGGTAGGTCCAGCCATAACAAAATCATTCCCGGAATTACATTCCGGGAATTTGCCTAACATTCCGGAATAGATGAATACTCAAGGGCCGCGAAGCGGACTTTTTCCACTGGTTTTCCATAAAAACCCGTTTGAATTGTCTGGAGCTGCTCTATTTCGGTTCTGCCATTATTGTCTTTTCATTGTCATAGTCTGAAATAAGGTGCGAGCTAAAGGGCATTTGCGAAAACTATCCAATGGGAAAATGTGTAAATTTATCGACTCGAGCGATTGAGGCAGTATTTATTCGGCACCGAATATAAATTTGTCAAACTTATTTAGATATTTCCATAAAGTGGCAGAATCGGGAGACGCGATACAGATGGACCGGGAGCGCGGAGAAAATATGACAATCATCACCTCGCCATCGTCCCGGCGGATACGATAATAAGTGGTGTCCGTACACGCCACGTAGAGTTTCGGGTGTCGCGTAAAGAAGACCGGGTGGATGGGGTTCAATACCGTACCGAAATTCCTAAGGTCTATAAGCGGGCTAATCTGCCGTTCGCCACTCAGCCATTCCCGGATTATCACTTCAGCATGGGCCGCCAGAGATTCGCCGGAGTCCATGGGCGCTTCAAGGAACATCTGTGGCACCTTCAGATGGATATATGCCGATAGGGGGGCGCAGAGTGTGGCCGTCACACTATCCGTCGATGCATTCAGAAAATCCAGCATTTCACTGGATGGTCGAAATTGTCGAGGAGCATAGATAAATTTATATTTCCCGAACAACGGCTTATGACGTTTGAGATACGGCAATAAATCGTAAGGTTCGTATCTGTTCTGGTCCAGATACAGCCTTCGGCAACGAATATTGATTTCTTTATGAGGGATGGCATCGGGGTTCAGCCCATCAACAGTTGAATTATGGAAAAGCAACTGGATGGCTTTGTAGTTATTGGGCACAGGTTGAGAACTAAAGTATCCCCAGGGCTCGCATTCCCACCGTTTGTTGGGGCATCTCTCGGCCAGCTGTAGCATCGATTTGCTTGAAATGGCCGTTTTGAAGAAGCTCTGCAAATCCATGTAGCGCAGGATTTTGAATTGATTTTCGAGTGGGAGCGCGCCGAACTCGAATGGCATCTGTAAATGGAGGATATGGTTCTTGGTGTAAAAACAAAAATGGAGGTCTCGAATATGTCAGTGGTAGTGGTAGAGAATGAGTTAGGGCGTTAGAGAGAGAGACAAGAGAGAGAGAGAGAGAGAGAGAGAGAGAGAGAGATAGAGAGGGAGAGAGGGAGGAGAGAGAGAGAGAGAGAGAGAGAGAGAGAGAGAGCGGGCGAGAGAGATAACGGGTGGCAATGAAAAGCGCAGCTAAAGTCAAAGGTGGAACTCAAGAAGGGGGCGCCAATTTAAACTAGGAAATAAATAAGGAACTGAAACTAAGAAGTGTCTGTCCAGATGAATCCGAATGCGTATCTTGTAGTCCGTAGTAGGCATCTGCTGTAATTGCATCTGCATCAGGGTGACATCAATCGACGGACCGACTACGGTCAGGATTTCTTATCAGGACGCTGTATGTCTTCCCTTGACATCTGCACATCTGCGCAAACTAATTTTAAAAATAACTGCGCGACACACTAATTTTTACTTTAGAATGTTGCCTCCTAGCGAAAATAGAGGGTTTCGTGGCTTCATACAGCGACGCTTGCGCCGTGACACTTTCGCCCACGACACAGTACGTTTTAGACAACCACCGGTTTCGTGTGCCGCACGTGCAGCTTTTCGTCGGTTTATGTTTGTTTTCCAGCATAAAAATCCTCCCATTTGGCCGTTTGTTCTCCTTTTTCGCATCTCTCCCCGTGGCTCCTCAATTAAATTTTTTATCTCAATAAACGATTCAAAATTCCTAAAGTTATGATAAATACGAGAAGGTCCGACCCGGAGTTTTTTTTCCTGGAGACTACCCCCGTCGCCAGTGAACGAGATCAACAACAGCAGATTAATTTGACCTCATGCCACGTAGTTGTTGCCGAACGACCACTGATTTTAAAGCCCAAATAATTTTTAGAGAGACTTTTAGAGTTCCGCAAAAACTGATATTAAAGCCTGACTTTCATTTTTAATTCTCAATCAATTGATGTATGTTACATAACATTTGCCATCTGGGTCAAAAACACTTTTCCCTTGTCAGGTCTCTTGTTGAAATGAAGTTACCGACTTATTTGTTAGCGTTCGAATAAATTGTGACAGGGATCTCCTAAAACGCCTCTCAGTTTTTTTTAATGCTATTTGTTTTTAGCATTGTGTGTCAAAGATTATTTGTGTTTATTAGTAAAACTGAGCGTGTTAATCCGGTCAAAACTCGATGTTCTTTGAGGGTTGTGGTCGGTAGCTGTATAAAACCAGGTTTTTCTGGCCCTCTGCCATCCATTTAATGGAGATAAAATATTCAAAAATAATTTTTTTACAGCTTCTAAGCTCCAAAAATGTCGACATTTTGGCAAGCTGCCATCCATCCTTCGTCGAGCAGTCGTTGTTGACGTCAAAACAATTCCGCCGAAAAGTAAACAATTCCGCCGGACACCTAATGCGATTTGCTCACTCCAAAGAATCACAGAAGATAAGGAAATAAAATTTTCCCAATAAATTCTCAATTTTCCGGTCGATTCCTAATGCGCGGCCGTCCCTACTGGATTCGAGAACATATTAGAAAGACAACACGTTTGGAATGGATATTTTTCACATGTTCTGTTCTCCAGATAATCGGTCGAATAGCGGCTGTCACATATTCCGATTATGTCTATTACGTTTTGCATAAAAGGTATTGTAAAAATGGGTTACGGTGGGGGGATATTTGGCTTGCAAAACCCCTTCAAATTTCGAGATTTTGCTCGTGTTTCCTTGCCTTTTCCAGCGAGTTATCTCCAAATTGGAGCTGTCGGCGTCCCTTTAAAGCGCGCAAACGCGATTGTGGCGTGTTGCTAGCATTCGAGCAGTGTCAATTCACTGGTTTTCCGGGTTTCTAAAGAGTCCAGGAAGTCCAGAAATCAACCCTTTCCATCAACCAGGACTGGATAGCTTGGCGACGCTTTTCAGCTCGTGTGCCGTACGTGATTTAGCGCGTCACATAGTTGTCTAGACCTAATGGCAAGGGGTCGATTTTCGGGCCAGAGCGATCACCATGAAAATTACAAAAATCTAAGCGAGGGGGTATCCACAAGCCCAACGAGATCGACCCCTTACATTGTCTAGGTCTAGACAGCTACTCGACGCGTCAAACGATTGATTTGATACGATACGATTTGATTTCTATGCATCTCAAGGACGCTAATTCAAGATATAACCCGCGTCAATGGCCGTGTTGCGTAGCTGTCTACCCCTGGTCGTTGGAAAGGGTCGATTTTCGGACTTCCCAGTGCCTTTAATCTGATATATTCAGAATTCCATCAGACCGTGATCGTGTCTCATATTCTCTCGCTGCCGTCATCGCCATAATATTCTTGAATTCCCTGTGGTGTCTATTGACTATCCTTACATTTATTCTCACCGTAATCGGGATGCGAAAACGGATCGTTCTATTGGCCCATGCTTATCCTGTATTTTTGGTGAGTTGAAGCAAATTAAATTTTTATTTAAAAGCGTTTTAAACTTATAACATTTTTTAATTAAATTAACGAAACCCAAATTAAGCTAAGCTTATCCAAATTTCCCTAAAATCCCCATGATACCAATTTTTGCAGTCAATCGATATCCACGTGTACAGTAATAATGTGACTGACGGAATTATGGTCAATTCGTACTATGACGTGGGTGTTTTTAACCATTTTTTAGCGGAAGCAAAAAAAGGAAAAAGGTTCGTAAAAAGACTGTGGATTATTTTTCATTTTGATCCTAAAACGCAAAATTGCAAAAACACAGTTTTAAATTTGTTAATTTTTGAAACTATGTATTTTTCGATTTTGAAAATTTACATAGTTTTATTGTGTAAGTCAGTCTCAATGCATTGCCGGTCCCTTTAATGCAATTTCAGGTGGTAACCGGATTCGGTTTTCTGCTGTTGATCTCAGCCATCGAATGGCTGGCCGTGAAATGTTGGGCGGAGAAGAAAAAACAAGGTTCACGGATAGTGCCGCCAGAATTTATTGATCTCTACAATGTATAAAACTACCGTAATAAAATTGTATTCATTAGAAAAAATAGAAAATAGCTATTAAACTTTTTGGATGGCGTTGAGATATTCAGCCCTGATTGTTTTTTCATCTGTTTGATGGTCGCTGCGATTGAACGCCTCCCAGATTGGCTCGTCTTTGAACAGACGGATCGCATTGATGGAGTCCTAAAAAGAGAGCGATTAGAGCGAGAGAGAGAGAGAGAGAGAGAGAGAGCGATAGAGAGAGAGAGAGAGAGAGAGAGAAAGAGAGTGAGAGACACAGAGAGAGAGCGAGAGACAGAGAGAGAGCGCGATAGAGCGAGGGAGAGAGAGAGCGAGAGCGAGAGAGAGAGGAAAGATTCACCGGTACAACCATTGAACCATCGCCGGTTTGGCGGAATTGGTAAGCGTATAAATCGACTCCTTCCACCTACTAGGTCTAGACAGTTACGTCAAAATACTATAAATTTCTCACATTATTATCCACCGTAAATCGATGGTAGATGCCTGCGGGTAGGAAGATGAAATCCCCTGCGGAGACCGCCAGTCGGATCCATTTGTCCTGAACAAAAAGGAGTAAAAAATTAATCTATTTGCCTTAAATTTAATGTCTATTAATTTAATGTTACGCATTTTAAAAATATCAAAAAGTTAAAAATACATATTGGTACCTCTCTGTCTCTAACGTCAAAATATCCACTGCCACCCTTCACAAATCGGACTTCCGGGTCGACGTGGAGGTGTTCCTCGAAGAAGATTTTGATCTGAAAATAGAGAATCGTTAGCTTTTCGTCCACACACTCTCTCTCTCTCTCTCTCTCTTTCCCCCTCTCTCTATCTCTTTTCTTCTACCTTTTCCTCATAATTCGGCATTTTATCCTTATTGACGTGGATTTCATCGCGGTAGTTGAGTCCGACTTTCTTCGCTTCTTCATTTAACTTTTGCTCCCAGTCATTCTCGATTGGGATCTGAATTCAGTTAGGTAAATATAGGTTTAGTAGTCGCTCGCTCTCTCTCTCTCTCGTCTCTCTCTCTCTCTCTCTCTCACCTTCATCGTCCATACATCACATCTTTTCAACGCTTCCTCGGTGGCTTCCCTAGGTGGATCCAATTCGCAAGGATCTCGCTGGTTAGTGACCGGATCTTGCATGTAATAAGCACGTACCATTTTCTAAAGCATAATACAGTATTTCCAATCAGAAAGAGCCCAAATTAGGCTCTGGAACGTCTATTAAGACCCGACTCTGAAATTCTACAGGGTGTGCAAAAAAAAAGCCCACAGTTTGGGTCGAAATAACTCGCGAACGGTAGAGAATCGAAGGTACGTTACCATGCCAGAATGCTTAAATATGCTGGGTATGAAGATTTAACACAACTTGATTTTTTCGATTTTTGGCGACGTATGACGCCCGAAAACTGTGCGTTCGGGGAAAATTCATTTGTATTTTTCTCAGTTTCCTGTGGTGGCTGGCATCTAATATTTATTAAGTAAGTTAATATAGGCAGCAGATATGTACCTACAAAATTTAAGAATTTTTGAGGGTCTGGTTGAAAAGTTCGAGAGGAATGAAATTTTGTATGGAGAAATTTCGTAAATTTTTAATATTGAAAAAACCTATGGCGAAAACCTCAAAATCAGTTGTTGTGGAATACCTACAGGCTTGACACAATCGCATAAACATATTAAAGAATTTTTTGAGATCGATGAATTTTCGAGTTTTTCAACGACCCCCTGGTCATGGATTTTTCGAGGTCTCGAAACCCAACTTTGGAAAAATATTTCTAGATTGCCAAAGGGGACTCAGTTGTTTTCTTTGCTTAGCTATGTAGTTCTGGGGTTTATCTATCATCTACAAAATTTCGATCTACCGTACCTCTTTGGAAGGGCGTCTTTTAGGGCCTCCAAAACGGTTGGTTCGCGCTTTTTTCCGAATCTTGTCACCATTTTATAAAATTTAGTCGAGCTGTAAAAATTATCGTTTTATTTTTATCGGATACCAGTTGAATAGCGCATCCTAAAGCCTTATTCATGAATTTTTTTTAACCACCCCTTGGCGCCAGGAAAATTCATCAAAAACCGAAATAAACCGAATTGGAGGTTGCGTCAAAAAATTTTGGAAGGTGGGGTCGTAGGGATATTTTGAGCAATAAGTCAGGGCGATCAGTTAAATAAAACTATGCAAAGACTAAGACGATTTTCCGTCAAAAATTTTTGTAAAAGAATTTTAAACTTCGATTTTGGAATAGGGTGATCTTCGATTTTGAGCTGAAAGTCACCATGATCATGAATCAGATTGCCCCCAAATTTGGCGTGCGTAGATAATAACATCAAATCTTTAATCGTATCCATAAGACCCAGCTGGTTTTTTTGTTTTAAGAATTCGAAAATTGACCCGGCTACTCGAACCCAAAATCGGCTCTCTGGCCTTGTTTTGCACTTTGCCTCGTAACTTTGTTATTTACCACCAAAAATCAGTAATTTTTCACAGGTTATCTTACAATCAACTCTAGAAGGCCCTCGAACAGAAAAATCGTCACTTTATGGAATTTTTTGATGGCATGCTAAAACGCGCTCCACGTGGGTTACTGTAGAAAACCGAAATTTGCGATTTTCGTGGTGTTTTTGCCATGGAATCGCGTCGATCTTTTCGGAAAACCAATAGTAGCAGTTTTTGGACCAATTGACCAAAAAATTTACAAAATTCTGCCGCAGAATTAAAAAATCTGTTTTTAGTCTTTTTCATGAAAGTTTGTGGATAGTACGCTCTCGTATTTGGCAGTAAGGTGCCCCTACTTATTGCCTAACAACCCAGAAAATTTTAGCCGAATCGAAGCTAGGGGCCCCGAGAAAAGCGGGAGAAACGAAACCTACAGTACCCCACTGGGGCACGTTTTAGCAAGCAATACAAAAATACCATAGATTGTGGTGGAATTTGGTGTGGGATCCGATATTAATATTTGGATAAGCCATTGGCAAAAAACCAGCAATGGGCAGTGAGTTAGAAGCGAGTTATCACCCTAAGAACAAAAATAACGCAAAATCGCGAAAATTGTTTTGCTTTTAAAAAATGAAATTGACCTCGATAAATTCTAAGATTTTGCCATTACCTTTCTACAAATTTATACTATTTTTAGGCAAAAAATCAGAATTTTCCCACCTCCCGTTCAAGAACGCACAATTTTCGGTCGTAACCAGCGTCAATAGTACAGTTTCGTACTCAAAAATCGAAAAAATCAAGTTGTGTTAAATCTTCATACCCAGCATATTTAAGCATTCTGGCATGGTAACGTACCTTCGATTCTCTACTATAAGCGAGATATTTTGGTGCAAACTGTGGGCTTTTTTTTTGCACACCCTGTAAGGATTCTAAAAACCACAAATCGGTACAAATTTCAAATTCGAGCATGATTGGATTCCAAATGTATTGGCCAACATATGAGCTTTTCGTGCATGAAATAATTTGCATTTTAAACCAGTAGAGCCGTGAAAATTTATCATATTTTGTAAGGCCACTCGTGTGATTTGAAAGCTGCAATTTCTATCGGGAAGGCAATCATCATAATTTTCTGATGGGTTTTTGAAGCAGAATTTGAAAAGGGGAGCAACCCGTTCTAAAAAATCTTAAAAAGCATCAAAAATACAGAGAAAACGGCGGGAGAGAGAGAGATAGAGAGAGAAGAGAAAGAGAGAGAGCGAGAGAGAGAGAGAGAGAGATAGAGAGAGAGAGAGAGAGAGAGAGAGCGAGAGAGAGCGAAAGCTAACAACACGCTTAAAAAAGACCAAAAAATCTGGTAAAAAGCGATAGAATGAGAGAGAGCGAGAGATACAGACAAAATCATGCCAGATGGCTACAAACTACACGAAATGATAAGCGAATCGACGAAAGGAGAGGAGGGCATCACAGACCGGCACTTCGGGAAAAAGGGCACCTATTTTATCAAAGCAAAAAAATCGATAATTGAACCGATTCCGGTAGGCAAAGACGGGTAAAGCAATTTTCTATAATTTCAAAAATTTGACTAGAAATTAAGAAATATTAGGAGGCGATGGAGACGGCACCGGCTGGCAACGCGCCTAATCCTTCGATGTAAATCTCGGCGTCTTCAATTGCGAGCCCGGACAGCTGAAAAAAATCGATTAATTTTAATAGTTGTTTATATTAAATTAAATTAATAAAATGATTTAAGCTTAATTTTAGATTGTTCGTTTTCTGCTAATACTTATTGACCCTTACGACTTATTTTTCAATAAATTTTATAATTATTTTAAAGGGAAGGGCAATGGGGGCCACTTACCTCGACAGCTTCCGCCCCATCTTTTCCATCTTTTTCATAATCATCCCCGTATAAAATTGAGTCCTGCAGATCGTCAATATCTTCATCCTCGGCTGCAAGTAATGATTAAATTACTGAATTTAAATGGTAAAACATAAACCAGAATTTTCAGGGCAAATTTTCGTTTTCGATACATTTTTAGGTATTACCTTCCGAAGAGCAACCAGAGGAAATTTGGGAACACATGGAAAGTCTTTGTTGAATGGGCTCCGTTTCCATTATCTAAAAAAATCAATTTAAAAAATTACTGCGATTTTCTACCGTAGGACAATCGCTCGATTCTGCAGATTTCGAAGGTTTTTTCGGGCATGGGGCCTAAAAATTTTTATATTTTTCTTAGCTTTTAACTCGATATTTTTTATTCTGGTATACCTTAAAAACCCATAATTACTGCAAAAACTTACGGGTAATATTAAATCATCCCACATCCCCTCCTCGACCACCCGGATCCGTTTTACGCAAAATTCCTAAAAAATTCGTAAATCTTGATATATGCAATTTTGCTTTTTTTTTCAGACGATAATATGCTTAAAGAGATGAGGACGGCATCTGTTGAACCCCCCCTGGGGAGGGGGGGGGGTTCAACAGGTCCCAGCGCGACCGGCGGCGAGAGAGGGCGCCCAGGGGGAGAGGCGCAGAGACATTTTCTTTCCCGCGCGTAACCGATTGACTTATGCCGCCCCTATCTCTTTAAATTAATTAAATAACACATCGATTACGGTAGATAAAATAACCCACAAGTTGATCGAGGGTCACCCGTTTCTTCGCCGTGGCCGTCGTCATCTGACGAAATTCCTTCGTTGAGGGGTGACTCGACCGTCAGACCTCAATAAATTAGCGCATTATAAAGCCCACAAGTTTGAAAACTGCAAATAATGAAAATACAGCCTCTTAAATTGATAATAAAATCAATAAAAACCAAATTTAGACGGATTTAACCCATTTCCAAACCTATTTTCCGCAAAAAGCCGGGATCTCAAAGCCAAAATTTCGAAACCTACGCAGAAAAATGCAGAAGTTACGAAATAGAGGAAATAAAAGCTTCGGTTCCACTAGTTCATTGCAAAACCGAGAAATTTTTAGAAAATTCGATATCTCGAACGAAAAAAATCTAAATATGATCCTTATAATTTTGCAGGAATATTTTTTGAACCTAATAGCCACTCTAAATTAAAATAAAATAGCCATAAAAAGAATCATATTGGAAAAATCGCTCCAGAATAAAAAAAAATCTGATTTCAAAAGCCGGGGTTCCAACTAAAAAAATATCGAAACTCGAATAGAAAAATGGATATTTCGAAACATTTAAGGATATAAGCTAGAGGAAAAATTAGATTACAACAATCAGAAAGTAGCCACATCGATAAAATTGAACACCAATAGACATCAGACTTGAAAGGCGCCTAGCTAAAAATTACAGGGTGGTACCTCACAGGCTGTCGATATTACGTCGTGACCCGCAGCCCGCGGTCGATTCTAGGAGAAAAGAGAGCAAGAGAAGAGAGCGAAAGAGAGAGAAAGGGGTGTGTATTATCCCCTTGAAATCGGGGTGGGTGCTCGATCGGTCGGGCGGGGAGAGCGCATGTTCTCTCTGTCAAGGGGAGCGGCGCGTAGCCCCTTGCGAATCTCGGGTGATCGACAGGAGAAGGGGGTGAAAGTAGTGAAAGTTGGCGCGGAATGGGCTTGAAAAAGCCTAGAGGGGGTGCTCTGGGTGGGAGGAACGTTAAGGAATAGTTTTTATACTAGAAAATCCGGTTTTTGTCGTGTTTTTTAGCGATTTCCAGTAGAATTTTGCTAATGGAGACCGTTTTTAGACTCTAAAACCCTTATTTTCAGCTCAGTCGCTTTGAAAATCTGCATAGAGCCGTAAAAGAGGATAGCGAACGAGTTTGCAAAATTTCAGGTCGGTTCATCCCAAGATGTCCGAGGAAATCGGAAAAAAAAATCGTATTTTTCGGCTATCGGCTTTTGATAATCTGGGAAAATTAATTTTTAAAAAAATATTTTGTGATATCTAGTTTACTAATAAAGATTTTTATTGTCAAATTTCAAAACACAAAAAAAAATCGATAAAACAATTCAAACATTGGCCGTGGAAAATATGGGAAGGTTGTCCTCTTCGCGGCAATTTCGCATCGCCTCCTCGAGGAAACCTGGAATAATGGATTTTTAGTGATCTTTATAGCTTTAATAAATTATAAAATAAATTAAAACAGGCAAATTAAATACCTTTCTTCATCTCCCTGACAATGACGGTCATCAGTTTATTCCAGCCCTGTTTGGCCAGGTAATTTCCGCCAGAATAAGAATTCGTAAGATCCTGAAACAAATCAATAACTACTACATAAAATTGTCAAATTAATTCAATTTAAAGAATTTTCACAGAATAACATACAGTAAGCAGATCGGCGTTGAGGTGATTTGGCTCTCGAATCGAGCCCGTAAGAGATCCTCTCTCCAGACTCTTCTCCAAATCCCTGATTTCCGTCTCTCTTCGCTTCTCTATCTCGCTGAGCAATTCTTTCGGCATTGTCACCTTAAAATATACACGTAATATCAGTTTTTGTGTACCTTAAAATCAGATTAAAATTTGTACTTTTCTCTGTTTTCGTTAATGGTAGGAAAAATACCTTCAAAATTGTGATTTCTGAACGTTTTAAGCTCAGATTCTTCAAAAGTATGGTTAAAAAGCCAAAAGCAAAACGTTAGCGGCTATTTGGAGCAAAAAGCAAAAGGATTCCAACCAACCGGATTCGAACCAGTGACCTAAGGATAGCTGCCGACTCTACAGTCCTCCGCTCTACCAACTGAGCTATGGTTGGGTCGTGGACTTAGGAGATGGGAGGGGCTATCTGGCAAGGGGGAGACCCAACAGCTGGGGCGGAAATTACGCAAGCTGGCTGGTTTTTGCTTGCAAAAACGATGACGAATAAAATCATAGGAATCAAAATAATTTAAATTAAGCTGGAAGTTAAGGTAAATTTCATATATTTAAGGATTCAATTAAAACAGAATATAATAATGGAAAATAAAAATGTTACTCTTTGAGCCATTTTCGAAGATTTTCCATGTATTCTGATTTCTATATTTTTAAGAGTGTTTTTTAATACATTTTAATGAATTCGACGCCTAAGTAATTAGTATGCATTTTAAAAGCCTTGAAATCGCTATAAATTGACTTTTTTACCCACCTGATCCACGGTGACCTTCTTGAAGACGAGCCAATTCTCCGCCCCGAAATTCACGCCTCTGAATTTTTGAAAATAGAGTTAAAATGATAAGTAAAATCTTGTACCTGTAAAAATGTATCTGCCCAATTCTATGGGCCATATCATAAACAGATGAGATTGGGCAGAAGCCCAGGGATCCCACGGCGGTGTCGAGAAAATTCTGGATACGGTGGGCCTGAAAAAAATAGCGGAATTTTTATAATTAAAAATAACTATACAATCATTTAACCTAAAATTGACAAAATAAAATAAAAATACAAATGTTAGCCTAAGATAAAATTCAATAATTTTTAGTTAGATTAAATTACATGTATTTTACTGAGTTAAAACAATATTAAATTAGCGGATTTTTAATTTAAGTTAATTTTTGCTATTCTATACTTACCTGCAACTGAAATTCCTTGACTTGTACGAGCACTTTCATATCCAGCGATTCTGAGTGGATCCCGAAGTATTCGGCGAATTTTGGCCGTTTTTCGATGAGCGTCTGCAGGATTTTCTTGCCGACGTCCTCGTTTTTCGCCCTAAACTCAAGTAAATTAATTTAATCTAGATTTTCAGCGTCAATAGTAACAAAACGTACTTGACCCAAACTTCTCGAATCGCGGCAATCTCATCGTCCATCAACTCCGAGACGTGATGGCGCCGTCTTGATGTGCACGCGCCCATCTGAAAGTGCTACATTGATTTCTAAAGGTTTTTAAACATTTTAAAACAGTTAGAAAGCGCGGAAATCGACCCCTCCATTGCCTGTGTCTAGACAAACGCGATACAATACTGAAGAATCTTCTTTTAAAGAGCTACGCAAGGCCAAAACCTTGGCTAAGCAATTAAAAACTTCGAATTCGACACCAAGCCCAGAAATTCAAAATCTGTCGATGAAAAGGGGCGTTCGTAGGATTCTAATCCGAGAAGGATGCCTTTGCAAAGAGGGCATCGAAGAAGACCAGGGTACCACATTCCACTTTCCACCGCTAAGCTTTTCAATTAAAACACACTCCGCTCAATACCTCCCCCCCAATGGGACATGCTAGTTGGAACACTGATTGCCCAGAAATATATACGAGTATACGGATTTTCAAAAATGCCAACGCATCCTTAATAGTCGTTGCTATGTTGTCCCGGCTTCTGAATGATCGCATCGTCAACCTAGATCTTCCGGCGAAATTTAAAAACGTTTAAAGCAAATGGTGGAGTTGTCAACGGCTTTCATGACTCCCAAAAATATCTGCGAGCTTGCCTTCTATTTTCGAATGCTGACATCTTAAATTTTGGGCATTTAATGATCCCTGCTAGGTGCTTGGCTCTTTCCAACCATCCGAAATGATCTCTGCTAGCCTGCCCTTTTTCGATGGGCTAAAAAACGTAAAAATTTTCTAAAGCGTGTAGCCAAATTCACTAATCTGAAGTGATCTCTGCTAGCTTGCCCCGGGTTTTGAACGGCTAAAACAGCAAATGACCAAAACCAACGCCTAAAAGGCCGTTAATTTCCATTTCAGATAATCGCTGCTAGTTGTGTCTGATTCCCGACTTTCCGAAATCATCTCTGCTAGGTTGCCCAATTTCCATAATGACCATAAAACGTGATATCCCGAATCTAAATTTTTACAAAACCTCCAAATTTGATGCAAAATAGGTGGGTCTTGTCGAGAATGGCCTTGGCCGGGGGGAATAGAGTGGTCGACGGCTAATCCAAATTTCCGTTTTGAAATTCGCCCTCCCTGCTGCCCATTCCCACCGTAATCTCCTCTTCCCCTCCGGGCACTAACCCGGGGATGTTGATGAATATTCTAAACATCCAATAGTAGCACTTTGCACTCAATTTCGGGTGAAACATAGAAGTAAAACAAGGGCAAACTAGCAGAGGTGCCGCCCCTTGTGGAAAAGTTGGAAGCACTGTATTCTTTTTTTTTTTTGATGAAACGCATAACAGCAGTGATGTTTGGGCAAACAAGGAGTCGTTGACGCTTCTCTGAATCTCGGGCAGGCTAGCAGGGACAATTTCCCACCTCTACTCCAAAAAGCAAAAAGTTTCGACCGTGACAGGACTCGAACCTGCAATCTTCGGATCCGAAGTCCGACGCCTTATCCATTAGGCCACACGGTCAGTGGGGACCGGGAGGGCCGAGAGGGGTAATCCCCCACAAGGACACCCCCTCCCAAACCGGGGTGACGTCAGGGGAGATTGCGCTCGATTTTTCATAACAGTTTTTGGGCAAGTTTTTGCACACTGTTAAAGACCAGCTTTTTCTGTTTTGAAGCTGATTTGTAATTCGGAGACCTATGGAATCGGAAGTGCTTCGAAATTACGATAAGCGGAACTTCGTTGTCTGCGGTAATTCGGATTTGCCGGCCAATTCCATATGCAAAATTGACTTTTCAATTCTAATTCCGACATGTAAATTGAACGAAGATTGACCAAATTGGCTTAAAAAATAAAAACACCGGATCTGGCCTGAAAAATGGCAAAAACGGTCTTCTTCCGAAAATTCCGCCGCGATACCTCAAGCGGCCGTTCGCGCTGCGAAATCGAGAGTTTTTGAATCAATTACGATACGTAAAATGACTAAACTACAACGAAAAAGCTATAAAAAATTAAACTACACTAAATTTTCCAGGAAAATCCCAAAAATAGCAATTTTTGGCAATTCCACCGCGATACTCCAAGCGCCCGGCCGGATTCCACGTGAAAATCGATCAATTTTATTTGGCGATCGTGGAATTTGTTTTGTTTATTTTTATTAGTCCAACCTTTACCCTCATTGACTGTTTCCGTTCGCAGTGTACTTCGTAGTTTCGCGTTCGCCACCTGAGGAGACCCGGGAATAATTGGCAGCACAGGTTGACGAATGCCGTGTAGTTTAGAGTTGGGCACATGAGAGAAAGAAGGCTGAAATTCATCAAAATCTGATTAAGTTTTGAGCAACAGAGATTTCAAAGCTTTTTTAAAGGATTTGACAAGTCAATAAAATTCAGTTTTGACATCAAAAATCCTTAAAAAGTTGCAAGACAGCCAGGCAATTAAAACAAACTAGAGGTTATAAGAGCCTTTAAAGGTGTCAAAGAGCACGAAAATCAACCCTGGCGTCGACTGTGTCTAGACAACACCTACAATTTCGATTCATCGCAATTTCCAGCCAAATTGGATGGGATTTAAGCAAAAAGGGGTATTATTTAGCGAATTTAGTAGCTGTCGAGACCTAGTCGTGGAAAGAGGTCGGATACGAGCCCTTTTAGGCGCTAAAGTCACGATAAAAGCAATGAAAATCCTCAAAATCAACTGATAGGTATATCAGAGTACTCTTTTTAAGGAGCAAGAGGGTCCCAGAGGCTGAGGTTCTATTCGAAAAGACGCTTGCGTGGTGCCCTTGATAATTTCCGGCAGACCTCAACACCCAGCAAAAAGGACTTTTGACGATGGTCTCGATTTGGAAAGGTCGTCTAGCCTTTCGGCTGCACGTCAGAACACGTTTTAGCGTTCGTGAAAAGCTCCGTTTCCATTTCCAGAAAGCAGGAGTACTGTAATCGGATCATTTTTTGAAGTGCATTTCCGTGAAAAAATTGCAAATGTTTTACGGTTTAGTAAAAGATTAATGAAACTACGAGATAAAACGCAAACAAGAAAATATGACGGTTTTTGAAGGGCATTTCCAGGTATTGGAGGGAAGCGAGAAGACGATGGGTAGAGAACGAAGACACGACGACGGACTTCCGGCGGATGGATTATCTCTCTCTCTCTCTCTCTCTCTCTCTCTCTCTATCTCTCTTCTACGCTCTCTCTAGCCACATCCCTTTTACACTCCCAAATACACCCATCGACACTACCCCCCCAAAAAGATGTCTACGGACTTAAAATTTCGAAAGTGCTCTTTTAAATCCGCACCCGGATATCTATTTTCAGAAGTACGCATCAACAACCACTAATCTCCACTGCATAACACAGAAAAATTGGGTTTACGACAACGAATCTTTCAAAAATGGGGGTTTTTTACTTTTTTTTGTTTTTTTTTTTTCTCCGGTTGGGGGGCCGCCCGTTAGAGGGGGGGGGAAGAAGAAGACCCCCCCCCCCCCAGGAAAGAAAGGGAAAGGCGGGGGGGGGCAGGGGGAAAGAACAGTGGAAAAGGAGGGGGTATTTTGGTTTTTTTTTATATTATCATGCCATTTGGCGTGCCGTGTGGTTGTCCAGACCTAATCGATTGAAAGGGTCGATTCGCGCGGCTTCCAGTCCATTTAAAACCACAAAAACGCGCCTTTTTGAGTTTCCGAATTCTCCCTTCACTGGCCCTTTAACACCGTGGGAACTTCACCCAACAGGGCATAGTCCAAGCAGATGATATTCGCAGTGCCATTTGGAGCACTGTGTAACTGTCTAGACCTAGCCGATAGAAGAGGTCGATTTCAACTTTCCCCTGCCTTTAATTCTGAGTATTTGTGGATTTTATGGGTTTTTCAATTGAGAAAATTTGCATTCAGTAGTCCTTTAAAATCCTGGAGTTCATTCTTTTAAATCCCGCTTACGAAATGTGATTTTCTGGCCATTTGTCTGACCATTGTTTATAGAGAAAAGCCACGGAATCAGCTCGGGGTTATTTCAGGGTCGAATGGTTTCTGACAATCAAATAGTCCATTTCGCTCTCTTTCACTGCTTCTCTCGCTACTCTCTACTCTCTCTCCTGAATGCTGATCTATTCTCGGCTCGCTTCAGAAGTGACAGTACACAGAAATGTCGAAGAGATGGAGAGAGAAAAAGAAGGGCAAATAAATGGCACCCATCGACACACAAAGACCGATAGACAGAAAGAATATGACCCCAAATAGAGGAGAGAGAGAGAGAGACAGAGAAAGAGAGAGAGAGACAGAGAAAGAGAGAGAGAGAGAGAGACAGAGAAAGAGAGAGAGAGAGCGAGAGAGAGAGAGAGAGAGAGAGAGAGAGAGAGAGAGAGAGAGAGAGAGGGAGACAGAGTGAGAGAACATCATCAGTAAAACCAGTGGAAAACGACCGCTTCGCGGCCCTTTTGCACTGGACCCTGTCCAGGAATCATGGATTTCAATAGCTTCTTTTTTGCCTGCGGCGCTAGAACCATCTTTGCGCTAATCTTTGAGCCTGCGGCGCTAGCTACTGCTTTTTCTTCCGAGTTTAGCCTGCGGCGCGAGAGCGTGTGTCAAGGGCCCATCCTTGGCCTGCGGCGCGAAAGCCTCGGCCAAGGAACTTTTCGTGGGCCTGCGGCGCTAGAGCGAGAGCCAGGCCTAAATCGCGCACACGGTAATCCTAGAAATGTTTTGTTGCTGAATTACCAAAAAGCAAAAAACTAAATTTCTCGCGGAACCGAACCCCCGACCCTCAATGTCGAATTCCATTTTTACGGTAGTTTTTCGAAATGTCGTTTAGAAGATCTTTAGCTTCAATTTGTAAAATGAAATTTCCAAATGCCGAATTCTGCATGGTAGCGATCGATTTTTGGCCTTAAACATTATACTCTATGGTTGTCTAAGCCGCTTAACTCCCTAATTTTAGGCTTTACGCTTTTACGGGTTTGATTTTTTCTGTAAAAGATTATAAAATTCCGAAATTGCCCAAGCTAAGTATCGAAAATGTTCAGGCTCTTATTAGGTTAGGATTTCAAAATATTAGATTTCAGAGCCTCGGAAGTTTTGTCCTGAAATCCACAAGTTCGCTAAATTCCAATTTTGAAACCCATTTGGAACTCGAAATCCGCCAAATTTCAAGTAAATTCCCAGCGATTCCCCTGATCCCCGCTCGGCGATCAGATCTATCTTTTTGTAGATGTTGTGTGTGTGCAGAAGGGAGTGTAGATGGTATCTACGTGTAGTGTAGGTATTGTGTTGTTTCTCCCCTCTCTCACTCTCTCTCACTCTCTCGCTCTCTCTCTCTCTCTTTCTCTCTCTCTCTCTCCGTCTCTCTCTATCCATTTTTACGAACAGAAAAATGTTTTCGTAGTAGCCGCACGCGTGGAGGAGGAGAGATTGTTGATCGACTGCAGCTGGGGGAAGTGAGGCAAAAAGCGGAAGAAAATGCGTGAAAATGGCAAATAAACATTGGAAGATACGCTTGACAACAAATGACACCTCAATGTTATTTTGGGAATGCTTTTTCATTGTCCGAGGGGAAGCACAGGAAATGACGTGAATTTTCTCTTTTCGGACCGATTTCTGCTTTCTTACGGGATTTTCTGGAGTTTTAAAGGAATGGGCAAGGCAGGCAGGGATTTCGATTTTGGGCTATGGATTGTCTATGGATTTTGACGAGCATGCGGATACGCAACGCTCCAGACCAATCTTCCATTGCGTAACCGATTGCACCCGAATTTACGTGGATTTACGCGTCATTTTGCATGTCGCGTAGCTGTCAAGACCTAGTGCATTGAAGGGGTAGATTGCTAGCGATTTCGGGATGCTTTAAAGAACCCTGTAAGCACGGGATATAAAATCCACATGGTTCCCGCGTCGTGAGCGTCAAAGCGTCCGAATCATCCGATTCTACCGGACCGCGGCACGCAACGCACCCGCCGTTTTTCCGTAGTTTTTACGTCATAATCGTTTACGCACTGAAACCCGGGCGCTAGTAAAATCCATAGCAAGTCGCAAGGCAAAATTCCAATATTTTGTCATTCCGGGTCCCTTAAACACGTTGGTTACCTGCAAAAGATTGAACCCACCCGAGGGTGGCCATAGTGCCATGCTTGAGTGAATTGTTTGGCTTCGTTTAGCACTTTTCAGGTGGCCGCGTGCAACAACCCCCACTGGACAAATTGACAAACAAGGGGCAAACACACGGACAAACAGATGAATTGACAGACAGATTGACACAGAATATACAGTTGTAGCTCTCTCTATCATTCTCTCGCTCTCTCTCCCCCTCTCTCTCCCTCTCTCCCTCTCGCTCTTTCTCTCCTCCAAACAGTAACTAGCAAATTTGCTAACCTCCGTGTTTCACACGCCCTCAAAAAATCTCAAGATGCAAACTGACAGACATAGTTCAATTTTTTTTTGAGAAGTACAAGCCTACAAACTACAGAAAAATATAGACAACTCCCAAATAAACAAATTGTTTGCACGCGCACTTTCTATTTTTCACGCGTTTCCGCCCTCGCGGGTATCTTTGAAACTCCCTAAAGAGAGGAAAGAGAGTGGGTGGGTGGATCAACAAATAGCCAATTGAAAGGCTTTTTGACAGTCGATCACCTAAAAAATGTCCGAAATTCAGTTTGAATAGCTAAACTGACATACTGTGTAGCCAAATTGACAAATTTGGATCGATTGGGCAAGCTAGCAAAGAATTTTACGGTAATTCTGGGTACCTGACCTGAAAAATCGTTAAAATGGCAGACAGTTCAAAGTTTGCATTTAAAAATCAGCTGTAAAAAATTGCCAAATTTTTTAGTATCTTAAACGCGTCAACTGGCAGGCAGTTAATCGATTAAGAATAATTTCCTGCAAAAATTTGACAACTTTTTTGAATAGTACTTATCTTTCCCCAAAAATCTCTGCTAGCCTGCCCTGTCACTTTGGATGTTCCATGTCGCTACGCTGTGCCCTCCAGCCCGTAAAGAGAAATGGAACGGAACATGCTTTCCTCCCCCTGTTCTCACAGCTTTTTCATCCGTTGTTAGCACCTCTCCTCTCCTTCCTTCTCTTGTTGTCAATTCTCAAGATTGTATCTATCCATCTCTTTTTCCGAGAGTCAATCTCTTTCCCCCGAAACAATAGCCCCTCATCCATCTCCAAAAACACGGCAAAAAAGATCTACGAGCCCAAAAATTGCACGGAACTCTTTTTTCAGGCTTTGAAAGGTTGCCCGAAACCCTGAAAATTGCGATATTAAAAACAAAAATAATTTTTGTTAAAACCCTGCTTTTAAAATATAATTAAAATAAAAATAAGTGAATTATAAACGTTCAAAATAGGAAAAAATTCAGTAAGAAAAAACGTTGATTTTCGGCCAAATAATTATGCTCCGTTTCATTTCTCTTTTGACGGGCGGAGGGAAGAGAAGTGATACGGAATGCCAGGCTAGCAGGGGTTCTTTAGGAAATTTAGGAAAGCAAACAAATCGTGATTTTGTACCGTTACGCTTTTCTACAATTTTAGGCAAGCGAGCAGAGACCATTTGAGAGTTTCTCTGACTGTAGCTTGTCCGTCTTTCTCTGTCTGTATCTCTCTCCCTCTCTCGCTCTTTCTCTCTCTCTCTCACTCTCTCATCTCTCTCGCTCCAATTCAAAAACTTCAACTTCCGAATTCAATTCCTCACACAATATTTACATTTTGCATCAAATTCCCGTCCATCGACATCATTTTCGGTTTCTGGTCCCAAACTTTCTCTGCTCGCTTGCCGGCTTAAATTCAGCTTAAACCAAGACTTTCCATGTTCTATTTACCCCCGTCAAGAGTATCTTGTCGGAATTGAATTGTAGAGGAATGAGAGAATGGATAGAATGGGTGGCAGAACGGTCAATTCCACTCCACTCCTACTTACAGTCCCCCTCCCCGCGGGTCTCTCTACCTGAAAGCCCATCGGCAAACAAATCGCCCGAGTTTTCAAATAAAAAACGTCTTTTCAGAGTGTTGGTATTCTTTAGAAAACGGATACTGTACCAGACAGGTGGAAAACGGCTAAAAATAAGGTTTTGCCAGGGCGCCCCCGCTCTTTGAAAATCGGCTTGAAGAACAAATTTTGAACCCCGGCAGGACGTGGAAAAGTTTGTGCTGATTTTTGAGCATCTACAAGACAAGCATCGGCTTTACTAAGTGGCAGAGAGTGCAGAAAAAGACCAAAGTACGTTGGAATTGGTTTTTAAAAAGACTGGCAAGGCAAAACTATGGATTTTTGGCTATGCATTTGTTTGGCGGGTTCCGGGCCCGGCGATCCAGGCTATCAACCAGTGTTCAGGAAAGTTATGGTTGGGTGAGAGTCGGAGGTCCCAAAAAATGTTGTTTTTGGAAAAATTCCGGAGGTCCCCCGAAAAAAACGGTGTTTTGAGGGGCGAAATCGCGTTTTTTTTAGTAACCGGTTTCCAGCCATAACTTTGCCATTCGGTTTTCCGGAAGAACCGGAAGTGTGGCAGGGCCGGAAAGGATCTCAAAATGTAGAACGGGAAGTAAGCTATCGAATGATGGGTCGGCTGTGGCGATAGGTGGCCAGAGAAAATATTTGGAGGGAAAAAGGTGTCGAAAAAACACGGGAAAAATGGAGGCCAACCATAACTTTTTGAAAGTTTTTCCGGTTTTGCGGCCCAAAAAACCGGAGATGGAGGGAAGTGATGTATAGCCGAAAGGAAGGGTAGGATTAGGGCTACAGAATGGCGAAAAGAATGGGGCGAGAGAAGCCCGGGGCTTGGAGAGACAGGGCACCGAAGAGAGCACCAACCGCGACGGCAGAAGTTGCGGATGGGTTGTGGCGGCAGTTTGGAGGTCCCGGAAGTAACTGAAAGAAGAGGGTCATGGCAAGGTGCAATACACCATTCGACGCAGAATTCGATGCCGCATCTTTTGGTAATATATTGCCTGCCAGGAAAATGGGTCTAAAAAAAGTTATGGGGGAAATAGTGGAAAAATAGCGGTTTTTCAACACGGAGGTCCCAGGATCTCGAAAACTAGCCGATTGACCAACCTCCTTTTTTGCGGTTTCTAATAGAGAAAGATAAGACGAACATTTTTCTAATACATTGCATCTAGTGATAATTAGGGTTTTGGGGAGGAAAACTCGAAAAACCTGAAAACTTTGACTTTTTTGAGGAAAAGGCATCCTAGCTCAAAAACTAGCCCGTTGACCAACCTCCATTTTTGCAGTTTCTGATAGAGAAAAACAAGACGAACGTTTTTCTAATACATTGCGTCAAGTGATGAGTTGTGTTTTGAGTTGAAAAACCCTAAAAACTAGGAAAAATGCGTCATTTTGGGGAGACGGCACCTTTTTACTCTCATCCTCTCTCTCTCTCTCTCTCTCTCTCTCTCTCTCTCTCTCTCTCTCTCTCTCTCTCTCTCTCTCTTTCCCTTTCTCTTTCTCTTTCTCTTTCTCTTTCTCTTTCTCGCTCTCTCTCTCTATCACTCTCTCGATGACTCTCTTTCTCCCTCCTGATCTCTCACTCTACCTTGCTCTCTCTGTCTCGGTCTCTTCCTCTCTCTCTTTCTCTGCGCCTCCCCGTCGATTTTCGATTTCTGCGCCTTTCCACCTCTGTCTCCCACTTGCCATTTAGGCTTTTGCTATCTTTTGTCCATTTCACATAGAAAACTTTATTCGGGGTTAGCGGGCGGAGCCCGCTAACCCTTTTTGGGTTGAGGTACCCCCCCACGCGGCTCTTTTTGGGACCTTTACCCGGTTTGAGCGGTAACCATGCATCGGATCGTAAAACTAAATATACCACCAGAACCGGCCGCATTTTCTGCATCACATAAGCTTTTTAAATTTTCAAAAAAGTTAATTTTCGAATTTTAATAGCGGTTTTATTTTGTACTCAGAGGGGGGGGGGGTCTGCGTTTGTCAGGATGTCTGTGTATCCGCAAAACCTTTGTAGTCGTCGAAAAGTGCCTTCCCATGGACGGTTTTGGCTGAAAATTTGCCCAGGTATTGGCTTAATGCTAATCTCGGATAGGAAGAAGCGTTTTTTTCAAAATAGGCCTTCAAAAAATTTTAATTTAACTTTGAAGTTCAAAATCTAAATTGTGGTCAAAAGGTATCTTATCAAGGTCCCCTTGGGCTGAAATTTCTCATAGTGATGGACTGTACATTGTTTTAATATTAACTGAAGAGATTATCGTAAAATAAACGTTCTACGTTGAGATACGGCCGGATCACGTGAAAATCTGAGGTTGCAATACGGGGCGCGCGCCCTTTCTGTCTGGGCCTCTCCTTGCCCTCCACACTAATAGACCCCCTATCTCGTCTCCCCCTCCCCGCGCCAATTAACAAACCCCCACTTGTGACATTATTTTTATCAAACTTATTTGGTTTGGATAGGACGATTTTAGCACCGAGGATCTGGCTTTACGATAATCACCAAGAGCGGTCCCATCCGCGAGCCGATATTTTTGGCTTTGGCTATGTAGGGTCAGCGCTACAGGGAAAAAAAAAATAATAATACGTGGTTAAAAGCGCTGAAAGGGAAATGATGCAATGAGTAAAAATCATAAGGGGTCTGACCATTATGTACGGTTATTATAGCGAGGCCCTAACTATTCTTACGATGGAAATCATCATTTCCTGGGTAAAAGCCCCCAGTAAATACACAATCCCCAAGTAGAAAGATATGTATGCAGACTAGATGGGTTAACGCAAATCTTAAGCTTTCCGAAATGTCGTATTGAGCCGATAAGAATTAAGTAGCAAGCGTATTTGTGTTGCTTGTTCTATTATAGATAGCTCCAGTTCTTGTGCATAAAGATTAGGTGACGTGGAGAGGGGCTTTGTCGGGCATTAGTGCGCCTCAGAGTCGGGACCCGTTTGAGGTCAGGCAGATAATGATAGCGACATCTGCCCTACGCGGGAATAATAAAAATATCCCCCGTTCCCGCCAAATACAAAAAAAAACGTGGATTATGTATATTATGTACCAGATGGTTACAGTCGCTTCGCGACTGCAACCATCTGGGCTTCGGGCTACCCTACATGTCCCACTCTACCACATCCTTTCCCACCTCCATCAATACCCCCCATAGCCGAAATCCCGTTCAAAAACTACCTAGATACCTTCCTGATGGCTTCAGATACCCCCCATGGCTGAAATCCCGTTCAAAAACTACCTAGATACCTTCCTGATGGCTTCAGATACCCCCCATGGCTGAAATCCCTTCAAAAACTACCTAGATACCTTCCTGATGGCTTCAGATACCCCCATGGCTGAAATCCCCTTCAAAAACTACCTAGATACCTTCCTGATGGCTTCAGATACCCCCATGGCTGAAATCCCCTTCAAAAACTACCTAAATACCTTCCTGATGGCTTCAGATACCCCCATGGCTGAAATCCCTTCAAAAACTACCTAGATACCTTCCTGATGGCTTCAGATACCCCCATGGCTGAAATCCCCTTCAAAAACTACCTAGATACCTTCCTGATGGCTTCAGATACCCCCCATGGCTGAAATCCCCTTCAAAAACTACCTAAATACCTTCCTGATGGCTTCAGATACCCCCCATGGCTGAAATCCCTTCAAAAACTACCTAAATACCTTCCTGATGGCTTTAGATACCTCCCCTAGCCAAAATCCCGTTTAAAAAACGAAAATAACGACCGACCGGATGGAATTAGAGAAAAAAAGAAATGAAATCCCCGTGAAAATTTTCATCCACGAAACGCGCGCGACCTGGCTCACTATGTCCAAAATCAGCCCAACCTCCGTCCCCCACCCTTTTACTAAGGAGAAAACTTTCAAAGTTAATTTTAATAAGTTAAACTAAAACTTTTTCATAATTTTTTTATCAGTTTAGGGGTTTCTGAGGGCGCTCTATCCGAATCCGAAGAGAGCTAAGCTCTAGCTCCTTTCCCCTTCGAGTTGAATTCGGCTTCACACAGACGGACAGACGGACGCGTCAAGAAAATTATTATAGTTGTACGTGGAATATTCTAGGAACATAGTTCGGTCAAAAAGAGCAAAATTCTCTTTAGCTAAAAAGAGAATCTTTAAAAAAAAAGGGTTTTTGGGTTCGAAAAAAGAGTGAGATTCTCTGATGCAGCAAAAAGCGTCGAATTCCATAACCTCCCAAACCTGAGAAAATTCGAAGGATCAACCAAAAATTGCTGGGTTATTAAAGCACAGTTTCAAACACCATTAACTTTTAAATTTGAGCATTTGTGCCATTTCTAGATGTCCTTCGCCCCGACGCCTTCGTTTCTAGACTTCGTATCACAAAGTACCCACGCGGTTTGCCAGCTGAACGTTCGAAGTGGTTGAAGCGAGAGTCCGCAATGCTTGCAAATAGCATAATTATGACAATTATAGTAGCTTGTATTTTTATTAGGAATAGAGCAGGAGCATTTCAATCTGCCGAAAATAAAAAAATTTAATTGCAAAAATTTAGGGAGGTTTTTCTCGGTGCCAGCAATTTTTGGTTGATCCTTCGAATTTTCTCAGGTTTGGGAGGTTATGGAATTCGACGCTTTTTGCTGCATCAGAGAATCTCACTCTTTTTTCGAACCCAAAAACCCTTTTTTTTTAAAGATTCTCTTTTTAGCTAAAGAGATCCTTTATTCAAGCCTCAATAGGTTATTCTTTTATCAAGCATCAATAGGTTTATCCTTGTCGTCGTCTCGTCGGTTCTTCCCGCGCTTCGTCGTCGCATCCCATCGTGCCTCACCTGCAAAAAATATTTTTTTTTCCGCCATAATACAGCCAAAAATTTTCGGCCCTTCGGGCCGAATTCCGGAGGTCCTTTCACCTATCCCGAGGTCCCGGAGGTCCCAGTTACGTAACTTCGACCACTTTCCGAACACTGCTATCAACTATAATAATTTTGCTGTGGTGTCCGTCAGTCTGTCAGTCAGTCTGTCTGAAGCCAACTATAACTCGAAGGGGAAAGGAGCCAGAGCTTAGCTCTCTTCGGATTCGGATAGAGCGTGGTCAGAAACCCCTTAAATGATCAAAACATTATAAAAAAGTTTTCGTTTAAATAAAAATAATTAACTTTGAAAGTGGCGCCTTAATAAAACGAGTGGGGGCCCTCTCCCCGGGAGGCCACGCCCCCTTTCTCTTCGCCCCTCTTCCCCAAGGCCCTTCCCGCGCCCAGATGCCTTTTTTAAGTTACTTTAATACTTTTTAATATGTTTTAATTATGTTAATTCGTTATTTAAATCATTTAAAGTGTCGGGATGGATACTAAATAGTTTTTTCAGGGGGTTTCGTCTATGGCGGGTATCTGAAGCCATCGGGAAGGTATTTAGGTAGTTTTTGAAGGGGATTTCGGCTATGGGGGGTATCTGAAGCCACCAGGAAGGTATTTAGGTAGTTTTTGAAGGGGATTTCGGCTATGGGGGTATCTGAAGCCACCAGGAAGGTATTTAGGTAGTTTTTGAAGGGGATTTCGGCTATGTGGAGTATCTGAAGCCACCAGGAAGGTATTTAGGTAGTTTTTGAAGGGGATTTCGGCTATGTGGAGTATCTGAAGCCACCAGGAAGGTATTTAGGTAGTTTTTGAAGGGGATTTCGGCTATGTGGGGTATCTGAAGCCACCAGGAAGGTATTTAGGTAGTTTTTGAAGGGGATTTCGGCTATGGGGGTATCTGAAGCCACCAGGAAGGTATTTAGGTAGTTTTTGAAGGGGATTTCGGCTATGGGGGGTATCTGAAGCCACCAGGAAGGTATTTAGGTAGTTTTTGAAGGGGATTTCGGCTATGGGGGGTATCTGAAGCCACCAGGAAGGTATTTAGGTAGTTTTTGAAGGGGATTTCGGCTATGTGGAGTATCTGAAGCCACCAGGAAGGTATTTAGGTAGTTTTTGAAGGGGATTTCGGCTATGGGGGGGTATCTGAAGCCACCAGGAAGGTATTTAGGTAGTTTTTGAAGGGGATTTCGGCTATGTGGGGTATCTGAAGCCACCAGGAAGGTATTTAGGTAGTTTTTGAAGGGGATTTCGGCTATGGGGGGTATCTGAAGCCACCAGGAAGGTATTTAGGTAGTTTTTGAAGGGATTTCGGCTATGGGGGGTATCTGAAGCCACCAGGAAGGTATTTAGGTAGTTTTTGAAGGGATTTCGGCTATGGGGGGTATCTGAAGCCACCAGGAAGGTATTTAGGTAGTTTTTGAAGGGGATTTCGGCTATGGGGGGGTATCTGAAGCCACCAGGAAGGTATTTAGGTAGTTTTTGAAGGGGATTTCGGCTATGTGGAGTATCTGAAGCCACCAGGAAGGTATTTAGGTAGTTTTTGAAGGGGATTTCGGCTATGGGGGGGTATCTGAAGCCACCAGGAAGGTATTTAGGTAGTTTTTGAAGGGGATTTCGGCTATGGGGGGGTATCTGAAGCCACCAGGAAGGTATTTAGGTAGTTTTTGAAGGGGATTTCGGCTATGTGGAGTATCTGAAGCCACCAGGAAGGTATTTAGGTAGTTTTTGAAGGGGATTTCGGCTATGGGGGGTATCTGAAGCCACCAGGAAGGTATTTAGGTAGTTTTTGAAGGGGATTTCGGCTATGGGGGGGTATCTGAAGCCACCAGGAAGGTATTTAGGTAGTTTTTGAAGGGGATTTCGGCTATGGGGGGTATCTGAAGCCACCAGGAAGGTATTTAGGTAGTTTTTGAAGGGATTTCGGCTAGGGGAGGTATCTAAAGCCATTAGGAAGGTATTTAGGTAGTTTTTGAAGGGATTTCGGCTATGGGGGGTATCTGAAGCCACCAGGAAGGTATTTAGGTAGTTTTTGAAGGGGATTTCGGCTATGGGGGGTATCTGAAGCCACCAGGAAGGTATTTAGGTAGTTTTTGAAGGGATTTCGGCTATGGGGGGTATCTGAAGCCACCAGGAAGGTATTTAGGTAGTTTTTGAAGGGGATTTCGGCTATGTGGAGTATCTGAAGCCACCAGGAAGGTATTTAGGTAGTTTTTGAAGGGGATTTCGGCTATGGGGGGTATCTGAAGCCACCAGGAAGGTATTTAGGTAGTTTTTGAAGGGGATTTCGGCTATGGGGGGGTATCTGAAGCCACCAGGAAGGTATTTAGGTAGTTTTTGAAGGGGATTTCGGCTATGTGGAGTATCTGAAGCCACCAGGAAGGTATTTAGGTAGTTTTTGAAGGGGATTTCGGCTATGGGGGGGTATCTGAAGCCACCAGGAAGGTATTTAGGTAGTTTTTGAAGGGGATTTCGGCTATGGGGGTATCTGAAGCCACCAGGAAGGTATTTAGGTAGTTTTTGAAGGGGATTTCGGCTATGGGGGTATCTGAAGCCACCAGGAAGGTATGTAGGTAGTTTTTGAAGGGGATTTCGGCTAGGGGAGGTATCTAAAGCCATTAGGAAGGTATTTAGGTAGTTTTTGAAGGGGATTTCGGCTATGGGGGGTATCTGAAGCCACCAGGAAGGTATTTAGGTAGTTTTTTAAAGGGATTTCGGCTATGGGGGGTATCTGAAGCCATCAGGAAGGTATCTAAGTAGATTAAGTATCTAAGTTTTTGCAAGATATCGAACTTTAGGTATTTGAGGTGATCAGCGTGGGTACTGATGAAGGTAGAGATTTAGTGTGGTGGCGTAGAACATGGAGGGTAGCCCGAAGGCCAGCCGATTGCAGTCGCGAAGCGGCTGTAATCGGCTGGTAGTGAAGAAACGGCAAGGGCGAGCAAGCGGAAAAAATTGAGGAGCGGAGATGAGTAGGTTTCTAGGCTACTGACTATCCTGGGGCACTTCTGGTCCCAAGGAATCACTGCTAACTTGCCTCCTGCCGACCTGAGAAATTCTAAAAAAACTCAAATCGAAGTCGGTCATCCAGCTCACCAATTCCCAAATAATCTCTGCGAGGCTGCCCGCGCCACGTCAGAAAAACAACAGGAAAATCATGAAGAAACAAAAACAAAAATAAAAACGTAGTTTGCTCTCCAGGTTACGCATCCTAAGGGTCTCTGCTGCCTTACCTTATGCCGGCCTGAAAAATGGCCAAATGTAGTTTTCTCCACAGCTTGCCCATTTCCAAAGAATCTCTGCTAGCCGGCCCTAAATAAATCTTCGGATTTCCTCAAATTGCAGTTGGCACTCAGCTAACGAACCCCCAAAGAATCTCTGATAGCCTGCCTAGACTCCAATAAATCACCCAAATTGTGGCCTGACCTCCAGTTCCGCGCATCCCAAAAATCTTTGCTAGCCTGCCCCATCTCTGACCCCGCTAGCGAACGCAAGTTGTAGTGTGCTCGCCAGCATAGGAATTCCCATGGAATCTTGCCGGCCTGCCCTCAGAAAATGGGTTCTACTGTTGCAATTATAGTTTGGCCATCAGTTCAGCTATTCCCAAAGAATCTCTGCTAGTTTACCCGGTTTGCCCGCAAAAACCCACTGTTTCTGTTGTCCCCCAGATCAGCTGCCTCATTTCTCTTTATAACGATTCTAATTTCTATTTAGTTAGGCTTGACCACAATTCTGATTCGCGGCAATCAAGCAAATACTCTGTTTCTCAGGTCTCTCTCTCTCTCCTATTTGCCCACTCTCTCGCCTCTTTCCCTACAGAAACAGGGCGGGCAAAGGGGGCGGAGCCTGGAAAAATCGTCTTTTCGCCTCTTTCCTTTTTCTTCAATTTTTCCGTCTCTTTCCAGTGGACGGGGGAATATATAAGGCCATTCTGGCAGTCAGGGTATCCCCTCGGAACTTCTTCAGGGAAAATGCTTGCAATTGCGGCGATTCTCGGCCTAGCCGCGCTATGTCAAGCCACTCCAGGTTAGTAATACCCGCAATTGGGCTATTTTTCAATTATTTAACGAGTTTAATTTGTTAAATGCTTGCCAGTTTAACTTTAAAAAAATTTAAATATGTTTTATGGTAGTCAGCTTAAATTTTAAAAGGCACTTAACAAATTGGGATAAGATTTAACCAAAAATTTTATCCCAATTTGTTAAGTGCCTGCCAGTTAAAGCTTTTCAAATATCTTTGAGCTTTTCTGGTAGTCAATTTAAAATTTAACCAACTTACGGTCATGTTTTCCGCTTCCAATGGCTAATTGTTTGCCAGTGAAGGTTTTCAAAAGCTTTTTCGATTTTCTGGGTGTCAGTTTAAATTTTAAAATTTTTCCCGGGTCCTCGGCGCCATAATTTTGGCTTGGTTTGATCAATCGGATGCCAGCTTAGATTATGAATACATGAAAAGTTTTTTTATAGATTACTAACTATATTATTCTAACGTAATATTGAATAGGTATAGGACCGGCGATGATTGACGAGACAACGCGGTGGAGTGAATGCAAGGACACCAATCAGAGCATTTACGACTTTCAGGTACGTTTTAATAAATTTAAATAATTTTCTGTCACCATAAAAGCTACTTAAACCCATCAAAATTGTCTTAAATTTAATTAGTTCAGGTAATTTACTGTATTTTCTGTATTTCAGGTAGAAACCCTTGGCGGAGACTACACAGATCTCTCTCAATACAAGGGCCAAGTCCTCCTCGTCATTAATGTCGCCACATTCTGCGGTAAGTCATTGAGACGGTTTTGAGCTGTTCTATTTTTAAATTCTAGGGATTAAATCGAACTGAAAAGCACCCGATTTTGAAAATTGTTGACCTTGACGGGCAATTTTGTTGGAACCGATTCAGACAGTTTGCGAACCTTTTCGCATCGTCCCAAAAAAACTAGGTTGCGCCTGGGCATTTCCCAAAATATTTGGCTGTTACGCGCAAAAGAGAAAAAGAATGGGGTCGAGACTTTTCAAGGTCGTAAAATTGAGGATCAGACGTGGAAAGGAGCAGCTTTAGGGTAAAGAAGGCGAGGGAGAAATAAAGAAACAACAACAAATGGCCTGCAAATTGTTATTGTTGGCTCTCTGGGAGTTGCAAAAAATGCAGTTGAGAGAGAGAGAGATAAAAAGAGCGAGAGAGAGAGAGAGAGAGAGAGAGAGAGAGAGAGAGAGGACCTACGCGAATTTCTCGAGTTCGCGGTCTCTTAAAATCCGATTTTTTTAGCCTACACCCAGCAATACACCGATTTCAACCCACTGATTGAGAAGAATGCCAATGGTGGCTTCACGATCATCGCATTCCCGTGCAACCAGTTCTATCTCCAGGTAAGTCCTTCGCAAGTTAAATTTTTCACGCTGTCCGGCGATGTTGAGCTGTCTATCAACCTAATTTTCCGATTCTCTTTTATTTCACATTTCCAGGAACCAGCCGAGAACCACGAGATTTTGAATGGAGTGACGAAGGTTCGTCCCGGAAATGGGTGGAAGCCCCATCAGAATCTGCATATCTACGGAAAACTCGAGGTGAATGGAGAGAACCACCATCCCCTCTACGAGTTCATCAAGGTACGTTTTTTAATCAAATTTACTGGTAAAAAAAGCTAGCGGCCATTTAAAAAATGCAATTTTGAGCTAGGATATCTTCCATTTGGATGGCGGCAAACACGGGCAGGCTAGCGGGGATTATTTGGGAATCCTTTCGCGTTTTTGAGGCCAGAAAGCAGGGATTTTTTGGGGGAAAACACGATTTTATGAAATTACGCCAGAAAATGCTGGGCAAACCGGCAAAGATAATTTGGGAACAGGATTTTTACGGCTTTAAGGGTAGCTAGCAGAGATTTTTTGGGGAAAACACGAGTTTATCCCCAAATTCCTCTGAAATAACGCCAGAAATTCCGGGCAATCCAGCAGAGACTATTTGTGAAAAGGATTCTCACGTCACTGACCTTTCCTAAATTTTTTGCCCTATTTTTTGCGGGGGTTTCTGTTTGACAGTTGACACGCTGGCAGGGAGGTGACTTTTGAATGGAAGTGCGGTTGTTTTCGAGAATACTGTGAATAGAGGAACTCGACCTTGGGCCATAGACTCCCTCTATTCCCTCACTTCTCTCCTAAATATTGACCTTGCCGGAAAAAGAGGCGCCGAAAAATAGGGGGATGTGGAAAACATGGCCATCTTTCAAAATGACCCCCCGAAATACTCGGCATGCAGGCTCGAAAATCGTGAAAGACCGACAAAAATTTGGGTTTTTTAGGCTTGCCGGTGCCTTTAAAAGTTCGTAAATTGCCTCTGCTAGCTTGCCTGCACTTTTCTGCCTAGCAATTAGCAAGATTTTCGCAGAACCGGATTCCCAAATGACCTCTGCTAGCCAGCCCAGGGCTAAAATTGGTTCTTTCGCATTATCGGGGGGTGGACGAAATTTTCTGTGAAAGTCTGGGAATGCCTAGCAAACCAATGTGAAGTATTTTAATAGTGCTTTCAGTCAATAAAACTGTGCTGCAATCAGAAGAATATTCAAAAACTACCAAAGAAATTTCACTGCTTCAGAACCTTTTAAAGGCGCAGTTTTTGGTCGAAAAATCGATATTTTTTTTGTATATTTTTACCTTGATGAATGGTAAATAATATTTAAAAACACTTATATTAGAACAGCTGCAACCTAAATTTTTTAATTAAACACGGAACCGAAGCTAAAAATCTGAAAACTGGCTTCCCGAAATGCCTCTGCTAGTTGGCCCATATGTCATATTTTTAAGGTTGTTACCCAATTAGCATATATCGGCTGTCAGAGCCCCTTTAAACCCCGATTTCCAGGACTCATGCCCGCAAACGGTTGACAAGATCGGCAAGACAGACGAGTTGATGTACAACCCCGTCCGTCCCAATGACATCACATGGAATTTCGAGAAATTCCTCATCGACCGGAATGGAAAGCCGCGTTTCCGTTTCCACCCAACGGCATGGAGCCATGGATCTGTTGTGCAGCCGTTCGTCGATCAGCTCATGAATGAGAAGGCTGACGCTTAATTTGACTGCAATGGTCCTTTAAAACCGAAAATTAAAATTCAAGGTGCCTTCTTGTATAAGTTGGCTGCCAGTTTAGCCTTCAATGGTCCTTTAAAACTGAAAATGAAAAATTTTAAGGTGCTTTTCCTGTTAACTGGCAGCCAGTTTAACTATCCATAACCAGTTAGCCTTGCAAGGCCCTTGAAAATGGAGAATTTTGGATTTTAAGGCAATTGTTGGGTGATCTGGCTGCCGGTTCACCGATGCATAAGTGATTCAGCCTTCAGTGGGCCTGGAAAGTTTAAAATTCCATTTTTTCGTAAATTGGCAACCAGTAAGGCCATTCACCATATTTTTTATCTTCCCGAAATTTATTTCACTTCACCAGCCCTTTAAAACCCCCAAATCAGGTGACTTTTTGGCCTTGCAAATTGAGATTTGTAAATTTGCTGGAAAATTCGGCGATTTACCCTTCTAATTTGCATATTTTCGATTAATTTTTGTAGAATTCATCGGCTAATTTCGATTGCAATCAATTTTCACGATTTTTAACGATCAAAATCAACGATTTTGATCCCAATTCTACCGTATCACCCCCGGGTCCTCTCACTCTCACGAAATTCCCCCCAATTTACAGATAGTATTTTTTAGCCTAAAAATTCAATTTCCTGATTTTTTTAATGTGCATTTTTTGCATATTTGAAACTTTGATTGTGTGTGTACACTTTGCGATAAATATTTTGCGACAAAATGTCCGAAAAATGATTATTTACATTTTATTACAGTACCCCAAGCACACAAAAAAAAGCAATTTTAGAAAAATAGAAGAATACAAAATATATAAACTGCCTTTACAATCATTCAAATACACATAAATTACTTAAAACATAAAGTACAGTAACCAAAAAATAAAAAAATACCCGAAATACAGTTTTTCACAAAAATAACTCGACTACAGTAATAACAGGAAATGAAGTTTTAGAAATTTAATTTGTACGATTTTTGTAAAATGACTATGTTACTATCTAAATTCGAGTTTAAAGCAGAAAGGATATTGTATTATTTTTGTAAGTAGTACAGTAATGGAATGGAATGGTATCAAATTTTGAGGTGCTTTATAACACAAAAATGAATAAATTAAAGCTGAAGCCAGAGCCATAAAAAATATGGTCTTTTGATTCCAAAGGGATTGGTAACGTAAGTCCAAAAATCGACCCTTTGATCGACTAGGTCTAGACAGCTACGTGAAGCGTCAAGTGACACAAGTTGCGGATGCAGTTTTTGTCATGATTTCACGCTTATCTAGCGATGAAAATGAGATAGTATGACTGGCTTGGCGTCTCGCTTACTTGCCTAGAACTAGTCTACGGAAGGAGTCGAATTTTCACACTTTTCAGCCCCCTTAAAGGCGTAGTAACAGTGTTTTTTCTACGGCCATTTTAACCGCGGATTTTTGTCGAGACCTAGTCAATGGAAGGCGTCGATTCTCAAGCTTTTCAAAAGCTTTACCGATGAAAATACGGAATTTTGGAGTCTTTCGTACTTGTCGAGACCTAGTGGATGGGAGGCTCTATTTTCGCCCTTCCGAAACCCTTTAAAGGTCTAGTTACAGTCGTATCTTCTATGGCCTCTTGCCATACATGGCTTGTTCAATCGGTTGTTCCAATACAATCACATGATGTGTCCCTTGGGGATGGAATTGGCCACCATCTGCATGCTTTGAGATCGAGCTACGGTAGGCTGATGAATGGGGGAAACGCTGAAAAAATGAAATAAAAGCAAGTTCGCAAAGGCAGACTAGCAGAGGTCTTTGTGGAAATGGCATCACCTGGGGGTCATCACCCATCCCAATGGATTTGAAATGGAAATTTGGTCCTTTCGTTTACGAACTTGAAAACCTTGGGCAAGCTAGCAAAGACTCATTACGGAATTTCCGTGTTTTGAGAATAGTTTTCTAGCCAAGGCAAGCTAGCAGAGACCATTTAGGAAAATTTGACACGCCCGAAAGCGAAAAAATCGATATCGATAGTTTGAGGCAAACTAGCAACAAAAAACTCTGAAATTCCCTAATTAAAAAGCTGCCGTGTGAGCCCAACTAGCCATGGCAATCAAACATAGCTTCCTTAGATAGTATTTTACCTGATTTTCAACTCACCCTATAACATGCCCATCCACAGTAGAACAGCAGCACATGGCCCATCGCAACGAATATTAGATGACTCCCCAGTTTTGCCACCCATTTCGAGCGATCTGAAAATAGAGTGATTCTAAATAATTATTCATTACTAAAACGTTCAAAAAAATCGTAAAACGTACTGCTATTCCTATGTTCGAGTGGTACATCTTCATCGTTAAAATAATCGATGATGTAGTAAATGAGGACGCCGGCAAAAAGCAGAACGCGAATCGCCTAAAAACCCCCTAAGTTAAAAATTAAGTTGCGAGTTTTAAAACGTCGATCCTATATTTAAAAGTTTTAAATTCCGAATTAAAGAGCCAACCTGCGTAACGCAAAGAGGAATGGCCAGTGGCCCCTTCTCGTTGAAAAGTGCGTGGATAAATAGAAGAAACGATAGTAATTCGATGAGGAAGAGGATGGCATGGAGGAGAGGCGGAGGGAATACCTGGAAAATAGCATTAAAATACCGTGGTTTAAGCGAATTTCTGTTCCAATGGTCCCTGCTAGCCTGCCCAAAAACTTGTGGGAATCCGAAAAAATCCTCAAATGATCTCTGCTAGTCTCAAAATTCCTAAAAAAAAAACTGGCCAAAAATGGTTAAAAAACGAAAATACCGAAATTAAGAACCAATTGCCAAATAATCCCTGCCAGCCTACCAATCCATCAAATTGTCTCAAAGAAGTTCTCTGCTAGCCTGCCTCCTTTTTCAAAACTCACCAAGAAAAACGCCTCGATGAAAAAGTATTCGGCAGCCGAAAGCAGGATGAGAAGTAGGAAAGTCACCAGGCCCAGGATCGATTTCTGAAAAATTCCAGGTATCAAATTAAATTTTTTTCAATTTTTTTCTTTTTCTCCTGCCAGCCCGTCGATTAAAGTTTGAATCTATACCATAAACTACAAACCACAGAATTCAGCCCCCCACCTTTATATTCAACGATCGATCATTTTGGCCGGGGGTCAGCCATTCGTGTAGTCCGTAGCCGAACGTCATTTTCTGGCTTGTAGTTGTAGCTGGCAGCTCTGTAGGGTTTGTTGCTTATAGTTTGCAGTACGGTAGGTCTTGTAGTTTGTAGTTTGTCACGTTAGATCCTGAAAAACCCCGATTCTTTGAAAACTAGGAAAGTCACGAAAAAAGTTTATGAAAATAGGAAGGGATTGCAGAGATTCTTGAGGAATATAATTAAAATATCATAATTAAATGCCAGTTAACTAATTTCTATGAAAACCTCGAAAAATAGAAAGACGAATGTAAAACAGAAAAATAATTTAGCAATTCGCGTTTACTGAGGGTCAGATCATCGAACAACTTGCAGAGATTCTTGAGGACAGTTATTGAAATATGCTAACTGCATGCTAGTTAACAGGTTTCTATGAAAAAAACCCGCGAAAAATTATATATATATATAACGAAACAACAGCAAAACAAACATCGTAATTTTCGCCTTTTTGTGGGACCGCTTATCGATTGAATTTTGTCGAGTTTCTTAGGAAAAGGAGGACTGTAAACTGGAAAGAAACGGAATGAAACGGAATGGAAGGAAATCGAAGGAGTGGAGGAAAAGAAGAAGAAGAAAGGAATCGGCGGCTCCTCGCCAACACGGTCACCGCAAGAAAACACATCAAATTCGAGGCCATCCCGAGGAGCAGAGGAGGAGGATCGAGGGGGAGGACAGACAGACAGACAGACAAACAGACAGTTCGACAAATTAACACGCAAGCTGGACGGCGGGCAGGCAAAAATTTCTTGGATTTAGTAAAAAAGCAGGAGGTGAATTAACTGGAATCCGGCACGAAGAAAAATGGTTGTCAAACAGACAGATAGACAATTCGTCCACAAACTGACATGTCAGACTGGCAACCTGCTAAAAATTAACGAATTTTCTTATGAATTTGACGAAAATTGATTAACAGACAGACAAAAAGTCAGGCCAACGCACGAATCGACAAATTAACGGACAGTCGACAAATTGATAAACAAACTATCGCCAACCCCGGCAAAAAGCTGATTAAATTTTGTGAATAGTTCTACAAAAATTGGTTGACATAAGAAAGAAGAAAGGTCAAACCATTAGACAGATAAATTGACAAATCCAACGGAAAGGTTGAATTAGATTAAAGAATTAAGATTGACCGCCAATTACACGAACTGCTAGTCAGTGGATTTATTAGTCGAATTCTGAGTAAGTGGAACCGGGGTATGATGGGAATGAGGGGCGGAATGAATGAGGGGAGAATGACTTCCAGCTGTGTCCTCATCAAGAGTGAGGAGGAGAAGAAGGGGAGGAGGAGGAGGAGAAGAGGAGCAATACGTCTTTCGGATTAGAATTCGGAAAGTTCCTGGTCATTACCAATCAAATAGAGGAGAGAGAGAGAGAGAGAGAGAGAGAGAGAGAATGAGAGAGAGAAAGATACAGGGAGAGCGAGGTGAGAGAGCGACGGAGAGCAAGAGAGAGAGGGGAGAGATTGCGAGAGAGAAAACGGGAGAGAGGGAGAGCAGAGAAAAAGAGCGGCCGGACCCCATTTCAAATTAGAATTGGCATGAAATGAATGGAATGGGTTGGTTGGTTGTGTGTGTGGTGACTTGTTTATGGCTTTCCCCTCGGTCCTCTCTCTCTTTCTTTCTTTCCTTTCACCATGCCACCCAATTCCCCCAAATGCCGCCCTCCACCCTTTTCCAAAAAAATTCTCCGCTCCTCAAAAAAATGAGTGAATTTGGGGAGTCTATGATGATTTTGGCAGCGTTAGGAGATAGTTAGAACGGAAGCAAGAGGATTTGGGAAAATTCACAAAATCGGCGTTTTAGGACATTTTGATGATGGGACCTTCGATGGGTCCAAAGGCTTATTTAAAAAAAAACGATTTTTTTTGCAATTTTTAGCGAGGTTCTAGGATTTTTGATCAGTTTGCATAGCAGGTTAAATAACGAAAACATTCAAGTCCAAAAATACGAATAGAAATATTCAAGACGGATATAAACATTTTTAGGGAGCCATCCTTTGGAAAAGTCTTTTTTTTGTAAAAAAATATTTGTATGAAAATGTTATAATTATTTCTGGGTATATAGTAACATGGTTCAAAGAATTTAAACATAAAAAATCGAAACATTGAAAACTGACAGAGTTAATGCGATTTTCGGATAATCCCCACAAGATGGGATTGCCGAATGGGTCAGCTGACAGAGGCCCCAGGCGCTCGAAAATTGTTCCTCGCTGGACGGGGCAGGTGGACCTCCTCTTTTTGGTGGAAGTTTTTTGGGGTAAACAAGTCAAAGGGAAATCGATAGCAGCATGGTAGAGCCGCAAAATGTGGCATAGATTTCATCAAAATTCACCAGAAACGTGTAAAAACCATTTTTCAACGAAAAAGCCGGACCTGCTTTTAAAAACAGTCAATCAAGGCGAAAACGTTCATTTCTGCAATTTTTTTTCTAGATTTGAGGTAAAAATATGCTAACTGGCTCACAAACAAAAATTTTCGGTGTCTGAAACGCAAAACGAAACGCAAATATGCGAATTTTGCTAGAAAGGCGCTAAAAAATGTCTTGAAACATGTCTAGAACAGCTAGAAAACTCCAGGATCCAATTTTTAGCCGATTTTAAAGTGAAACTGTGCCAACTGGCTGCCAAAAACACAGCACAAAACCAGAACACGTCCAAAAAATGCGGGGGCCCTTCGTGTTGGGGGATAATCAACTTTAGGAGAAGGATCGGGAAGTATGGGCCGCCAGGGGGGAGAAACTAATTACGACATGGAATTGAGGGCATGGCTGGGAGAGCCGAGGGAATCTGGGTGTTCGCTAAACATGGGCAGAAGCGCGTGATAGCCATGTAAAGTGGAAAGAAACGGAAAAATTAGAAAAATCATCAAGAGTTCGCGAAAAACTGCAAAAATCCTGAAAATTTCAAAGAAGCTTGATGCCTTCTGGGTTTTAGTGGCGCAATCGATTAACTGGCAGCCAGTTTGTAATTGAAAAATGTGCAGAAAAATGTTAAAGACTACAAACTCCAATTTCGATCAGGTCAACCCCAAAAAAGACGACAAGCGAGCAATTTGAATTTCTAAAAATCAAAAAGGCTAAAAATCCATCATTCTGGCCAGAAAACATGAAAATCCACGCAGAATTTGCCTTCTGGGCCCTTTAAAATGATGGCAATGCCGAAAAACCCCAGGAAATAGCCCAAAAAGTACGAGTTACGGAAATCAATGTTTAGGTGCGGGGCTGGATTCCTGGAGTTGGGCGGCCCGTGTACTTTCTCTCTCTCTATCCCACTCTCTCACTCGCTCTCTCTCTCTCTCTCTCTCTCTGGCTCTCTCTCTCCCGCCCGATTCCACTTGAAAGCCCCGCTAGGAATTGTGTTTGTCTCTGTTCCGCTCGACAACTAACGAACACCCGCCAAACCGTTGCATTCTCATCCGAGTCAAGAGAGCAAATATACCGATTAAAATGTCGACAAGAAATTAAAGTAGAAGAAAAAACGTAGAGAAACATGGCATGATTCATACGAGTGACCGTATACATAAACGGTATACGGTATCAAAATTTGCGATTTATTGAAAATCACAGCAGAAATTAATTTTGCGTCCGTAAAGGGTCAAAGCAGGCAAATTTCGCAGTGACTTTCGGCGTTTCCGGACGAGATAGACAATGTTCAGCGCGGCAATTGACGCTTTAGCTACGGCAAAAACTTTGGTTTGATAAAAAACTGATTGGTGAATGAAGGACTACGGTAGAACTGAGCGAAAAACACACAAACCAACCAAGGTCGGTCAATTTCAAATCCCTACGGTATAATATTTCCAAATACATACAGGTTGCCCCAAAAAACACCATCCGCCTCCAGCGGTTCGGACTCAGGTGATTCCTACACGATTCGTAAGCCCTTGAAACGACCAGTTTGCAACAATCTTCAAAACCATGTTTTTGTTGAGCCGCGCCATTTTATCCTACTATTCCTACTATATATAAAAAATAGTTCCTGTGTGTGTGTGTGCATTTGCATGCAACTTCCGGCACCGTGTTCCAGTAGTATCGAATTAGGGGAAGGGCTTAAAGATATGTTTGATACGTCATAAGATGGGTCATGATCTAGAGATGGCTGCACACATATCAGATTTTTGAAAATAAATTGCTTTCGACATTAAATTTATTTTTCATGAAAAATTGGCCACCCCTCTTTGTTAGGAAACGATTAGTATGCGCCGGAAGTCGCGGAAGCCTATATAACGGGAGAGAGGCAACCTTTTTTCATTATTTCTGACCGCAATTCGGGCGAATTATGCAAAGTGAAGAATTTCATGGTTTGGGACGGGACCAGGGTTGAAAAGTCGCGAAGCGGCTTTTCAACCCTGGTAGTGCATTTAACAAAATAAGAAACGACCTCTGTATTCCCTGTATTAACGACTACTTCGGGTCGCTGTGCTTCGAGAAAATAAGGCAAATTAGCTTGTAAGCAACCTCGAAAACCGGAAATTTTTACAAAATGGCTTGTAAAATAGCGCATTTAAATAAAAACATGGTTTTGAAGATTGATGTAAACGCGTAATTTCAAGGGCTTTCGAATGGTATAATCATGATTCCGATCCGATACTTCTGCGTCGAGTTAGAAGGGCTGTTTTTCTATTGTTACACCCAGTACATTGGCGACGGTCGATGTTCCCGTCCCTTCCTGTTTAACATTTCATCCATCCCCTCCTCCCGTCTTATCAAAAACGGCATCTCGTCGGGCTCTGTAAAAGCCATTTGGCTAATATTCGAAATGTCCATGGCACAGTTTCTTTTTGGTTATATTGATCGGTTTTTCTAACTATTTTTCCAGAAATTAAGCCAGCTTTAAGCTTTTAAAATTTTCAATTCATATTTTTCAGATGCTATTCTCAACTGGGGTGGTTGTGCCAATTCGATAGCTTCCTCTAAAGCTATCATTTAAAGGAATATTTTCAATGAAAAGCTTTAATGTAACGATATTTACCGATGAAGATTTCGCAATTGATAAGAATCCCCGAACCGGTATGGCTTCATCTTTTCCTACTCCATTACATCCTATCAAGCAACCCAAAGAAGCCACCAATTTGGATGTAACGAAAATTGAACAAATGCCTAATAGCGCGGGACAACAGGAGAAACGTAAGCTTCTTGGATTCCCACTCTGATTTTAATGAGCGCCATGAACTTCTAAGAATTCCCGAATTTCAGAACGTACCGGGCCGACTCCCAAAAGCACGAGGATTCTGACGATGAAATTGATTTAAGAGGTAAATCTATGCACAATTTTTGTAACCCTAGCCGGTACGAATCCATTACATATTTGACGGGAGGCAAAAATCCTGACACGGCTAATTTAGAAAATTTGGACAATTTAAAATTTTTTGCCTTTACTTCCATAAATTACTTTGAAGTCAAATTAAAAATTGTAGTTTATTTTTTCACCCTATCGAATGGCCCTGAAGAAACCCTGTAAAATGTCGCAAATTAGCGTTTTAATGTATGTCCCTGGGTGGCAACGAAGTTTGAATCTCATTTTTGCTATAATCTTTTTACATTATATGATTTTGGGCTGTAATTAAAATGCTTTGTGTATTTTTTTCCTGCTCTATTGAAAGACATTGACAAAATCCCCGGGGAAATAGCGTAAATATAAAAAATTTCAGACATAAGTTTTGTTTTTAAACCTATTATCAAAGATTATTTTAGTGACGCCTTGTTTTACGCGGTGGTATCCTTATCGATTTGCTCGTGATTTTCAAAATTGTTGGCGAAGATTTGAAATAACACACCGCTCTAGAAAAAAATACAGAACGGTTTGGTGAAGAAGATAAGTAAGAAAGGTAAGAGTTTACTTTATCCCCCCCCCCAGCCGGAAGGTCCAAAAATTTTTTTGCGGCCATTTTTTTTTCATTTTTTTCGATGGCCCTAGGTCCCAGCTACCTTGGCCGGGAATTGAAAAAAAATTAAAACCAAAATTCACAAAATTAAAATAGTGAAATAGTAACAAACAAAAAATAGACCCCGGATTTTGCTGTTTATGCCATAAATATTTTATCCGACACTATCTTGGGTTGTCATTGCAACTCTTTGCATATTTTTTGACGCTAAATCGATTGGCGGTAAAGAAGTTTTGTAAAAACGAAGAAAATTCCGAAAACTAGCTTTGCAGCTCCTGTTCCTACTGAAATTAAAAATTTTACTATATTTTCTGATGCTCTACCTTAGTTAAAAGGGCTGGATTCGATGAGAAGCCAAGGAGGAAATCCGATATGCTTAACGCCGGAAATCAAACAAACTACATTTATGGGAAGTATAGATTTTATAATTGATAACAAGCTATTCAATCTGACTGGTAGGTACGAATAGATATAGTCTAATAAAAATGATTTCTCGCAGAATTTCCACTCTGCAGCCCCATGAAGACCAGGCTAAGCATCACTATTAATTAACTCTTCATGGTTATGGGAAAGTAGGTTCGCCGGCCGCGAATCGGCTTTTCAACCTTGGTAATCTAATAAAAATGATTTCTCGCAGAATCTCCACGCTGCAGCCCAATCAAAACAACCCTAAGGATCTCTATTAATCGTCTCTTCATGGTGATGGGAAAGTAGGTTCATTCATAAACGAAAAATACAGGAAATACAGGTGTCCCAAAAAAGACCCGCCCCTCTATCGGTCCACAGTGATGCCCGATTTTTACGATTTAGGTATCTATTGGAAGCTCTTGACGAGCCGAGGAGATTTGTTCTCTCGGGTTTGTAAAATTTCCCAATGTTTTATTACGCAATTTTGTGTAAAACCCAAATTAATCGGCTTCAGTCTCATCCAATATGTGTTTTCTCAAATGCCTTTCAAAAAGCTGAAAGATGCAAAAATTTGGAAAATGGTGTTTTGTTAAAAACACTGGCAGGAGAAAAAGCATCGAAAATTCAGTGAATTTCGCAGAAATGTTATGAAAATTCGTGAATTTCAAAAATCGGAAAAGGGATCTTTCCTCGGCTCGTCGAGAGCTTTCGATAGATACCTAAATCGTCCCAATCGGACATCACTGCTGATCGCCAAAAGGGGTCTTTTTTGGGACGCTTGTAGAAATAATTTCAGAAAAAGAATTTTTCGCTGAATGTCCATGCCAACACCGAAAGAAAATAGCTAAGAAACTCTACTAATAATCTCTTCATGGTTATGGGAAAGGAGGTTCATTCATATCCGATATTCAATAACCCTAGTTGAAAAACTGGTTCTGGACTGTCAGCGGGGGGACCAAAATTTTCCGTTAGGTTCTCTACGGCCATATAACAAAGTATAAACTATTATCATAGCTGTTTACATAATTTTTAGAGCTAAAAAAGTATTAATAAAAATGTATTAAAAAAGATGTATGAAAAATCACCAAAAAAAATTTTCGAATGTCGAAAATTTTTCGAATTTTTTAATTTTTTAAATTATTGTTAGAACTTTTAACAATCAAAAGCGATTAGGAATACTATAAAAATACTATTATATCGGCAATAGGTGGAAAAAACAGTCCAGAACCCAGTTCTTTGGAGTTTTTTTTTGTTGATTGGCATCGACTTAAATTTTTAGCTAAATTTTTTGCAAAGTACTACAGCAAAAATGGCAACAATCATTTATTATTTGCGGGTAAACTATTTTTTTGCTACGTTACCTTTGATTTCCAGATATCAGATTAACAAGCTGAGAAAATCAATCAACCCCTAAGCTTTATAAAGGAAACGGCAAGTGGACACTGGGATGTTACAATACAAAGTGTGGAAAGTGATTCTGTACAAAGCATGACTGGAAAATGGACTACTGTTGTCAAAATCGGGTAAGTCAGGGTTTTCAAATGCCGATTGGTTTTCTGGGTATTTTAGGCGTGCAATGAGAATTATCCGTGACTGTCTCGTCTTCGCGTCCGTCTTTCAAAAATTGCCGCTGTGATCGATGGGTTGCGAGTTGTTATGTGGGTAAGCGAAAAAAATCGTATACTTTCCTAGGACTCTGAGATTTGCCTCTAAGATTTTCTAAGACCCCCAGCCGGCCCCAACTTCTGTATCTCGGCACCCTATCTGTTTACTGGTGTGTAAAATATACCAAAATGCTCGCCAGAGCAAGACGAACATTTTAGTTTACTGTACACGAGAGTAGATAAGCAGGGAGCCGAGATACAAAAGTTGGGAGCCGGCGGGGCGGGGGGGAGGGGGGAGTCGAAATATCTGGAGTCTTACCACAAACACTACCAAAAACCTTATTTATTGTTAACAGGTAGGCGGACAAATTAAACTTATTTTTCCCTGATAAGGGTCCAGCGCCTAAAAGAACCTCTGCTAGCCCGCCTCACCTTGAAACTTTGGGCCATCCTGATGCAAATGGCCAAACCGTCGCTGCAGGCCATCTGGGATTTGCCTGACGTCGGCTACTTCCACCGCGACGTGTCGACGCGAATTTTGCGGTTGAGGCCAGACTCGGAATCAGCAAAATATTCCGCACAAGAGAGATTTGGTCCCATTTTAAACGCCAGCCGGAGCACAAAATTACAGTAGGATATTCAATCTGTCTGGTAGGTGCTAATAGAAATAATCTAATAAAAATGATTTCTCGCAGAATTTCCACGCGGCAGCCAAATGAAGACCAGGCTAAGCTTCACTATTAATTAACTCTTCATGGTTATGGGAAGGTTGGTTCATTCATATTGTATATTCATCTGACCCTAGCTGAAAAAACTGGTTCTGGCCTTTTAGCGGGGAGGCCAAATTTTCCCTGTGATGCTTTACGGCCCTTTAAATCAATATAAACCATTTTTATAGCATTTTACATAATTTTAGATACAAAAACAATTATAAAAATAATGCAACGCTTCGCAAATTTTTGACTTTCTAGTGAAAAATGTATGAAAAATGATCGAAAAAAGGTTAACACTTGTAAGATACCCCCTAAAGTCTCAGGCATTAAGTGTCTCAACCCAAACACTAAAATTAAACGTATGCAAAAGTCCACATAAAACTTTCTTTTCATCATTTCTTTCGCAAATCACCACGAGGAATCCAATACCGATTCCTTTTTAGATGCGAACACCACCCACGCAAAGCACCCCGAGGCACCTCAGCGTCCGGACATGGAGGAGAGAGAGAAAAGAGACCAAAAGCCCCCACCACCTTGCTCGTTTTCGCGTATATAAAAAATTAGTAAATGGAAGCGCGATGATCTGCAGCACGCTGTCGCACAATGGCGTCGTCGCCGTCGCCTTTTCCCTGCTTTCCCCCTATCCGAAGTAGATTTGTATCCTCTGGGATGGGAGCTCTGATTCGATGAGTCTGCCTGTCTCACCCCCCTCGTCCAACAGGACAATCAGAACCCCCATTAGATCCTATCTTGTATTATACAGGGTGTCCCAAAAAAAATCCCCTCCCCCTAGCCGGCCGCAGACCCACCCGATTTTTACGATTTAGGTATCTATCGAAAGCTCTCGGAAAGGCGATGTCGGGACGCCTGGTCGATTTTCGAAATGTCGAAATTTTTTGCTCGATTTTCGGCCTTTTTCAGGCAAAAAGGACTCGCTTTTTTGTCCAAAACGCAATTTAACCGGTTTATGCGCTATCCAAGCTGTGTTTTCGCAAACGGCTTTCAAAGAGCTGTCGTTGGGCTGCCAGGAAAGGCATAAAAAATCTTAAATTGCGATTTTTGTAAAAAACGCCTTCTCAGAAAAACATCAGAAAATCCGCGCTTTTCGCAAAAAACATTAGTAAATGATAAAAAAATTTCGACATTTCGAAAATCGACCAGGCGTCCCGACATCGCCTTTCCGAGAGCTTTCGATAGATACCTAAATCGTAAAAATCGGGTGGGTCTGCGGCCGGCTAGGGGGGGGGGGGATATTTTTTGGGACACCCTGTATATTAAGTATATATCTGTTATTATCGTATTGTATAAGTGTAATAGTAATAAAACGTGTAATAGTCTAACATAACAGTAATACATATAAGGGGAATAATAATGTAATGTAATGTAATATAATGTAATGTATCACTGTGAGCTTACCCGACGGGGCCACAAATGGAAGCGCGATGCCCCGCAGCACGCCAACCTATTCACGAAAATAGAATAATTTAATAATTTAAAATATAGAAAATAATTTTTCATCTAAAAGTCACCATAACCCCCCCAGAAACGAACTAAATTTTTCATTGTTACTTTGAAATCCAATAAGAAGAGAACCACAGCAACGAGAGCGCACTTTTCTCAAAAAATGTTCTTACGCGTAGCCTAATACGGTAACAATGCAGAAAAAATTGAACAATTATTTTGGCATCGTAATGTCAAAAGATAAAATTTGGCGACTTCCAGCCGCGGTGTCAATAGGAAAATACGGAAAATGGCACCCGGCGAATGCTCCGGGGGCAATTAAAGGGAGATGGAAGGGAAGGGAGGACGGGTAGCGAGATAGAAATAGAGACAGAGAGAGAGAGAGAGAGAGAGAGAGAGAGAGAGAGATCGAGGGGATGGGTTGGTTAATTTGAGCCGTCCATCTCTAGTGAAGAGGAGAGTACGGGATGCTCCTATGGATGGGAGGGATGGATGTCAACTAGAATACGCACGTACGAAATACGACTACGTCAACGGGGAAGCTGACCAAAACACGTGTTTTAAACAACAGAAAATCTTCAAGAAGATCTGCTAGTTTCCTCAAGGGCCTTTGCTAACCTGTTCTACAGAATTTTCCGCTTCCGCAATAATATGGGCTAGCCTGCCCTCTAGATTTACCACAGTTTTCCTAAGAATCTTTGCTAGCCTGTCGTCTCCGATTTTTACGCAGTTTCCCAAAGAAACTCTGCTATCTTGCCCGAAGTAAAATATAGCTATATTTCCTCAAAAATCGCAGCTATTAGATTTTTACGCCGTTTCCTCAAAATCCGCAGATTGTTTGCCAAGAATTCCTCAAAAATCCCTGCTACTTTACTAGCCTTGATTTCCTCGAAAAGCTCGGCTAGCTAGCCTCCTACCCCTAAGAATCTCTGCTAGCTTGTAATCTCGCGATTTTTACTTTCCTCCAGAATTGCTGTTAGCTTGCCTTCGAATTCCTCGAAAATCCCTGCTAGTCTGCCATCATCGCTTTAATTTACCTAAAGAAACTCTGCCAGTTTGCCTTTTCCCAAAAACATACACAGAACGTTGAAACGATTTATTTGCCAATGATACAGAATACACACAAAATTCCGGGGGAAACACAATGATGATGATGAAGAAGAAGAAGAAATGGGGGGTGTGTGTAGATAATTGTCCGTCCATCCATTAATGCGGCAATCTGGAGAGAGACGGACAGACCGAGAGAGGGAGAGAGAGAGAGACTTCTTCTTCGCGTGACCAAAAGCAATTTCTGCAAAAAAATTACATACCGTAGCTGAAAAATTAAAAATTAAAATTTGTTGGATTAGAATTTGAAAATTTTCATTTGAAAAGTTAAAAATGTTTTTATAAACAATAACAAACGGCTCAAGTCTAGGAAACCCCCCCCCCCAGCCGACTTTTCAACTTTTCTACCTTCCTTATTTTTATTTTTCGCTACTTTTTTCGACTGAACTGCAATGTAGTCTTACTAATTAGACTACGGCGAACATTTTGGTATACTTTAGAGCTCGCTAGCACAAAAGGGGGCCGAGATACAAAAGTCGGTGCCGGCTGGGGGGGGGGGGGTTTTCTAGACCCTTACCAAACAAACTAATTTTAAATCGACGTGCTATTGAATTAAATCAAGGCTAGTAAAGCTGACTAAAACCAAAATTCTGTAGTTTGTAGCCTGTGTTCTGGTTCCAAATATCTTTAAAAACGGGCTTGGATTTGTAGTTTGTATTTAGTGGATTTTCCAAAATGGTCACTGCTAGCCTGGGTAAGAGTTTACTTTACCCCCCACAGCCGAAGGGTCTCAAAGTTGTCGGTATTTCCGCTTATTTTATCGGGATTTTCGCAACGCCATTCGATAGAGCGTCAAAAAATATACTAAGAGTTTTAATTTGAGCCTACAATAATGTAAAATAAAAAAGTTATAGCCAAAAACTTCCGGCTGGGGCGGGGTAAAGTAAACCGTAGCCCTAGCCTGTCTTAGTGTGAAAAACACCTAATTGTATTCCGTCGGTCCATTTTCTACCGAAATTTTTGATTCCCAAGGTCTCTGCTAGTTGGCTAGCGTAAGTGACCAGCTGATTGCCTTCCTAGTACCTTTAGAGCGTGGCTTGCAAGCCGGTTTAGCCTCCCCAATGGTTTCTGCTAGCCTACCATCCTAACTGACACCCAGTCTGCCTATAAAATGCCTCAAATCCACAAATTTCGGGTAAATCTGTAGTTTGTAGCCTACACACGTACCTAATAGTATAGTAGTGATGGTAGTAGTCAGTTAAGAGGGGAGCGGGTGGGTGTGGGTTGGTAGATGAGCATCCGGCTGTTGTTCTTCACCTCTTCTCGTCTAAAAATCGGAAATTAAAAACCAAAACACAAAAAGGACTCGATTTGCCGGTGCTCTGCTTGCTGCCCTTGCTACGACTCTGGCCGCTCTGCTTGCTATCCCGGGATTCCGCTGTTAGGATCGTCTGAAAAATAGCATAGAGAGCGATAGAGCGAGAGTGAAAGCGAGAGGGAGGGAGAGAGAGAGAGGGGGGAGAGAGAAAGAGACAGTGAGAGAGGGAGCGAGAGAGAGACAGAGTGAGACTCACCTCCTCCATGACGGATGCGCCGTACGCGCGTTCCTTGATCGACGGCACGGCATCTTTTTTCTTCCCGCACAACACCACCTTGAAAAATTAGACATTTTAAAGGGATTGGTAATGGATTTTTCCTAGCGTGGTAGGGTTTTCCATTGCGTAATCGATTATGACATTTTCATGCCGAAGCGGTTTTTTTAGGAAAGTTGTTTCTAAGGGCTTCTTAATTTAGATAATTTAAATATTTGAGATTAGCATACCATAAGCAACAGGATGCCCGGGTAGAAGAGCCAGAACATTCCGCCCACCGAGGAGACGGCCAGCGAGCAGGAAAATGCGATTTTTTGGCAGGATTTTCCGGACGGGATTGGTGTGTTTATGTAAATTTCTCACAAATTATGCAAATTACGAAAATTATGAATTCAAAACTTCTTTTTTCTTTGCTTTATTCTTCCCCATTTTCTGTGGAAGTTCATGGTTGTCTGCAAATTGATATTTTACCGATTATTGCCTCAGGTTATGGATTTATTTTATTGCAGTAAAATATATAAAATCATTTAATAAAACGACATAAATTAGGTATCACAATTTATCTACACGTTGAATTAATTTGAGGCATAATCACTTATTTTAAATCAAATAATTTTTGTGCATTAAAGGAATTGCATGGCGTAATGAATTGTGGATTTCAAGGTGGCTGTTCACATTGCGTTTCGTAGTTTCAAGACAGTTTTTTCTTGTTCCTTATCCGTATGCGATTTCCGGAGGACCCGTTGCATCAAGTCATAGTCCTTGGCATCGTATGCAAGCTTGGCGGCGGTGGCAAAATTTCTGAAGAATCGATTTGTGGTTTTTTAGGGCTTCCGCAAGGTTCTCTGCTAGCCTGCCCAGATTCCCAAATGATCTCTGCTAGTTTGCCCTCTTCTCTGCTTACCCATATGCGATATGTGCAACCACCCTCTCGGTCACTTTATAATCATTTAATCGAGACAGAAAGCGCTCGGCCTGTTGCTTATTGCCGTGTCGAATCGTGGCCTCGATGAATGGCTAAGAAAATAAGTTTTAAAAAACATAAAATTAATCTACCGCCAATCCATATGGTGATTTCTTGCTGGCCATATCAAAAAGTTGTTCCCATTTCTTGTCGGCGGCCAGACCTTCGATTACCCACAGCGTGACCCTGAAAAATTAGATAGTGACACAAAAATTGTGTTTAGGCGCTTTTAAAGGGGTCGTGACAGTGTAAATACCGAAAAATAACTAATTCGCTACAAAACGTCTTTGAGGCGTTTTAAAATGAGCCAGGCCATGCGACGGATGGAGAAATTTGAAAATGCTAAAAATGCGATAAAAACGTTGTAAAGGGACCGTGCAACCAGAGGATGAAAGATCTTGTCCAGAAACTTACTGTTTATCAGTCAGTTTGTACTGCTGCTTCGTTTTCTGGACGATATCCGGCTTGGAGGCGTTGACAATGATCTGAAAAATGGGTATTGTCTCTGACTCACTTTCTGTCTCTCTCGCTCTCGCTCTCCCTCGCTCTCCCTCTCTCTCTCTCTCTCTCTCTCACTCTATCTCTCTCTCTACCTGTTGTCTAACAGTCGACACATTCCAATCAGCAGCCAATTGATTGCATGCCATCGTGACGACCTCCACGATATTTGCATCTTTCATTTGTCCGGCTATTTCTTTGGCCGATTCGAGGTGTTGACGGTGTTCTTCGGACTGCAATTTGGCTATCAAAAGGACTTTGATAAAACAGACTTACCTGAATAATCGGATCAGCCTGTTCCGAAGCATCCAAATGGAACAGCAATTTCCTGTCGTAATCGGAGTTCTGCTCCAGCAATGCCAACATTCTCGCCCCGCCATTTCCCAGGGCTCCACCGCTACGTTGCGTTACGTATTCCGCATAGAGGCAGCGCGCCTGAAATATGAGAATCTTGCGAAAATCCGAATCTTTTAGCGGTCAGAGTCCCTTTCAAAGCTATTTTCGGCAAATTTCAACTGGAATTTATGCTTTAAAGAGACCGTAAGTCATTTAATTCTTTATGGATTATGCTGCGCCGCAACGCTAAGCTGCGCAAAATGGTTTAGTCGATTACGCAATGAAAAACCTTTTGACTTTCTACGCAATTTGTCGCATTTTGACTATGGCCAAGTGGTAGTGTTCTAGCCCGCCAGGCGCAAAACCCGGGTTCAATTCCCGGCGGAGCCAAATTTGCTTGGAGCCACTTTTTGCTCAAGGAATCAGAAAAGAGCCATATAATACAATTACCTGTGGAATCTTCTGAATCTCCAACTCATACGTGGTCCTATTCTTCTGTTTGATGAGATGTCGAATGACTTGGTGCATCAATTCGGGCTTTTGGGCCTTGGCGGCCAGACCGAGGGCATCACTCACATCTTGCAGGGAGAGGAGGACAGAGACCTGAGCACGGGCATTCAGAGGACAGGGAAAGCGCCTGTGAGAGGAGGGGGGCCAGGGCACCCAATGGCGCGCGGTACTGTGCACGCCCGCGACCATGATCTCCCCATAGAAAGGGCCGAAAAATGGTCAAAAATTTGAACTTCAAATCGCTATAACTTGAAAAGGCCAGTGAATCGGGAGGCTGCTCTAGGAAGTAGAGAAGAGTCTGGGCTAGTTATGGAACAGGCCAGGCCGATCACAGCAGAAATAAGGACCTATAGCTTTTAGCTCAAAAGGTCAAATCCGTCCTTGTGCGAAGCGTTTTCTTTGAATTTAGGCTCATTCTTTGTGGTTTTTCACTGAACTTGCTTGGGAAAGCATTGCCAATGTTAAATAGCGACTTTTGGTCCTGGGAGGCTAAAATTTGTTTTGCAATTCCGGCAAGCTTTAATTTATTAATTTTCGCATACTATGCTCCAAAATGATCTATTGGGACTTTCCAGGCTTTTGGCGCAAAAAGCAAAAGGTTAAAGCGCTCCCTTGAGGGTGGGGAATCGAACCCGCACCCTCAGACTGTGGCTCATACCGGCGCCTTAGACCACTCGGCCACGCCCCTACCCCTTCCCCACGCAAGCTCTGAACGCCCGTGTGAGGAGAGAGTGTAGAGAGAGAGAGAGAGCGTGAGAGAGAGACAGAATGAGAGAGAGATACACTGATACCTGTTTCTCCTCGTCGGTCTCTCTTTTGATCAACAATCTCGCCAATTGGGGAAGGCCAGCTTCAGCGGCTCGACGTGCCGCATCTAAAATATTTTTAAAGCAACCCACAAGATTCTAAATTAATTTTCTTTCAGCTTTTGACGCCCTAACTTTTTTTCGCGCTACGACACGCAATGCATGTGCCCAAAATTTCATTGCGTAACGGGTTATGACAGTTTTTTGACAAAAAAGCGCTTTGCGTTTCCGTAAGAAAACTTCCGTAGGAAGTTCAGCCCTCCCTTTCCTTTAAAATAGTCGGAAACGGGGCGCTTACCGGCAAAAGATACTTGCGGAAACTCGGAAAATTTTTGTGCGATTTTCTCGTCCAGCACTGTCATATCGGCATAAGCACCACGGTTGGCCAGTTTGTCGAAATTGGCTTTGACCTGAAAGAGGCTGAAGATAAAGCGAGAGAGTGATAGATAGAGAGAGTTAGAGAAAGAGAAAGGGAACGATAGAATGAGCAAGACTCACCCATTCAAGCAGCACGACGTCATTTCCATCATTTTTCGTCTCATCACAACCCATCGATACCCTGGAGGCCACTCCAAAAGCCCCAATTTCCACGAGCCGATTTACCAGCGATTTCACCGACAATTCCTCCAATCTAAACCCATGAATTTCATGCCATAACCGATCCACTTACTGTAGATATGTGATGGGGATCCCGGTCCTCACCATCCGGACCTCATTGATAATTCTGAATTGGCCGAGAGCGCGGACCAGCTGGGATGAATCGAAGTTTGTGCAAAATGGGATTCCGAAACGGATCGCCTAAAAATGGAGCTATTTTTGGAGATTTTAAAGAGCCTGGAAAGCGCGAGAATCAATCCCTATCATCGACTAGGTCTCCAAAAACATACGCTTTAGAATTAAAAAATCGGTGTGGCTGGGAAAGCGCTATAAAATTCTCTAAATTGGCGAGCTGGTAGCGATTATTCCAATCGTTTTTGCTAGGTTAAAGCGCCTGATCCTGACTGGAAAATCGACCCCTTTCATCCGCTAGGTCTAGACAACTAAAAAAAAACACTCTAATAACCGGGTTAGTAGTAAGTTTTAACGACCCAGGCTCCCAAAAGCAAAAACCGGGGCACGATTTCAACTGACATTTTGCGTCTCGCGTATCTGTCTAGACCTAGTCGATCCAAGGCGTCGATTTTCTCGCTTTCTAGCCTGAACCGCTCACCATTAACAACTGCTTCTGAAGGGTCGGATCGGAGACCGAGCACGCGGCACCCATGCACTGAGCGATTGCTCTGAAATTTTAAACTCGGCGAATTTTTTGGCCGAGACAGCGAGAGAGGAAATGACACAGAGAGTGGGAGACAAAAGGTGAGATACAGAGAGAGACAGCGAGAGAGAGAGCGAGAGAGATCAATTCATCAAAAAAACCTACTTTGGCATATCCGTAACACCCGCAGTGAGATTCTCGAAAGCATTGAGGGCTCTATTCTGGCATGCTCGAATGTATGCCTCGAATAGAAATGCTCCCTGCGAACTGTAGCCCATTCCAAGGACCCCTTTTTCGTCGCCTGAAATCGGGTTTTTCAATACTGTCACTCTCCGTTTAAAGCTAATTTTAAGCGCCAGTATCGATCCTTGAGATCTACTAGGTCTAGACAACTATGCGACGCGCCTAATACCGCGTACAAAACGTTCAAAAACCAGTAACTTTGTGTCGTTGGCCAGTTGCGCAACTTTCTAGGCCTAGTCGCTGGAAGGGGTCGATTTTTGCGCTTCCTAATCCCTTTAACGTACCTGAAACAGGGCTGGCAAATGTCGATCCAGTATTTGCATACATTCGAACGCCGTCCGGTTCGCTGGTCACTTGCACGTGCTCGCCGTTATGCCTAAAAATTATCGTTTTTGCTTTTATTTGGTTGTTATTATTTCATCTATGCTTTTTTAACGGCTCCGTAAATACTCTAAACTCACTCATAAACCGCTTGCGCATCATCCACCGAAAAGAACTGAATAATCGACTGCGTTCTCTGGAGAAAAACGGACGATTCTCCTACCTAAAATTGGCAAAATTCAGAAAAATATTTTTTTGTGCTTTCCCACCCATCCCAATTTGAAGATCGCGTGCTCGCCAGGGACGGTAATCGATTGGAAAATTTTCGACAAATCGGCGGAGACGATCTGAAAAAGGTAATCCTGCTGTCAAGGGCTCTTTAAAAGAAATTCTTATTACACTATTCCACTCACTTGGATGAGCCGTTTCGAGTGATATAGCGCGACCCTGGATACATTCCAATCCGAGCTCATCCTACAGTAGTCACCGTCTTTTTCGGCCCAAGAAGTCGGCTAAAAAGAAGATTTTTGATGGTGTCATCAATATAAGCATCGGTATTACCTTGCGTAATCAATTACGCCTTAAAATCCGCTTTGATTCGCTGCCTTGCTTTCCTTAAAACTCACAATAACCCTCATCGTCTCTCCCTGTTGTCCCATCAGAAATTTGTTGCCGTAGACGCAGATGACAGAGCTGAGGGAGGAAGAATGGAGGGCACACCATGCCGAGGGACGATCACTCATTGCTAAAAACGGGTATCCGCCGGTTTTTACTATTTCTAAAGCTAAAAACTTTACAAAGTTTTGATGAAAAATACAAAAATATCGATTTGTCGACAAAAAAATGGAGTATTTCCGAGGGAGTTTTACAATTTCAAAAATTTTCTAGTTTTTAAATAGTTTTCCACTCAACAGAAAGTAAAACGTTAGTAAGAACGTTATTAAAATGCCTAGTTCTGGATTTACGGAAAAATAGCTTCGCCCCGCCCCCCGATAATGCACAAGAACCGCAAAAATTCTCAAAAACAACAACTCACGTGATTGCATCAACCAGGGAATGGCCTCCTTCACCGAATTCACGACAAAAATGCGATTCTGGCCGTCAAGGATGGCCATTCCCGTGTCTCGAGCACCATAATTGAACACGCAATAGTCCTTGATGTCAGTGATATCCTAAATTTTCAATAAAACTAACATTCAGTCCACATACCGTCGAAAAGTAAAAGGAGCCATCGGATCGGCCATTCGGTTTAAAACGATTCACGCAGCTTTTATTATCGAGGATGAGCAGCCGGTGAGCGCGAGACCAGCCAATGCCCGCAACGTCACCTGAAAATGGATAGTACAGTCCAAAAAGGCGTTCTTTCAAACCAATGAAATGTATTTTTGTAATTTTTGGCCAGCCATTTTGTTAGCGAATTTTACTCCGAAAAATTCCCGTGTCTGAAGTTTTTCAGCTTGAAAATACCTCTTCGAATCGGTTCTTGCAACAACGGCCTGGCGGCAGCCGTCCGAATCATCACATCCCACGAGGAATCTGGTCGACATTCAGCAATTGCTAAAACATTGTCGATGATGGCTTTTTGCCGGTTGCTATCCGTATCATCGAGATTTCTACAAATTTCTACTCACCAATCGGCCCTCCAAAAGGACAGGCCGCAAAATGGACGGCCTTTTTGATGCTGATCGGCTCGTGGCGGTCGTATACGGGCTCTGTTCTGAATATTTATCGGTTATTAGTTGATGTTGGTCCTTCTTGTTTTTCATTCTCTCGTAACTGTTTTTGAAAGGTCGAGACTACGCAAAACTCAGAAATTGGGAGAGGATTCACTGGAAATACGCTATTTCCCGATTCAGGCTTTCTCACGCGCGCAAATTCGGTGGCTTTTTAGCTCTCCAAATTCAGTAGAAACTCGTATGGCTCATTTAGGCGATCTATATCAAGAATTTCCGTTTTTGACAACCCACTTGAGCATGATATCCCCAATCGGCACCCAGTTGATCGTGTGCGTCGCCTTGTCGAATGGCGTTTGCAGCCCCATTTCTGCAATCACGGTTTTTGCAGAACTCGAAAGCTATAAATTCAGAAAACGAGCTCCATCAGCCGGAAAGGCCACGTTATAGCCAATTGAGCTTCAAACTGACAAATATCTGCAAAAACAGAGGCTAGAAATCTCGGGAAGCTAGCAATAAACTTTCAAAATCTCGCTAATTACGACCAAAAGCGGTTCTTTAAGATTTCCGGAAGTATTTCCGGGAACAAATTTTTCCTGGTTTTCCCGGTCGACCCACTAATCAAATATAAAGTGTTTTCACATTGTTTTTAGTAAATTTTAAGTATATTTAAAGTAGAAAAACCTTTCAAAAAAAGTTAGAAAAATGTTTGAAAAGGTCGAAAATTTAGTCATTTTGGGTCTTTCCCCCCCGCTAATCCTAAAGGTTCTATAGGATTTTTCGACCTAAGATTAAATTTTTTAATTAAAATGTGGGTAGTTTTTATGCTCAGGACTAGTTCAAAACCATTTAGAAACGCATGCGCTATTTAGAAAAAAAATTAGGCTTGGGCAGAAAAACTTTGGTTTCCCCCGTAAATCCTAAAGAACCCCAAAAGCTTCTAAAATCGGTCTATTTGTACCAAAAATTTCGAATTTTAACCGAGTATAATTTCGAGGCTACAATTTTCAAAAAAAACGAATTTCTAAACAATAAACTTCAAAAAACTTGGAAAATTTGATGCTTTCTAACTGAAAACGTGTAAAACACGTTATAAGACCACAACATTACAAAAATAAACCGTCGAAAACTGAGTTTATACTCGCTGAAATCCTCTAAAAACCACGAACAAGTATAAATTCTTTATCGAAAACGGGAAACGGCCTCAACACACACGCGCTCGCGCACTTTTACACACCACAACGACCAGCAAAAAAAACACACTAATTGACCTAACCAAGGGAGTGAGATATACAGCGATCACTTTCGAAATAACGTGCCGGGCCGGGGTGTAAAAGGGTAGCAAGTATCAATGGGTGTAATAAAAGAAAGAGAGGAATATAACTCGACGAAAACAATTATAAGGGGGCCTAAATAACTCGTGGAGGGGGAAGGCTTCTTCTTCTATCTATCGGTACAAATATTCGGACTGCAGGTTAGCGGCCAGCTCGGGCTCCCAGCGATCGCCGTTCAGCAGCAGTTTCTCCTGCAAATCAAGGGCATTAATGGGTATCAATATTGATGATAAGAAAACAGGCAGATGGACACGTTTCGATCGATTTCGACCTAGTCTTAACAATTTTGTCGTTGAAATTACGCGGCCGTGAACATTTCACAAACGAAAACTCGCAAGGAGACGTTTTTTAGTGTGAATTGAGTTTTAAGCAGCATATGCCGACTTTGTGCACGACTTGCGCTGATTCCGAATCTGTTTCCAAGAGCTGGTAGATGGTATTTCGACAAAAATGCAAGGCTTCTGAGCTCGAAAAACGGATAAAACGGTTATACTCTAAATGCCTACGAAAACCTCAGAAAAACGATTCAGGCAAAAAGAGCGTTAGCGCGTCATGCTCCATAAAAATGTACGCTTTTAAATGTGCTTTCAGTCCATTTTTCAACGTTTTCTCGGTTACTTTCCATACGGAAGGGGAACAAGGCCTAAAGAGCCTTTTGAGCAAAATTTGGAAAAATTGACGCTGAATCCACTTGAAAGCGCAGATTTTTGGAGCATGACGTGCAGATTGGTTTTTTAAGCTAACAGCATTGTAACTTCTTCGAAACAAAAATTTGAAACAGATTCGCAATTCAGATGGCAAGGAAAAAAAGAAGGCAATGAAAGGAAAGAAAAAACTTTTAGGACAAATTTTGTCGGATTTCGCTACTTTCCATTCCAAGCTCATTAAACCCGATACCTTATTGTAGAGGAGCTCCTCGTGCGTCTCGGTGGAATATTCAAAGTTTGGCCCTTCCACGATGGCGTCGACGGGGCAAGCCTCTTGGCACAGGCCGCAGTAGATGCACTTGGTCATGTCGATGTCGTAGCTGAAAGCAGATGTATATTTCGGAACAAATAAAATATTTTCACTGAAAAATGGGTGATCACTAAAAAACCAAAATTTCACAAAAATATACCGGGTAGTCCTCCTGCTGCCGTCCGGACGCGTCTCCGCCTCGATGGTGATGGCCTGGGCGGGGCAGATGGCCTCGCACAGTTTGCAAGCGATGCACCGCTCCTCGCCCGATGGGTATCTGCAGAAAAGCATGTAAAAAAACTATAAAAAAGCCCTCACCTGCGAAGCGCGTGCTCGCCGCGGAAACGCGCGGAAAGCGGTCCCTTCTCGAATGGGTAGTTGATGGTGGCGGGCTCCATGAAGACGTGGCCCAACATGACGCCGAACCCGCGGAACAGCTCCGAGAACAGGATCGTGTTCAACCCCGCGTTCACGTCGCCGCCAAAAGAGCCGTCCGTCTGCGCCGGCTCGCCCACATATTTGTAGTTGGTGCGCACCTGCAAGAAAAAGAATGTATTTTACGTAAAAAACGATTCAAAAAAGTTATTTGCAAACGTTTTGCAAGAGATAAAAACTTGCAACGAAAAACGGGGTTTTCCAGAAATTGGTCCATTGGAACCGGAAAAAGTCACAGGCCCGATCAAAAAGCGTCCAAAGCTAGCAAAACATGGAAAAAAGCGGTTTGCTAGATTTTAGCATAATTTTTATCGCCGCGATCGATTCGTGCTAATATTTCAAAGCGCCAAAATATACCTGTTGTTGCTGGGCGGGCACCAGATGCCGGTTGGTGCGCAGGAGCAAATCCTTGATGAACCCGCTCGCTCGCATCGACATACCCTGCAAAAATCTGTTGTAAAGAAGCGCTGAAAGGGAAAGGAGAACGAGCGAAGCACGAGAGCAATCAGGAAACTGCCAGAAAAACAGCGACTTTTTGTCGGTTCTATTTGAAAACAAGAGAAGATAGCTCAGCAAGAACGAAATGTCGTCATAAGCCGCACTAACGAATCAGCTACCAGCAAATCTTGTAAGTACTGAAAAAGACGTGAAGTCAAGCATACTTCAAACTATTTTTGGTAGCGAAATCTTTTTTTGGTGAACAGCGCGGCCGTGGGGGCAAAAGACGGGCGTGCTGGGGGCTACGAAAGTGTCAGTGGACGGATGGAAGCCCGGCAATTTGGATTTGGACAGCCTGAAGCTTCATCCGGCCGGAAAAGTTGAGAACTAGCAAAATATAGACAAAAACGCCAATTTAAAAGACCTAGGATAAAATGACGCTGAAAGGCTAAATCACTCGTAGCTTGTAATTTAGTTATTTCGCCTCTTGATTAGATAAAGAAGTACGAATTGGTTTAAATTAGCTAAATCCATGCTTATAATCAGGCCTTTCGTTAGCTAAAAACGTGAAATTAATGCAAAAAATGACTAGAAATTGATTTCACTACGGATTTCGACGAATAAGCGGAATCCAAAGAAACTCTAGCAAAAACCATCGATCTAAAACCGAACAATACTCAATTTTCAATTCAAAAAAATAAAAACAATGGCGGAAACAAGCCAATTTTCCTGCCGCAAAAGCACAGTAAAAGCTTTTATTCGAAACGACAAATCAGAGAAAGACAACGGAAAGCTGGTCAACAATCAGATAAAATATAAAAACCCGGCGAGCAGCACCTGAGAAGAATAAAGACAACGAGAGAATGCTTGGAAACCAGAGGATGGGAGGAAGAAGAAGCTCTAGTCGCTGGATCGCTTCTTCCGGGAAGAACGGCGATGATCATCAGCACTTCTTGAGCGACTTCGCGAGTGGCGCTGTGATTTCCTCTTTCGTCGCTTCTCATCTAGAAAAGGTTAAAAATAAACAAAATTTCGCACCTCGCTCATCGTCATCATCACGGCGTTTCTTGTGCTTCTTGCCCTTCTCGTCGTCATCTTCTGAATCCGAAGAGTGCTAAAAACACAAAAAAATAAAATAAACAAAAATTAGTCCTTACCCGATCACTCCTTCGTTTCTTCTCCTTCTTCTTCTTTCGACCCTCGTGACTGTGCAGACATCCATCAGCAATCTGGCGCAGGAATTCGGCAAAGTACTGCTCGCGCAGCTCGTCGGATTCTACCTAAAAAGGGGTTATTTTGTAACAAAATAGAAAATTACAGCTTGATAGTCTTCAGACGCCTCAATTCTGGGTAAAACATCGGCCCATTGTGATTCGACGGTCAGTGGAGGGTCGAGAGAGCCGAGGAGATCTCTGAAAAAATACAAATCTTTAGGCTTTTTCGAAAACTCGGGAATCCAATTTTTTTTTCGCTAGGGTCCCAGTTTCGGACATAATTAAAGCCCAATGGTTCCGATACTGTATTTGTCGATTTCTAAGCTCGAATTTTATCAATTAAGAAAAAAAATCAAAAGATAGCTTTTTTCCATCAAAAAACGTCAATTTTCTACAAAGATTCAAACCTAATATCTTTACCATAATTGTTAGGCGGATTTTCCACCTTTAAAATCTAACCTTTTGATAATCTTCTTAATAAATAAAACAAAACGCAAAAATTATATAAAAAATTCACTAACTACCTAAAAAAACTAAATTAAGTACAACAAACCATAGTAATTTCAAACCTGAAATGGTCGCGATTCCGCTTGACGACACGCTGCTGCTCGCGCTCTCGATCCTTGATCCGCTGGGCGGCGCCCTCGACTTTCCTCGTGTAGTAGAGGCGCAAATGGTTGGAGGGAATGAGGCGTTGGCGTTCATCGGCTTGTACCCATTCTAACACCTCGTCGTACGTCGTGTCAACCTGAAAAAAAATGATGATTTGAATTTTAACAAAAAAAAAATCATCAATTACATACTAAAGGCTACAACGACAATTAAAAAAACACCTTAATTTCATGGTTTCCCTCCTTCAGAATTTCCCGGACAATCCGCGCATCGGCCACAAAGAAATCCTCGAGTTCTTTCACGAAAATCTAAAAAGTACTTTTTAAAAAAATCGGAAAAATGATACTTTGAACATGTCGAGAGGGGTGCTGCCGGGTTGTAGAAGCATTGCGGCAAAACGAGGGTCCGAGCAGATGGTTGGCGCTAATGAAGACCAGCGGGTGAAGGCTTGGATTTTGCCTAAAAAAAAGTTTTTTTTTGTAAAAATACGGAATTTTGGACAAAAACCCCGAAAATAAGCACACAATCGAAAGCGCCTAACAAAACGCAAAAATACAAAAACGAATTTGGTCTAAAACAGCATCAGGGACGTAGCGTAAGGTGGGCCCGCTGGGCCCGGTGCCCCCCCCCCGAAATCGGCCGGGGCCCAAAAATTTCATAAGGGGGGACCCTTATGATTTTTATTCCAAAAATTTGCTGCCTGGACGCTATTTTCACGTTTTTACTGCTATTTATAGAGCTATGTTGCCTTTTCCAAAATTTTCGCCTGCGGCGCTATTTTTCGTAATTTTTGAGTTTTCGGAAAATTTTCGGGGCAAATGGCTAGCCCTGAACAGCATTGAAAATTCTGAGTAGTCACTTAAGATGTCACCTGTCACATGTCAAAGAGAGCAGATTTTCTTTTTTTAGAAGCTTAGAATTTAGGAATTTATAATTTTTCTATTTTTGAAAAATACGTAATTTAGCGCCAAAACGCAAAAAATACCACTTTGTCCGTCAAAACGTGTGAAACTCTTTAATAGTCGCCATGTAATAGCTTAACTATTTAATAAATTTCAAAAATAGAGCTAAAGCTCCAAAAATTCACCTTGCTGCTGCAGCTCCACCAGAAATGCGCGGAACTCGTCGCGAACACGCCGATCGTGTCGGTACATCACCCGTTTCCCCTGGGCCTTGGCGAGGTTGTGCTGAATCTCGGCCTCTTGGATGAAATCTTGGAAGACGTCGAACGCGTCCATCTTTTCCATATCTGCAAGAAGAAATCAAAAGATCGCAATTTGCCATACTCAGCAGTTCCGTATCGTTGATGAAAGCCTTCTGCTTGACGAGCAGTTTCTGCGCGTCGGCCCACGTCGTGCGGAGGCCGATTTTGGACATATTTTGGAAAATGTTCGTTAGAGCCTAAAAATCGTAAACTGAGAAATCAGAAAAAGCGTCATTACCTCAACATTGCGCTTCTTCAACTGTGCCTCGGTCTTGGCCAGCTCCTTCAGAACGTCGTGCTAAAATGATGAACTAAACGCGAAAAAAAACGTAAAAAGTACCGAAACATCCAGGAAAAGGTCGCGGCGATCGTCGAGCGGCACGGCCAGCCAGAGCGGCTCATCGGCGAAAAGCTGGGCAGCGCGTTGATATCTGAAAAAAGAATTACGAAAATTAATTCCTAGTTTTTCCGGTTCTTTCGCATCAACGAGGGGGGATTTTTCTGAGGGTCGAATTTTTCCAATAGAAATAGAGGCAGTGTTGCTAAACTATTTTTGACTATTCCTGAACGTAAAAAAGCAAAAAAATATGGATCTTTCGACCAAAATTCCACCATAAAGTTTTTCTCAGTTGGCTTTTGATTGTTTTCCCACTTAAAGACCGTCAGAACGATGAAATTGCGGAGCAAGAAAGTTGCGCACCGAGCGGGGGTCGAACCCGCGATGGTTCGCTCCACAGTCCGACGCGCTAGCCACTATACCACAGGGCCAAGTGGGGAAGGGAGTCAGAGGCGCCCCAAACCCCAGAGGGTCCTTGTTCAAAACGGGACACCACTAATGACGACGCTCTCTGCGCGTCCTTGGGGGCAGCACCCTCGGGGTGACAGTGCGCGTTCCATCGTTCTGGTAGTCTTTAAAAGAAAGTTAAACCTTACTAAAAACACCATTCAACACTTACTATTACGTTATTAGGCAGTTCTAGTCCCGTAAGAAAAAATATGGCGCCCCCCGAGAATGCAAAAGAACCGCGCATCAATCCCGATACCTCAATGGCTTCTTCAACCTCGGATGCTCACGCAACCACAGCTCGAGGTCCCTCTTGGCTTTCAGCTTCTGGGCGCGACATTCCTCCTAAATTGAAATTACGAGTCAAAAAACAAAAATCACCCTTTCTTGCTCGATTTGCTGCTCGCGCCAGGCGTAGAAGATCTGCTTCTTCTCGGCGGCCTTCTGGATCACGCGGAATCGCGGGTCCGATCCCAAGAATTTCACGGCATGCTCCCACGAATCGTTCAGCGTGACTTTGCCTAGAAGACAGATGAAATCTGGGCATAAAAATTAGTACTACCTTCCTCATACCTCAGCCGTAACATCTCGCGGAACACTTCCACTTGACGTTTCCGCATCTCTTTCGGCACATCGTCAACGTTTTCAGGGTCTATCGAGGGTCGTTGCTAGAAAAAAACGATTTATCAGAAAGACAAACTTTTTTACCTCCTTTTTCTTCTTGTCCTTCTTCTCTTTCTTAGCCGACTGCTTCGAGCCGTCGAGCTCGCTCAACGTTGCGAGCATTGCCCTCTCGATCTCGCTCATCCCGATCGAGTCTCCGGCTTGTTGAGGTGGGAGCTGAGCGTCTGAAAAAGAGCTTAACCTATCGCTCAGAATTCCTATCTAATAGAATTAAATTGAAAAAAGCTACAAATTTTGATGAGAAACAATCAAAAAAGGTCGAAAATGTCACAAATGAACGTGAAAAACGACCAAAAACTGGGATTCAGGGCAGATTTTTAAGTTTTCCATTACATTTTTTAGAATTTCTGACCGATACTAGCGTAGGCACTACTGAAAACACTCCAAAGCGCCCTTTCTTGGCAGCTATCAGCCGAATTCAAAACACAAATAACCAAAAAAGCTGCTAATCTGCTTTCTAAAGCTCTACCATTCTTCTGCGGCACTTCCGGGGCTGCAGTTTGGTGAACAGGAGGTTGCACTTGCGCTGGAGATCCGCACAATCTAAAAAAATACATTAAAAACCGTATGAAAAGTTACTCGGCCGGTTTTGTCCATGTGGTTTCCCTGGTGACAATGTGATAGTAGTAGGTTCGTCCATCCGGCGCCACCGACGATTTCCATTTTGGCTCGGGTGTCTAAAAACCGATCATGAGAACGCCCGGAAATCTATACATTTTCCGGCGGTGCCTGGATCCCGAATCCCTCCGGCTTGGTCCAGGTGGACTGGCCGGTGATGGCGTTGAAGTAGTACTTCTTGCCGCCCTCCGCGTCGTGTTCGGTCCACTAAACAGTAAACAGATATACATTATAAAGGCTGAAAAATATACCGCTTGAGCGACGCGCGGTTCCTGGGGAACGCTAGGTGTGGGAAGGGGCGGCGGGGGCATTGTTTGTAGCAATGGCATTGGAGGCGGAAACTAAACAAAACAGTTTGATAGTTACAAGTACGAAAATACCTGGAATGGCACGACATTGGGAGGCGGGTGCAGAAAGGGAGGGCCTGAAAAAGAAGGTTGAAAGAATAATTGGCAAATTGAACTATAAAGAAAGGCTTTTGCGCTGCATAAAAACAAAAAAAAGGTTTTTTGCAAAAGAAGATGGCCTAAAAAAGGAAAGAACGTAAGCTAAATAAGTGCAAAACCCGCAAAACAAATAAAAAAAGCCTCAAGAATGACATTTTTGAAGCAGAAAGCTGTCGAACCTGCAGGCAATCCGGGAATGTAGCGTGGCAGCTGGCCGGGTGGCAATGGAAAAGCGCCCGGGGGGCCCGACGGCGGCCCGTACGGGAACATCGTCCACGTGCGCTCTGAAAGAATAGACAATAACAAGCAAAGGAGGACATAAAAGGATCGGAAAAATTCTAACGCTGAAGGAGGATTTAAAGCCGTTTTGAAGCCCCCACAATATCGTAAGAATTTTCCTTCTTTTACTGACGACAAACCGCAAAATCATTCTCAAAAAGAATAGCAAGAAACGAACTAATCAACTGAGCTAAAAACAAGAGAAAAAACTTAAAAAGCTTTTCGCGCTCTTTCGGCGAAACCGACCAAAATCCAAAATTGAAAGTCACTCAAGAGGATTCTGGTGGTGTACTTTGTATGTCTGTACACTGGTGTAACTCGTACCGTACAGCAACGGAAAAATAGGCAAAAACTGCGAAAAACGATAAGTTTTATTTCATAGTTATAAACCACAAGAAAGAAGAGTTGAGATCTTTTCCGCTTTTCTCATTGCAGCTCGAGCTGGGGGCGAATCAGCTTGGCTTTCACTTCATTCGTCGCAGCATACCCGGTACCACCGCGCTTCAGTTCAATGATATCGGATTCTTTCAACTAAAAAAGTGGATGATTGGGGTGAATTCAGGGATCTTACAGGTTTTCCATTTAGAGGATCAACCCAGTTAGCTTCTGACTTGATCAGCTTTTCGACAACGTCCCACGTCACAACGGTTTTGCTGAAACAAAAACAATTTTGATGCCTTCCAATTTTTACCTGGTCTTCAAATAAGCACATTTAGTCGTATTTGTCAAAAGATCGTGCGTGACGGGGCACATGTATCGATTCTGAAACAGTGTTCTATCATTAGAAGCGCCAAACTTACATTCTTCCCGTAAACACTCTTTGCCTTCGCATCATCATCGGGTGCTTCGGTGAATTTCACTTCCATCAGATCCTTGATTTTCAACGGATTTCCCGTAATTGGGCACATCACCTTTTGATTCTAAAAATTCTGCTAGAAAGATAAACCTCAATCATTACCGGCTTCTCTAACTTTGTAGGCTCTGCCGTCGGGTTCAGTTCAGGCAGCCAAAATGAGGGCAGTTGTTTTGCGAGCGCACCCTAGAAGATATAAATTAGCTACGGAAATCTTCACCTACGTGCATATTATTTCCTTTTGCTCATTCCCCAGGGCGCGGACCTTTGCAGCCACCTCGCTCGAGAACCGATCATTGATGGCGCGTTTCTGAACAATGGTTATCCTATCCTATAAGCCAGAAAAGTATGCGTGTTTTCTGTACGGCCATTTTCTCGGTCGTCAGACCGAATTTCGAGCTAATTTTTGGCATGGGGGTGGGAAATACCATTGATAAAAAACGGGTTTTTTTTGGATTTTTCGAAATCCTACCCTATAAGCGAGAAAAGTATGTCTGTTTTCTGTACGGCCGTTTTCTCGGCCGTCAGGCCGAATATCGAGCTGATTTTTGGCATGGGGGTAGGAAATGCGATTTATAAAAAACGGTTTTTTGGATTTTTCGAAATTCTTTCATTTTACGATTTTACAAGCAAAAATGTGAAAAATCCTTAACATTTTTGGGTGCGCATGTTGTCCGGAACTTTTCTCGGCCCCTAGAAGGAATTGAGGCTTCATTTTTGGAGGGTAGATGGCAAAAGTAATTCCCCAGATACATTTTTTTCGGATTGCGCCAAATTTTTTAAAATAAAGTTTTTATAAGGATTTTTCTGAAAGGTCCTTAATAAATTGCGTCTCGGTCCGCGGTGTCCGGGCCATAACTCGAAGCCCTGATGGAATTCCAGGCTGAAATTTGGACCGTTTATGCAATTAAGGGTGTGGATCACGCGCATCTTATTATCTTTACAAACTTTTTACAGGTTCAGACTAAAAAATCGAATTTTGTAAAGTGACCTGGAGGCCTCCCTCCGGGATCATTGGTCACCCTTATCTTTGCCGCCGGACCGCCCAGGACACAAGAGGCCTTTCCCGCCGTCTCTTCCCGTGTGCCCCTTGGGGTAGAGGATTGGCGCTTGGTCTACCACGCGCAAGGTCGCGGGCTCGGATCCTGGGAGAATTTATTTTTTTGCTTTTGGGTTGTTGGGCAACAAAGCATATTTCTAGGCTCACGGTGTGCGGGGGTTAGGCTTGGCCATCGCTATAGCGCCGCAGGCCAAAGAAAAGGCCCCTGGCTTGGGCTCTCGCGCCGCAGGCCAATGATAGATGCTCGACCCGGGCTCTAGCGCCCCAGGCCAGATCCTGGAGGAAAACCAGTAACTAGCGCCGCAGGCTCAAAGATTCTAGCGCAACGCTGGCTCTGGCGCCTTATGCTAAAAAAAGATCTCCCCTTTGGTGTAGCGGATCAGGGCAGGGGCTGTGGCGTTGAGGGTCGCGGGTTCGGACCCGCGAGAAATTTAGGTTTTTGCTTTTTGGTAGTTCAGCAACTAAAGCCATTTCTAGGATGACCGCGTGCGCGATTTAGGCCTGACTCTCGCTCTAGCGCCGCAGGCCAATGACAGGTCTTTGATCTAGGCTCTTGCGCCGCAGGCCAAATCCGGGGAAAAAACCAGTAACTAGCGCCGCAGGCAAAAAGATTCTAGCGCGAGGTTTAGGCCTAGCCTTCGCTCTGGCGCCGCAGGCCTAAGAAAAGGCCCTTGGTCCAGGCTCTCGCGCCGCAGGCCAAACAACAGATCCTTGGCTCGTGCTCTCGCGCCGCAAGCAAGCCTGGAGAAAAACCAGTAACGATTCTAGTGGCAAGCTGGCTCTCCGTGACTCAGGTTCAAGCGCGGCAGGCTAAAAAAGAAGGTATTCAAATTCATGGTTCCGGGACTGGGTCCAGTGGAAAAGGGCCGCGAAGCGGTCTTTTTCCACTGGTTCTTTAATTTAACGATTTTACAAGCAGAAATTCTTGATGAGATTCTACCCTGTGTTGTCGTGGATCAGGGCGCGGTCCACGGCGTTTAGGGTCGGGGTTCCGATCCGCCAGAAATTGAACTTTTTGCTTTTTGGTAGCTCATCAACCAAGCCTATTTCTAGGCTCACGGTGTGCGGGATTTAGTCCTGGCCCGCGCTCTAGCGCCGCAGGCTAAATCCGGGAGAAAAACCAGTAGCTAGCGGCAGGCTCAAAGAATCTAGCGCAACGCCGGCTCTGGCGCCGCAGGCCAGAGAATGTGCCGTGAGGTAGGCTTTTGCTCCGCAGGCTTCATAAAAGGAAAAGGAATTCATGGGTCCTAGACGGGGTCCAGTGGAAAAGGGCCGCGAAGCGGTCTTTTTCCAGTGGTAAGTTTGAAGAAGTCAAAGAAACGTACCCGCGAAGTTTCTGCAACTTTGAGACTCTCCTGCGCGGGTAGACCAGTCGCTGCTTCCAGTCGCCTAACTCGCTCCACTTGCTTCTCTTCTTCTTGCTTAAAAAAATAGTTTGAATGGGGTGAAGGTGCTCACCTTTTTCATCGCTTCACCTTCCAATTCGATCTGACGCTCCCAACTTTTCGTCAACTTGTTGATCTTCTTTTTCTGTGCCAGGAAATATTCGATCATGGCCTCTCGATCAAAGATATGGCCCTCTGGCGAGATGACGGGGTGCCTGAAAAAAATCGTAGAGTTCGTCAGTTCTCCTGTATCTTAAAAAGAATTAGATCCATACCTGCAAGGCTGAAGCGTCAATGAGCAGCAGTCGAAATCCTTGATTGAATCTGCAGTCAGACGAGCGTGAAGGGTGCCGAACCTGAAGAATAGATTTTAGATAACTTTTTTGCAAATTACCCGCTGGCTTTCGCATCCTTGGCGCGTTCCGCAGCAGAATAAAATGACGAAGCGGTGTTGTTCTTTCCGTGGCGTGTCATTACTAAAAACAAGAATTCTCAAAGTATTATCTTAAAAGAAATGAATACAAGCATTACGATTCATCCTTTAATAAAAACGCGCACGAGAGGGAGCGACCTTTTTTTTCTGATTTCTGACCGCGCTCTATCCGAATCCGAAGAGACCAAAGTTCTAGGTCCTTTCCCCTTCGAGTTATAGTTGCCTTCAGACGGACAGACACCGCTACTGATATCTTATAGTTGATAATAAGCAAAGGAGGACATAAAAAAATATGCTGAAGGAGGAGTTGAAGACGTTTCGAAGTCCCCACAATATCATTAGAAATTTCAGTTCTTTCTCACGCCAGAAATGGCAAAGCCACCCCAAAAAAGAATAGCAAGAAACGAATTAAAGCTAAAAAACAGTTTATCAAAAAAGTTTACATTTTTTGTGCTAATTCAGCGAAATCAACAAAAGTTCAAAATTGAAAGTCATTGAAGAGGGTTCCGGTGACGTACTCTGTATTGGGTTGTACACAGGTGTAACTCGTAGCGTACAGCAGCGGAAAAAATGTTGGCAAAAACTGAAAAACGGGTGTTTAGGTTCTCGGGAAAGGAAATTTTAACGATAATCCTACTATATATTAAAAATAGGGTACACATAGGATAACGGGGGGGGGAATAAAATAACGGGGGGGGGCACTCATTATTATGAAATTTGCAATTACTGAGGGATTTTGCGAGTGCCATTCGATAGAGCGTCGAAAAATATACTAAGAGAATTAATTTGAGCCCAAAATAATGTAACGGAAATTTTTTATTGAATAAACAAAAATTGAGGAAAATCTATGGGCAGCACATAGGATAACGGGGGGGAAGTCAAATTTTCGAAATTTTCGAAATTTTCGGTATTTTGAAAACGTCATTCGGTAAAGCGTCGAAAACTGCCCTAGGAAAATTAATTTCAGCCCAAAATAATGTAAATGAAATTTTTTATCGAATAAACAAAAATTGATCAAAATCCATGGGCAGCACATAGGATAACGGGGGGGGAAAGCCAAATTTTTGAGATTTTCGATATTTTGAAAACGCGAATCGATAGAACATCAAAAAGTATACTAAGAGATTTTTTTACATCGCGCAAAAATGTATTATAAAAGTTTTATAGCCTAAAAACTATTTTTGAAAACTATGGGCAGCACATCGGATAACAGGGGGGAAAAAATTTTCGGCGTTTTGAATATTTTCGAAATTTTGAAAATGCCATTCGATAGGACCGAAAAATATACTAAGAGTTTTTTTACAGCCCGAAAAAAGCATATTTAAACATAATTTTATCATATAAAAAGTTTGAGTGCCCCCCCGTTATTCCCCCCGTTATCCTATGTGTACCAAAAATAGTGTCTGTGTGTGTATGTGTGTGCATTTGCATGCAACTTCCGACAGCGTGTTCCAGCAGTATCTCAAGAAGAGGGGCAGTTAGGGTTATGTTTTATATCTCACCAGTGGAAAAAGACCGCTTCGCGGCCATTTTCCACTGGACCCCGTCCATTCTTTGGACTGCGGCGTCAGAGACAGCGTTGCGCTAGGATAATTGGGTCTGAGGCGCTAGTTACTGGTTTTCCCCCCAAGCTTGGCCTGCGGCGCGAGAGCCTGGGCCAAGGACCCATCGTTGGCCTGCGGCGCGAGAGCCTGGGCCAAGGACCCATCGTTGGCCTGCGGCGCGAGAGCCTGGGCCAAGGACCCATCGTTGGCCTGCGGCGCAAGAGCCTGGGCCAAGGACCCATCGTTGGCCTGCGGCGCAAGACTGGCTCCTTGGTCGACCGTCCAACCTCCCACGCCAAAATCACGTTTGATGATAAGGATTTCATAAAGCGCGTTACGGCCATCATACGCCTTCGCAGAACGGCACCCATACCAAGGAAACCCGTAAAAAGAAAGAAGCAATGCATGGGCTGAAAAATAGCATTTCACAAAGTAGATTTGTTTGGTACTTACGTAATAAAAATCTTTGAGGAACGGTATTGATGCCGTCGCTCGAAAATTGATGGCTAGGACGGGGAAGTTTGGGACCGTGTTGAGCAAGAGAATCGAAAAATCGAACAGAAACAGGAAGGTCTGAAAGCTTGGATCCCTTGATAGTTCGAAGATTTACAGCTATCTAGCATTTTAGCGGGCATAGACGTTTGAAAAAGGAGATTTCCTTACGTGCATAATATACAAACACGGCAATATCGGTCGCATGGCGCGAGTTGATTGCGTCCAAATAATATAGGCAGTTAAGAAGTATACAAATGGAACGAGTATCAGCGCAAATTGCTTATACCAATAGATACTATTCGACCAGGCAGTGGCGACATCGAGGTTCAGGGCCATTCAGGAGTTCTGCAGAGGGTTTCGATTGAATTTGGTAGACTTCAGGTTTCGAAACACCTGCTGTCACGCATTCTGTAGAAAAATAGCAGAAAAATATATTGAACGCGATGTTCCAGGGGAGACCACGTGAAATCCACCTGTCCGAGGAAAACTTAAGCTGTAATAACTGTATTGCGTTTTTGACGTTTTTTGGTGTCGTGAAAGCTTTTCTCATAATTATCGTCTCTCTATTTTTTTGCTCATCTCTATCATTTAAATTTTAAAATATTCATCGTGAATCGGCTTGAAAACCAATGGAATGGCAATGGTTATCAGCAACAAAGATATGCAATACAAAAGATGCTCGTATTTTTCGAATAAAACATCGCCCAGAATGTCGTCGTACCGTCCGTGGATTTCCATCAGCTAGAGATAAAACTTTGTAACCGAAAAATGACGGATTACCGCGTATATCGGATAGGCCAACGAGAAAAGCCTCCTCCGATTCCGCAGCGATATCACCGTAAGGCACATCGTCATAAAGTACAGAATCATTTCAGCAAAAATCATGATAATTGAACTGACGAGCAGGACAGTTGGAAGTAGCGTTCTTTGCTTATTCAGTGGACTATTCTTAAAATTCAAGATTCTTTGAAACTCAAACTTATTGTATAGATCGACAAAGCCCTTTATTCCCTCATACACCTCCGAACATTTTGCAATCGAATATAGGAGGCTTAGAATGATGAAAATAGGCTTCCAAATGGATTTTGGGAGGTATTGATAGAGCATTAAAAGGTAGAAAGCTGGCTGGGCGCAAGGGTGGAATTTATCGGCATATTACTCCCGGGGTTATAAGCGTCCATTTAGAGAGGCGGTGATAACAAAGATCGGCTATTTCACGGCATCATCCGATAAACACCGGCTTTCGCATGGATCGAAGATAATCGATTCCGATTCCGCAATGATAGCATTGTAAGGAATATTGTCATCATAAACAAAACACTTTCCGCGACAATCATCAAAACTGCTCCGGCAAGCAGCGCTGTAGGCAAAACCTTTCGTTGCTTGTTTGGCGGACTAAATGCCATCACATTGTTAGTCTGAAAACCGTACTTTCCATACCTTTTATACAGGCTAAAGAAGCTATTGGTTCCAAAATACACTTCATAAAACTTTCCGGCTGAATATAACAAGCTTAGACCCATAAAAATCAAGCGCCAAATCGATTTCGGCAAATGGGGCATGGGCATTGGGGGGGAAAGAGAAGGGTAATGTCTGATCGGCTCACGATTTATCGGCTCATTATAAGCTTTTCCTTTGAAGCCAGAAGATAACAGGCAGTTTTGTTTTGTGGCGTGTGAAAAATTGGAATCGGGATCAAAAGAACAATTCAGCGGAAATGGAGGCTGACAAGGAGTCGCTTTTGGGTGCTTTTGGAGTTTCGGGACGGGACCTAGCTAGTTCGATAGAGAAAAAAAATTCTGAACACCATACCATTTTCAAAAAGTGCTGATCGATAAAGGAATTTTAGAAAATTTAATTTTAAGTTCGCGCTTTTTTTTTCTAATTTTCGGGTCCATTTCCTCGGTTCACGTCGTTTTCGGGGCTGACCAAGGCGCTATTCATAACATTCCGCCAAGGCCTCCATCACCGGTTGCAATGGCGTATTGGTAGCGCGCTTGCCTACCAACCTTTTAACATTTTTTTTTGCCTCGGGTTCGAATCTTCGCGCCGCCTAACCGTTTGCTTTTTGGTTCTTGAACCCGTTATCGGCGCATAAAATTTTAATTAGCAAAAAAGCAAAAAGTAAACGATAAATAAGAATCGAACTTGTGGCAAAACGCCAAAAAAAAACTTCGTAGGCCGACGCACTAGCCACTTGGCCAAGCCTAGGACGGGATCCAGGACGCGTGAAGTCCTCATGTGGCAGGGGCGGTCGACCGCCGCAAATCACCTCAAATCACCTCAAGGGTGCGGATACCGGGAACGTTTTTAATTAAATTAAATTTCCTAAAACAGCTTTATCGATCAGCACTTTTTGAAAACGTGATGTTGCTCAGAATTTTTTTCTCTATCGAACTAGCTAGGTCCCGTCCCGAAACTCCAAAAGCACCTAAAACCGCCTCCTTGTGACCCGGGTCTGACATTTTGACAGAGGCCTTATGTGGTAACAATATCATCGTCCTTCCTATCCAAAACAAAATCCTCGTGCTCGATATAGTTATTTTCCATACCCCTGCGGGGGCCTCCCCAGTTCTTGCCCAGTTCTGACCTAGCTCTAGCTAATCTAGGAATCGTACGCTAGATCTAAGCCTTTTAACTAGAGAACTCAGAGGAGGGACCGGAGGCCCCAATGTCATAATCTAGGTGATTTCTCTATGAGGGATCACGGCTAGATATGATATTCCCATTAGGGTGGCTACGATTTACCTTCTAAGTCAGCATACTAACTATACTGAACTTATCTGAGCTCCGTGCTAAGGTTGCATCTCTGTAATTAACTACGTCTATTAATAACCTTACCCATTTAATGGTAAATTGGCACCCTAGACTAGTTTCGGGAAGCTGAAGGAGAAGACAGATATTAATGTGTGAATAAGTGGCCTGATGGCGCTTTCAGTGTAATTGACTATAATATGTAAGCTTACGGTATGGGGTTTTTCTTAGTTTATTTAGCATTCCTTAAGAGCAAAATGTGCAAAGGGTTTTCAAGGAAAGAGATAAGAGCCCGGGAAAGGATGCCAGGCAACACGGAGACTCAGGCCCAATAATTTAAAATAAGAGATCATAAAGATCTACAAGTCAATCCAAAAGATTCAGGACCATCGGCCTTTCGGCCTCCGGTCCCTCCTCTGAGTGCTCTAGTTAAAAGGCTTAGATCTAGCGTACGATTCCTAGATTAGCTAGAGCTAGGTCAGAACTGGGCAAGAACTGGGGAGGCCCCCGCAGGGGTCCTCCCGGGGCCTGTTCCTCCGCGTGGGCGTGTCTCTCCACCTATCATATAGGACACCAGCTTTCCATTTAGCGAGCCACCTCCGTAAAAACACGACGAATGGCCGTCTATGGAAGGGATCGATGGAAGACCAAGATACAATCTTGTGGTAAGGTTACGGCATCATTCTCGTTTGTCATTTTTAAGCAACGATTTTTGTGGTTTTGCAAACAACCATCAAATTCCCAATCCAAACGCCCCGACACCGGTCTCGTCGTCATGCAAATCTCTGTCGCGTGGGTTCAGTGAATGGGGGCGTTTCTGTTTCTTGCCTATTTCAGCACTTGTTCCAGAAATAATAGCATTCCAATTTTGGTCTACCTATCAACCAATGCAACCCAAACTCGTAACGTACGCAGAAAGACATGACGAGCCGAAATCGTTTTCGCAAGAGGTACTTTAAGTAAGTGATACCTACGAGGTTCCAGGTCCGTGCCCTAAAAGACCTGCGTTATTTCGAAGAGGACGCCGCGATAGAGCTCGATTTAGCATGCAGGGATGTAGAAGAAATCATAAGCACGTTAGTGGCTGAAATGCTTTCGGTATACCGGCAAATTCAGGCTGTTCGACTCGATATTCGCGCAAAACCCACAGGTTGGGATTGAGAAGGGCGAATTTATGGCGCGGATCTTTGCCGATGTCACCGCAGAACCAAACAAGCTATACGGTCTGGGCTCTTACTGAGTTTTTGACCCGTTTTCCCAGGTAGAACGATCCGGAATAGAATTCAAGCAGTCGGACCGAATGGAACGGATGAGCGATGGGCTGTTCTTTTGTCAGAATTCTTTAATCACCCATTTACCTCTGGTTTAGTTGTGATTTACCGTCATTACGCCGGACCCGCATGGCAATCACCAGACTCAAAACCCCGGTTCCACTTGGCAACTTTCTGGAGGAGTGCCAAATTCTGGTCGTGATCATCACCCCAACGCATGAGGTATCAAAAATCGATCATATTGTCGGTTATCATCAATCTATTTTTAGAAAGGTACGAAATCTGCCGCTGAGGTAGCTAGGACATACGCAACGCTAATAGCTTGCGATGGGATTCTGGACCAACTATTGGATGCTGCGGATGAATTAGCAATAAAGGTAAGTCTAACTCGCTTAATGCCATCTCCACTCGTTCTTAGGCAATTTTTGATACCTCGGCTAAGCTGTTGAAAGAAAATATAGTAATCCAAGTCCATGAAGAGTGTAATGAAAAGGACGAGAACGTACGTAAAGGCTATTTTTACCAACAGCAAATTTTTCGAGGATAATTCATGGAAACCATTTTCCGGCATTATTGCTGATACAAGACGTAGAGCCAAGCATTATGCATCGGATTTTACCGATGGTAAGCGGTCATCACTGCCAATTCATAATTTTTCCAGGGTTCGCCGATAGTCGCAGCATTTTGAAAGTAATCAGCACCGCCGTTTTCTTAATTTTTACCATCCTCCCAACTTCAATTGCTTATGGAATGCTGAACGATGAAAATACGAAAGGAAAAATTAGTACATTTTTCTTTGAGGTACTTGCCAAAAGTTTTTAGACGCCCAGAAAGTGATCCTGGGCCAATGGATTGGCGGGATATTCTTTGGTCTTGTCGGAGGGCAAGAAATGCTGATCCACTCTACGACCGCACCATTAAGGATTTATATCCAAGGTATCGACCACTTCCAATACTTCCTACATCGAATTCAGTGATCTACCACATCTCCGAGCAGAACAACCTCGATTTCTACGCCCTATATGCATCAATTTTCTAGTGGATTAGAGTGACTATTTCTAGCCCGTATTTTCATATTCCTAGTCGTACATCTTTTCAAAAATGTTTGGCAAAATTTCATTTCAAGATTCAAGCATTTTCAAACAGGCAAAATCCAATAGCATCAAGTTAAAATAGTTAATTCATTTTGCAGGCATTACTCTCTGATATTTGCCGCCGTGTCCTCGCCAATGAGCCAGATTATGTGTCCGTATACAAAGAACAAGATATCGTCGGCACCGCTGCAAAGCTTCAACAATTGCTCTTGGCTAGACTAGTAAGATTTTAGTGCGCTTGGTATTATAGCTAATTCTCTAATTCAACTCAAGTCTCTGCTAATCATGAATTCCACTTTACAGAAATATGCGATATGGCCACCAGGATCTCCAAATTATTACTGAAACAGAAAAAGGAAAACGGCTAAAGTCTGAAGCCATCACGATCATCCAAAATCGGCTACTGGCAAATTGCCGATGATCCTTTGCCGCGATTTTGCTTTTTGCATAAATGTCAAGAAGAAATAAACAGCTATGGTTCTCGTTTGACTGTTTTAAAGCATTCTGCCAAGGTAACCAGGATCTGATTCGTTTCCCCCAGCGAGATATTTTGACCCAAAATTCACTTTTTTTTGACGCACCCTGAAGTACAGAAAGTCATACGGTCTCTACGGTCCATTTATTTCCACTGTGTTCGTAACATATTGAAATAGGCATTTGTTTGGTCGTTTCCCTTTCGCGGGTCATTTTCGTAAGGCAATGGTCGAGTGTTCGCTCGGCAGAAGGGGACTTTTTCTGAAAATTGAAACTACTTTCAAACTTCCGAAGGGCGTACCTCTCAAAATTCGGCGCCACTCGGATCGCCAGAAGAATGGGAGAAGGAGTACCGGCACGGAATAGCTGCAAAATTATAGGGTTTATCTCGAAAATTTCAGTATAAATTAACACAGAAACACGAGAAAAGTGAACACATTTTTTTTGGAATATTCGAAACCGCGGAAAAAGATTTAATTTTTTAGTGTTTTATTGTTTAAACAATAAAAAGTTTTAGAAACTTACTAATTGCATACGGTGGAAAAGAGCGCTCGCCACCAATCAAAGTCATAATCATTTAATGAATATACTAACGGTACAGAGAAGACGACCAAGAAGATCATATTCAGGATGAGGGACGGGGCGAAGAGCAATTTATAGAGCTGAAAAATCGAGAGTTGCAGATATTTCGACGCAATAGTTGTCGTAATCGAAAAAGGCGCATTAACATTTCCGATCCAAAAAGGTGAAAAAAGAGCCGAAAATGTATATCTCTTAATGTGCTGACACAAAATCGACCAGCTCTTCAGCTTTTATAGAAAATTTGGAGCAAAACCCACTAAAATAATTCGAAAATTCTCGATAATCTGGTATCTTTCGCTGAGGGAATAGACCGCGACGAGATTGGGTTTGAAGAGTTGATCGTGTTGTCGTTCCGTTACGGTTGAGACGTATTTGTAGAGCTGGAAAAATTGGTGAAAAGGTACTGTATTGGGGATGATTTAGGTATCCAAAGGAAAATTCCAAAAACCCACCAGGGATGAGAGGAAATTGACAAAAATCATAAAAGCGAGCAGGTAGAGCATGTGACCCCATTCTGAAAAATAACGAAATTTATTTTCTCTCTTTCTCTCTCCATCTCTGTCTCTCTCCTCTTTTCTCTCGTTCTCTCTTTCACTCTCTCTGACTTTCACTCTCCATCTCTGTCTCTCTCCTCTTTTCTCTCGTTCTCTCTTTCACTCTCTCCCACTTTCACTCTCTCCCCTTTTCTATCTCTCTCTCTCACTCCCTCACTCACTCTCTCCTCTTTTCTATCTATCTCACTCTCTCACCCACTCTTTCTCTCCCTCTCTTTCTCTCTCTCTCTCCCTCTCCCGCCTCTCCCTTTTCTATCTCTCACTCTCTCTTCTCTCTCTCACAACCACTCCTCTCTCTCTCCTCTTTGCCTCTCTTTTCTCTCATTTCCCCTCCTCTCTCTCTCTCCTCTTTTCTACCTCTCACTCCTCTCCTCTTCTCCTCACAACCACCCCCTCTCCCCTCTCTCTCTCTCTCTCTCTCTCTCTCTCTCCTCTCTCCTCTCTTTCTATCTTCTCTCTCTCTCTAACTCTCTCTCTCTCTCTCTCTCTCTCTCTCTCTCTCTCTCCACTTACCATAGACCGTATAAAACATGGCAATTGTCGATAATATCCCGTTCAAAATAACCAATGATATCCCGATATGAATCCTCGCCCTCTTCTCATAATCCCTCAAATATATCAATGAAAATACTCTCTCGACTGGAGATGTAAATATTGTAAAAAATGTCGAATAAATTCCCCAGGTTCTCAGCCAATTATAGGCCATGAAGATACCATCATCGGTGGCTGGGACTGGAATCAAAAATTAAGCTATTTTTTCTAATTAAAGCATTTTTTGAAGTCGCAGGCCCAAGCGCATCTAGCATAGATTCTTTACGATGAGAAAAAGTACTCAAAGCGCTAGGCAGGCTAGCAGAGATTCTTGAGAAATGTCATCAAATGAGTATTTTTGGGCAAACTAGCAGGGAACTTTGATAAATATTATTTAGAAATTTGACGATTCCGGGCAAGCTAGCAAAGATTACTGAGGAAACCCAGGTTCCGCAAAAAGTCTGCTGGCCATCAGACATTGTCTCAGATTTTGGAAAGAGATTTTTACTACCGAAAGGATCCCTGCTAGCCTGCCGGACGCCTTTTTCCACAATGAATCACTGCTAGTCTGCTTCGAGATATTGGACTAGCCATATTTCCGCCAAGAATCTCTTCTAGCATGCCTGACGCAGCCACGAACTTGTTTATTGGCAGTATGGCTTTTCCTCAAAGGGCTCTGTGAGTCTGCCAGTCTCACGTTTTCCCAAAGGATCTCTGCCAGCTTGCCCAGCTCTTTTAAATTCTGCTGTTCCTTACCGGCACACCGAATCAGCCCAATTTCTTGAAGGCTGACAAAAAATTGAGCAAAGAATGCGGGGTAGTTGCTGGTGATGCTCGTTACGAAAACGAGCGTTTGATTCGGGTGGCAGACCTGCAAACAAAATTAAAGCGATGCATTTTTCCGATCATTGATTCATTTGGCTATGCCGCGACCCGCACCGCGCACGCCAATGCCCCGCTTATCGGAAATGGATTTTGGCTATGGATTTTCTAGCGCTTGGACTCCTTAAAGGGGCCATAACCGATTACGCCATGGAAAGGTGAGCGTACGCGTTGCGTCGCAGCCAGCACAATTTCTAGCCATGCCTTGCCAATACCTTTAAAAAGCTATAAAGCGGGTGGTTTTTTTGCGCTACGACTTACATGTGATGTACAAAAGACGCGTGTCCAATGGGTGACGAGAAGTATTGTCATTCCAGCCCCCACGCATTTCAGCACGGCCATCAAAACGAATGGAGACTCGAAATGGACGGCCATTTGCCCGCTGTGTACGGGGATTACGGTAAACATACCGTAGACTTAAATCTGAAACGGAAGATTTATGTCACAGCAATTTAAAAAGTGTTTGTTAAAAATTTAAAAATGCTCAAATAAGAATTATAAGAAAATAATCGCCAAGAAATATGAAAAATAATGGAATTACGGTAATGGTATGACGCGGAAATGCAACACCAAAAATTGGACCGTCTACTCGGTAGGGACGGGTCACGAACTTTTACTTTTTTTTAAGAGCAGGTGGAAATTATGAAGGGGTGAAGTGATTCGCCCTTTCTCTCACTCTTTCCTTCTGTCTCTCTCACTCTGTCTCTCTCTCTCTCTCCCTCCCTGTCAGCCTGACTATAAAAGAGTACGGATAAGCCGAGAAAGAAATACCAAGAAATTTCTAATTTTTAGAGCTCGGAAAAAATCAGTTAACCGGCAGAGAACCTTTGGGAAAATTTTGAAAACAGAAGGAACGCAAAAATCGTGAAGCCGAACTATGCTTGGCCGAAATTTGGGAACCATGAAGACCTAAAAAACTATCAGAGGTTCTTTGGAAAATTTTGAATACAGACCGTAGAAAAATTTGATTAGAGGCGGCAATCTAGCAGAGATTCTCTCGGAAAGAGAGAGATAAAGAGAGTCAGAGAGAGAGGGAGAAGCGCGCTAGTGTGAAAAATTAGCTGTTTAGAAATTTAAAACTAAAACGATACAATCCGAATAAATATCCTACCTTATATAATTTTGGAGTGTATCTCTGTGTGTGTGTGGATGTCACTTTCGAGGTCCGATTTAAGGGCCATCCCCTGGATAAAATGCGCTAGTTCTTTGTCCCCCGGGGCAATCGACCCTCCTCTTTCCGATGGCGTTTTCAATTGCGATAAAATACAAGTTTACAAAGTTAAAGCCGGTTTTATTCATTTTTGGGGGTAATTTGCATAATGTGAAAAATAGAAATTGCCTCATTCTTCCCAGTTGCACGCGCGTGTGTGGTCGGTAGGGGGAGGAGGTCCAATGGACCCGAGCTATGGAAAAGTCAAATTGTTCATGCAAAGGCCGCATTCCAGCGCCCAGGGCCCGCGAAGCGGGTTTTGGGCGCTGGTCACAAAATGAGTAGAATGTCGCGCTGTAGACAATTAACAAATACCTATCAAAAAATCGTTTTCAGCCCTTTCTCTTCTGCTGTACACATGCCAATTACCGCTTTCTCCCTTCATCTGCTGCTCCATCCCCTAAAGGTGTCGCCTCCTCCCCCCAAGGGACACCACGCATTTTCGAAAACCCCTAATTTTGCGGTGCTGAACAGCCGGCAGAACCTCGTCTCCTCATCTTTGTTCTCGTTTTTGCGATTTTTACGGCGCCGGAGGTTTTTGATTCGATTACAGGCAATCGAAAACCAGGCATGAACCGATTTTGCACATTTTATTTCCGGGTCAGGGTAGCGAGCAAAGACGTTTCAGAAATTTTGAAAAATCCAAAACTTGAGGGCAAGCTAGCAAAGATTCTTACGGAAAGTTTAAAAAAGGGAAAAACGGCAATCGCGGAGCAGTTTAGCTTGGCCTTTTACCGAAAACCAACATACCCTGGTTGGCAAAAATTTGGGGAGTAAGCTAACAGCGCTTTGGGAATGGCTTCGACCGCTCACAAGTTTCCGGGCAGACTAGCAAAGAACATTTGGGAAATCACCCTGGCCGCGGAAGGTTGGTAGAAAATCTTTAGGAACTTGGCCGCGCTTTTCTCGAAGTAAACTTGATGTTTGGCACGTTTTTTAGGCTGAATTTTTGTAATTCGTGCCATTTTAAATCTTGGTAAAAGTTAACAAACTTCTAAGTTAGAATCCGTGGTTTTCAACAGTTTAACTTGAGGCAAGCAAGCTGAGATTATTTAGGAACCATCGAACTTTTAGGTTCCGCCATTCGCGTTTTGTGTGGGACTTTATGCATTTTTTTCCTTTTTCGTGTTTTTCAAGGTATAAAACGCTATTAACACTCCATTTATACGTCCCAAAAATGACGATCGATCTTGTAGCTGTAGATGATCATTTGCCCATCCTCATCCCCTTTCCGATCAGCGCCTCATATTTCCTCATCCCGTCCGACGGATCGAAGTCTCCCATCTCACGGGCGATTGGCGCTGAAAAAAAGGGATCTCGGGTGAGGCTCTGGGAAATTCTGCATCTTTAGTGCGTCGAGACAATAGGAGAGACAAGGAGAAGGAGCAGATTCTCACGAGACGAGGAAGCTGAAAAAAGATACGTGCCGGAGGCCATGCCAAAAGAAAATCGAAAAAGAGTGCAATTTTTGACTTCTGGGGCATTTTAAAGGGATAGCGACAGCTGGCAAACAAATTAAAAAAGAGCGCTAGAGAGCTAAAAAAAGCACTAAAAATTAGTTTACAACTTCACTGGTTTTTTTTTGCACTTTAAGGGCTTTAAAGCACCCGTGAAGCCTGAGAATCGACCCGTTGGATCCGCTAGATCCCTCCTTGTCCAGACCTAGCGGATCGAAGGGGTCAATTTCCAGACCTGCAAGCTCTTTTACAAAATTAAAAATACTCGATTAAGTCATTTTTTGAGATGCGTTTTTCTTAAGTTTACCGGGAAATTATGAAAGGACTACATTTTCTACCCAATCTTCTTGATGCTAACATGATGCGCGCGTTCCTTTGAGCCAAACAAAGCGAAGAAAAGAACCCCTCAGACTTTCAAGCATGTTCATTTCCTTGCGAACCGCCTGTCCCTACTAATTTTACATGCAGAGTTTGCATAATATCCTTCCGGTTGGACTTCCTGATCCGGGTGCATGTGATGGCCGGAGAAAGGCTTTTTCGGAGAGAAAAAGGCGTTCGTTCAAGCAGAAAATAAATCGAAAATAACTTCATGCTCGCTCTAACGGGGCTGAGAACGACGATCAGGCTGATTTTGACAATGCGTTTCGGCACTTAAAAGTGGCATTTGGCGCGTAGCCTAGCTGTCTCGACCTAGTCGAACCAGAGGGTCGATTTTCAGAATTGCGAACCCCTCTAAACCGGTTTTTAATCGTTTTTGGATCGATACTGGGAGAGCAGAGATTAAAAATACAGATCATAATAAGATTGATTTTTTTAATTTTAAAAACAGGTTTTCTAGTGGTGAAATCCTACTATATATATAAAAAGTAGTGTCTGTGTGTGTGTGTGTGTCGATTTGCATGCAACTTCCGTCTCTATGTCCGGAGGATAACTCAATAGGGGATGAATATTAGGGTACGTATGATACGTCATTAGGTGCGTAATGGCTCTGCGATGACTGCACGCATAACAGAATTATCGAAATACGCTTTTTTCGATATTAAAAATAAGTTTTTCTAAAATTTTCGAGAACCCTCTTTGGTAGGAAACAATTAGCATATACCGGAAGTAAAAGAAGCCTATAAAAGCCTATGGAAGAAAATCTTTTCATTTTTGTCAGCTTGATCGAGGCTGAATTATGGAAAGTTTACAGTTTCATTTGTCCAAACGGGGCCAGGGTTGAAAAGTCGCGAAGCGGCTTTTCAACCCTGGTATATTTAAAATTTTTTTCTTAGAAGGAAAAATGGAAAAATGCCTTAAAAATTGGTGTGAAAAATTAAACATGGCAACTTTCAGTCATGAAAATAACAAAAAAATTATTTAGAAAGCACGGAAAAGGTAGAAAAAAGTAAATAAATAAAGTGGATCATGCAGTTCTAAGAAAAATCTCTTGCTCCAAAATACCGTAAATAGGCGTGGATTGAGTGGGGCTCCTCCTGTTGAGTCTCCTGGCGGCCGCATGCAATGTCCCAAACATATCCAAGGGTATCCCAAGCGATACAGGCAGCATCCCGCGGCGTCTCTGCGTCTCTGGCTGTGTCTCTGCACTCTCTTCCCTCTCTGCTCTCTCGTTTTGCCATGGTGCGTCAGTGACTGTCTGATCCCTCCATGGTGCGTCGGGGATTGGCAGTTCCTCGGCCATGGGTCCATTGAATCTCATCATTCCCGATCGCCCCGCCTCCTCCACTGCACCAAGCAAAATAATAAAATAATAATAAAAATAAACAAATATGCAAATCAAACAAAAATCAAGCTATTTCGCGCGTTGCGGCTGCGTTACGGATTTTTTTATGGCAAAGCATTCCAAAAAATGTAACTGAACCAGGCGAAATTGCTAAGATAATATAAAATATTTTTAGATAGCTAAAATATTTAAATTTCAAAATCAGTCTCCGGAAGCATCACATAAATAGATTTTTTAATTTAAACTATACCTGGAAAAATACGGCCCAGAACATTTAAAAATTCTGGTTACGGTAGAACCGACAGGCCAATTTTTTAACGAAGGCCAAAATATAATTTTTGAGTGTTGCAAGAATCCTCAGCTTTTGATATTGAAAATGCATAAATTCGCATACCGTAGCTTGATTTATTTTGCCTAAAGTAAAAAAATTAATTCATGTTAACTAACTTAAACTTTGAAATTTACTTAAACTTAGTTTTCTAAAACTGGCGGATTCAAAAATTCAAATGGCAAAAATACCGTAGATGGGGCGACCGTATCCCGCGCGAAACGCGTCCGTTTGACGGAGAATGAGAATGAATAGGCAGAGAAGGGAGAGCAGACGGCACAGCATCCTGAAAATATGCGAAATTTACGAGGGGAGAGAGGGAGAAAGAGAGGGAGAGAGAGAGAGAGAGAGAGAGAGAGAGAGAGAGAGAGAGAGAGAGAGAGTGAAAGAATCAGGAATAAAAGTTTTACTGAGATCGCTGCAGGTTTCCGCAAAGAATCTCTGCTAGATTACCAAATTCATCGTAAATTTTTGGATCTTCAGAAAAGAAAAAACTAAAAATACGCGAAAAATTAAAACTGCTTAAACTTTACAAAGTAAAACTAAAACTAACAAACTAAAAGCTTTTAAACTGAGAAAAAGAATGTAAATATCTAAATACCAGCTAGAGAAAGTTAGATTTTTAATGGAAATATTCCGAAAATTGTATTTTTCGAAGCCGGAAAGGTGCCAATCGTCAGATTGCACGTCAGATCGAAATTTCCTGGCTTCCCGGTCCCTTTAGAACGTGAAAAAATGGCGAAATAATGGTAATAAAAGTAAAAATCCGACCATCGAATTCATATAACCTTAAAGTCAAAATATGGCTCGAACAAGCTAGAGGCAAAGAATGAATGAAATGCCATCACCCCTCCCAGTCGTCGGCTTCTGACTGGTTGGTGGTGGAGGGAGAAGCTCAATAATTCATCCCGACCTCCTCCACGTCGGCATCCCTCTTCTATCTTCTATTCCAGATTCCTTTCGATTCTCACACAATTCCAGAATAGCTAAATGCCGACAAAATAAAGGCGCGAAAAATACGGGGAATCCTGGACCTCCTACGCAAAAATTTGCCTTTGAAGGTGCCATTGATGCGTGGAGTATCTATAAAAATGCTGATCTGCTGCTTTCATCCTAAAAAACCACACCTATTAGAGCTACAGTACCCTACGGTATGCCAGCATCAATGATTGAAATTGAATGACTGAAATGGAGGCAAAGTTCCTCAAACTGTAACGCAAATCCCGAATTCCCTGCGGGGTCAGTAGACGTCAGCCGGAATTCCGTGAATATCACCTGGCCGCTAATACAAAAATTAATTGCTAGAAAATTTAGCCGGCGAGTGGGCGACAAGTGCAAAACGGAGAATCGATTTTTATGACAAAAATAAACCGAATTTAATTACTTAACAGTAACAATAAGACTAAGACTTTAATAATTTATAAAATTTAAAACGAAATAATCTAAAAACAACTAAAATCTGGAAATCAAATAATTGAAGGAAAAAGTTTGTTCCGGGTTTAAAAATAGAAATTGAAGTGCCCTGAATGGCTAGGGCAACAAAAATCAGATGAAAAATCGAGACGAGGGGCGAGTGATTTTAAGCCCCGACCCCAGTCTGTCCTTTTTGTGATTTCCGAAGCAGTCTGCCGACAAATTGAATGTTAAGCCCACGCACGAAGACATAAAAGAAGGAGCGAATCCAATGATTGACCACAATTCACCCGCACCAACGCCACCAAATCCAATCACTGCGGCAGAAAACAGCAGAATATCAATAAAGTATCAGCCTGAGTAAAAGCCGAGGAAATAAAAGGCCAAAATACCGAATTCCGTTTCAGGTTGGGCTAACACTAAAAAATTCCAAAATTTCAGATAAATAGCGGTTTTTACTACGCGATTTTTTAGTTAAAAGTTTTAACTGTCCGGTTAAGTCAAGGCTTAAAAGTTAAGGTCGGTCCGGTCCGTAATTCTCGGATCCACTGATCGATCCGGACCGGATCGGATCGCGGACCGTCCGCGGACCGGATCCTTTGCGACTAACCCTAGTTAAAACTAGTCTTCGGAGAAATAATTCCCATCCCAAATTAGTTATTGTAACAAATTTTTAACCAATTCGATGGAATCGTTTTCCAAGTGGGTCTTGGGATCGCAAATCAAAACCTGGTTTTGAAGATTGTTGCAAACTGGCCGTTTCAACGTCTTTCGAATGGTGTAACTACCATTCTGTTGTAGGTGTGGCTGTGCGTGAGTTCTTGAGTGCTGGCTCAATCCAAGGGGATACCTTGCGAGAGAGTCGTTTGACACCTGAATTGATATGACGAAAGAAGAGAGGACAAAGTATTTATCTAAACAACGGCAATAGCCTAAAATAACACAAGCAGCCAGACAAGACGGGCGGAGTGGAAGAGAATGAAAAGACACGCACAAAAATGGGGTTTGTGCCGGGGAACGGGGAGGGCGCACACAGGGCGTAGTGCAAAGGGGTGCGCCGTACAGGCATCGCGTAATTGAATCAAAAGACTTTCTTTTCTTGCTTCCGCAACATCTTCCTCCTTGAATGAAGAGCTTGACTCGGTGATGAAGTTGAGCTTGATGGAGACGACGTTGACGGCACTTCAATCTTGATATCGCGACGGCGGTTTCCGGATGCGCTTGTGGTGAAGGATCGGTCCAAGGGCATCAGTCTTCTTTGTCTTCTTCACAGGTTGTGCTTGATCTTGTTGACGAACTTCAGGTTCGTCGTCGCGTCCTTGTGGTTGTTGAACAACGTCATCGAGTTGTTCAAATTGCGGGTATTGAGCAGCGATTTCGGGCGGTTCAACTTGAGGTCGTCGCGGCACGGCTGGTGATCTTGCCGGCGATCGTGGATGCGACTTCGGTGGCGACTTTGGTGTTGTTGTCGGCCGGTGAGCGGTGGGATGGGGAACATTCGGAACAGGTGCAAGGGGAATCAATGTAGGAGTTTTGGCGGATGATGCGGCTGACTTCTCGAGAGGCTTGTCAAGAGGTGGAGCAGTGTCCTGCACATTGACTTTATCATCGCTGGCAAGATCGAACTCTTCCAGGATATCATCGAGCACGTCTCGAACGAATCGAGCACGAAGCTGGTTGGCATGTCGACGCCAAGCGACTCCAGAGGTAGTTTCAACCTCGTACATGGACTTTCCACACAATTTAGAAATACGTCCTTCTACCCAGACAGGTTTACTAGGGATTTTGTAATCTCGAACCCAGACGGTCTGGTCGATTTCGTAGGAACGCTTCTTTGCGCCGTGCTTCCGGTTGTACTGTTCAACCATCTTCATCTTCTCCCCCTTCGGAAAGATGAGATTCGCACTAGTATTGCTGTTGCTCTGGGGCAGACGCAAGCGAGCAATGGGAGTAACAAGCTTTCTCCCGATAAACCTTTCAGCCGGAGATAGCTGTTCTGGTGAAGATGGGCAAGGGGTGGACCGATAAGTTCGCAGAAAAATTTGCAAAGTTTCAGCGTTAGTCGAACCAGCGGCTTTGCTCAAAGCGCGCTTGAAGGTATCGACGAAACGTTCGGCCAATCCGTTCGACTGGGGATGGAACGGCGGCGTGCGAATATGGGTAATTCCACGTTCCTTACAGAAATCTTCAAACTCCTTCGAAGTGAATTGAGTTCCGTTATCCGAAACGAGCGTTTCCGGATCTCCGAACCTCGAGAAAACATCTCTCAACTGGGCAATCGTCACTCGGCTTGTTGCCACCTTACACTCAAAGATTTCAGGCCATCTTGAGTAAGCGTCGACAACGATCAAATACATTTTTTGATCAATCGGACCGGCATAATCAATATGCACGCGCTCCATTGGACGATTTGGGGTAGGCCAGGGAGTCAATTCACTTTTTACAGGCATCTTCTGGGCTTTCTGACAGCCTTCGCATTCTTTCACGATGCGATCGATGTCTGAATCCATGCCAATCCAGTACACATATTGCTTTGCGAGCAATTTCATTCTCGTTTGGCCCGGGTGGCCTTCATGAAGCATTTTCAGGATCCGCGATTGTAGCCTTTTCGGCACAACAACTCGCTCTTTCAGAAACAAACAGCCTCGGTGAATTGACAAGTTATTTACAAGACTTTTGTAGGCGTACAGTGACGAGCCTGGCAAACAGTCTGGAAAAGAACCACTTTTCAGAGAGTCAATCACGTCGCTGAGTGAATAATCCTGTTCAGTTTGCTCAGCAATTTCCTTGTGTGAAACTGGGATTTGGCTCAATTTATCCTCAAAAACGGCTGAAATGTCGATTTCTATCTGCGAAATCACGACATCTTCTTCAGGATCCGATTTTGGCGGAATCAGACGGGAAAGGGCATCCGCTTGACCAAACTTGGTCGTGTTACGATATTCAATAGAAAAATCGTAGTTGTTCAATTGCAAACACCACCTTTGCAAACGGTTTGCGGTGTGTTGTGGGATTCCTTTTTTCGACCCGTATATCGGTAAAAGGGGCTTATGATCCGTCAGTAATACAAAACGCCTTCCGTAGATGTATCTGTGGAAGCGCCGAATTGCGAATACGAGGGCTAAGCCTTCTTTTTCAATCTGGCTATAGTTCTTTTCTGCCACAGTCAATGCTCTGCTAGCATGTGCGATTGCTTTTTCAGTTCCATCAGCGAATCGGTGGGTAATGACTGCCCCAAGGCCTTGCTCACTGGCATCAGCGGCGACGACGATCGGCAACTTGGCGTCATAGTGACAGAGTAACAAATCGGAAATTACAATTTCCTTGAGCGACTGGAACGCTCGTTCACAGTCCTCACGCCAGAGAAACTTTGCGTCTTTTCTCTTCAACTCGTCAAGCGGGGCGCGCAACTGTCGCATACGAGGAATAAAAGACTGGTAGAACGAAACCATGCCCAAAAAGCTTTCAACTTCTTTGAGGCAGGTAGGTCGTGGCATATTTGCTATCGCAGCCGTGCGTTCGCCATCGGGTCTTCGGCCTTGGGCATCGAGAATGAAGCCAAGATACTTTACCGAAGCCTGGCCGAACGTGCACTTTTCCATTTTGACGCGCAATCCGAACTTTTCGATTCGCTCAAACAACTGACGTACCCTGTCGTCATGCTCCTCCTGGTTCCGGCCGGTGATCAACAGATCATCCAGGTAGGCAGCGGTACCGTCCAAGCCTGCGATCAAATTATCCACAATTTTCTGGAAAATACCGGGGGCTGTTTTCACACCAAATATCAGTCGTTGATACTGATAAAGTCCCTTGTGTGTGTTGATTGTCAGGTATTCTTGGCTAGACGCCTCAACCTCGACTTGTAAGTAAGCATCCTTCAAGTCAATCTGGGAGAAAACTTGTCCACCGTTGAGCTTGGTGAAAATTTCTTCCGCTGTGGGAAGAGGATGATGGTAATCTTGCAACGCATCATTCAAGCCGGTAGAAAAATCACCGCAAAGTCGCAATGAACCGTCCTTCTTCTTGACTGGAACGACCGGAGCCGCCCATTCGCTGTAAGTGACTGGTTTCAACACAGTCAAATCAACGAGACGTTCAATTTCCTTTTCAATGGCTGATTCCATCGAGAATGCGACGCGTCGGAATGGCAGAAAAATTGGCTGTGCATCGGCTTTTAGCTGTAACTCAGCCTTAGCAACAGTGCATAAGCCTAGACCATCCGTAAATACACTTGGGTATTTTTCAACAAGTTCCTTTTCCAGCTTTGATTGCTTCACTTGAACCTTATTGACACACAATTCATCGAAACAGGATGCGAATTGTGGCAGCTGATTGATCCAATCCAGCCCCATCAACCGAATGTCTTTGGTGACAAAGCAACGGCCATGCCCCTCAATGCCTTTCACTTGAAAGCGGGTTTCAAACAATCCTTTCACGTCAATTCGACTACCGTTGGCAGCTCGTAGTTGAATATCCGACGGCGTAAGTGGTGGGCAATTCAATTGATGCCACACAGCCTCGTCAATAATAGTTACTGCAGCGCCAGTATCCAATTGCAGCGTAAAATGGATGTTTCCGATTGAAATTTCAACGTCCTTGCGCGTTGAATCAATAGCATTGATTTGCACAATCTGGTTCACCTTCGGTTTCCAGTCCTTGTTTCGGTGGTTTTGTTTTCCTTGCTTGGAAAAATTACTTCCACGGTTTCCAGAATCTGAGCGACACTCATTTGCCCAGTGTCCTCGCTTTCCACAATGATGACACACATCATTACGCTTGTCTCCGCGGGGCCGATCATTGGTATCACAAGGCTTTGGGCCACCATTGCTAGAGGTAGGCTTTGGGCCCTTGTTCCAAGTCTTTCGGTATCCCGACTGCTGGATACGGTTGACATTGGCATGCTGTTCGACCACAACATCCATGTTCAGGCTCGTCTGCAGGTCACACTCGCGCAGCAGATCATCCAGTTTCACGTCATTCTTTGACTCAAGAATACGGATCAATTTCTTGCGGATGTCGCGATGTGCCTGGTCAGACAGTCCAGCAACGAAAAGTAAACACTTTTCTTCATCTTCCTTCATTTCCTTGACGCGACCTTGCTCGTATAGTTTGTTGACGCGAGCGGCGTAGGATCGCATATCCTCATCGTGCTCTTTCGCTACGCGAAAGGCGAGGAATCGTCGACTGAAAAGCGACAGCTTTTCTCCAAACATCTCAGTCAAATGCTTGACGATGTCGTCGTATGCGATCGAGGACAGCTCGGTGGGTCGAGCATGATCCGCTAGCAAGCCATAGGATTTGGCATCCAGCATCCCGAGAACAAGATGCTTTTTGTTCTCCTCCGAGATGCGCGATTCGGTGGCGATGAGGTTTTTGAACCGCTCATGCCATTTTTCGAACGTAATCCCCTGGGACGGGTCATACTCGAATCGACTTATGCGAGTGGCTAGAGCGCCCAACTCGACTGCATTCAGAGGCCTTTGGCTTTGGCTTGAATCTTCGCTAACCGAGTCCGTGTGCGTTTGGACCTCGGCGCGGATCCGCTCGAGCTCAGCCATGAGCTTGGCTTCTCGCTCTTGCCCGGCGACCATGACAGCGGTCATCTGCTGGTTCGCGGCGGCGAGCTGCTTGAGCACGTCCTTGAGCTCGGGGTCGTCGGCCATTCTTCAATTCGGGCTCGAATCCTTGATCGCCAATTGTTGTAGGTGTGGCTGTGCGTGAGTTCTTGAGTGCTGGCTCAATCCAAGGGGATACCTTGCGAGAGAGTCGTTTGACACCTGAATTGATATGACGAAAGAAGAGAGGACAAAGTATTTATCTAAACAACGGCAATAGCCTAAAATAACACAAGCAGCCAGACAAGACGGGCGGAGTGGAAGAGAATGAAAAAGACACGCACAAAAATGGGGTTTGTGCCGGGGAACGGGGAGGGCGCACACAGGGCGTAGTGCAAAGGGGTGCGCCGTACAGGCATCGCGTAATTGAATCAAAAGACTTTCTTTTCTTGCTTCCGCAACACATTCCGATCCGATACTTCTGCGTCGAGTTAGAGCGGAGTTTTTTTTATTAGGAGACCCTGTCATACAGGAAATACGGTATGTTCTGTCGAAACAAGCTTGAAATTACCTGCTAAAAATTACGACAAACAGCAAAATTTCCAGCGAGACAGAACGTGGGTGAGGGCAGACGAGCAAAGATCTCTTGGGGAATTTGATTTCCGTAGGTTTTTCAGGTTTTTGGGGCCATGCAATGACCACAATTTCAGCCGGCAATTTGATCGTCAAGGGGGGAACGCCTCAGATTTTTCGATGAGAAGTCAGTGTTCGGTTTAAAGGGACAAACAAGCAATGGATTTCTACGGCGACAATCAACGCCCAGCCCACACGTCGAGCCGGTACTCGTACGGGAGTTATATAGCGGTGAGGCAGCGCGTTTGCGTCGCGTGTTGCTGGCAAAATCCGTAACAAAACGAACCAATAGAAATGCCTTCAACATCTTTTTAAAGGGTCGGAGACAGCTGACGACAATTCGGAACGACAATTGGGAAGCTGCCGAACGATTACGCCGGGAAGTCTTGGTTTTTGCGGTCCGGGATAGCGCTAAACTAAAGAGAATTAAAAGCAAAGCGCTCACGCGATGAGAGGCATCGAATTCTAAGAGGTTAAGTTGTTTGTTTTCCAGAAATAAAGGTGACGCATCAGGAGTAGACCTACGGAGATACCGCAATGCACGTCTTTCGATGTGGGTGGGCGAGAGAGAAAGCCAGAGAGAGAGAGAAAGAAATCGAGTGAGAGAAAGAAAGCGAAAGAGAAAGAGAAAAAGAGGGAGAGAGACGCAAAGAAAGCTAATGCCATGTTAAAAGCGGAAAAACAAGGGGTGTGAAGTAGTGAGTGGTCAACCCTCCTGCTCTCCTCCTCCTCCTCCTCCTCCTCCTCGTCGAAATTGAAAATGCCCGGTGACAGCTGGGGGCACCTCTGCCACCCCAAAAAAGCCGAATAAAAGCGAAAAATGGAGTCGGCTAACTTTTTTTGGGAAATCTGGGTCGCAAATCGGTCGCTTGGAAGAGAGAGCGAGAGAGCGAGAGCGAGAGCGAGACAGAGACTGAGAAGGAGAGAGCTAGAGAGAAAGATATAGAGTGAGATAAAGAGAGAGATAGAGAGAGAGATAGAGAGAGAGAGTGAGAGAAAGAGTGAGAGAGAGAGATGCGTTGATAAACCCAAACCCAAAAATCTTACTGTTAAGCCTTAAAAAATTTTACAACTGTTTTTTTTTGTGTGAGCAAATGCATTAACGCAGGTAATAGAGCCGGGGTTTTATTTCTAAACATTCGGTGCATTAATCGAATTTACTTTGCAGAGCTTAGATTTGGACAACTCGCATTTGGACTCACGAATCCAGATAAAACGAACGCCCAGACACCCCGAAGGGAGCGCATAAAATGGACCTCGAAACCTAAACGGAAAGCCCTAAACCTCCGCACTTTTCAACACAAAACTCCCGGAAATTCCTCGTTCTTGAAGCGCGTCAAAAGCCCGACATTTCCTTCCTCATCCCTTCAGCGTTTCTTCGCAAGGTGTAACAATTTGGCGTTCGTCTCGGGACCCAGGAAAAATGGAAAATGGAAGTTGAATCTTCAAGTGTTTTTCCCTTTGCGCACCGCCGCTAAGAGGTACAAACCTGAGCAACAATTAACGGGGCCAATCACCTCCCGGAGGCCGAAAATCGCACTTAAATGCTTTATAATTTTTGAATGCGGGTTATTCTGCAGATTTGTAAATCGGATCCGGAACGAGCGCAAAATTTTACACAAGCAAGGCTTGGTCCCCAACCGAATTTCCATCCTGACCACAAACACTTTACTGTTAGCTGCTTGGGCTTAGGTCTAAGCCTAACAAAGCCTTGTAAGCTAAGCATAGTGAAAGTCAGTAAAGCTAAGTTAGGCCAAAGCTTAAGCTGAAAACCCAGTCACTGAAGCGGAGCGCACTACCCATCTCCGACCCCCCAACGCATTAGCACCCTGTGGACGGTTAACGGCTGGTAACCAAACCAACGAGACTTTGGTGTACCTTTAACTGCAACTTTTTTAATAAACAGAGCGTTTTTTACATATTTTGCAAATCCGTGCGTCCAGGAGGGTTTCCGTGCGTCAAGGATGGTTTCCGTGCGTCCAGGAGGGTTTCCGTGCGTCCAGGATGGTTTCCGTGCGTCCAGGATGGTTTCCGTGCGTCAAGGATGGTTTCCGTGCGTCCAGGAGGGTTTCCGTGCGTCCAGGATGGTTTCCGTGCGTCCAGGATGGTTTCCGTGCGTCCAGGATGGTTTCCGTGCGTCAAGGATGGTTTCCGTGCGTCCAGGAGGGTTTCCGTGCGTCCAGAAGGGTTTCCGTGCGTCCAGGCTGGTTTCCGTGCGTCCAGAAGGGTTTCCGTGCGTCCAGGCTGGTTTCCGTGCGTCCAGAAGGGTTTCCGTGCGTCCAGGCTGGTTTCCGTGCGTCCAGAAGGGTTTCCGTGCGTCCAGGCTGGTTTCCGTGCGTCCAGAAGGGTTTCCGTGCGTCCAGGAGGGTTTCCGTGCGTCCAGGATGGTTTCCGTGCGTCCAGGATGGTTTCCGTGCGTCAAGGATGGTTTCCGTGCGTCCAGAAGGGTTTCCGTGCGTCCAGGCTGGTTTCCGTGCGTCCAGAAGGGTTTCCGTGCGTCCAGAAGGGTTTCCGTGCGTCCAGAAGGGTTTCCGTGCGTCCAGGCTGGTTTCCGTGCGTCCAGAAGGGTTTCCGTGCGTCCAGACGGGTTTCCGTGCGTCCAGAAGGGTTTCCGTGCGTCCAGGCTGGTTTCCGTGCGTCCAGAAGGGTTTCCGTGCGTCCAGGCTGGTTTCCGTGCGTCCAGAAGGGTTTCCGTGCGTCCAGAAGGGTTTCCGTGCGTCCAGGCTGGTTTCCGTGCGTCCAGAAGGGTTTCCGTGCGTCCAGAAGGGTTTCCGTGAGTCCAGGATGGTTTCCGTGCGTCCAGAAGGGTTTCCGTGCGTCCAGAAGGGTTTCCGTGCGTCCAGAAGGGTTTCCGTGCGTCCAGAAGGGTTTCCGTGCGTCCAGGCTGGTTTCCGTGCGTCCAGAAGGGTTTCCGTGAGTCCAGGATGGTTTCCGTGCGTCCAGAAGGGTTTCCGTGAGTCCAGAAGGGTTTCCGTGCGTCCAGAAGGGTTTCCGTGCGTCCAGGCTGGTTTCCGTGCGTCCAGAAGGGTTTCCGTGAGTCCAGGATGGTTTCCGTGCGTCCAGAAGGGTTTCCGTGCGTCCAGAAGGGTTTCCGTGCGTCCAGGCTGGTTTCCGTGCGTCCAGGATGGTTTCGGTGCGTCCAGGCTGGTTTCGGTGCGTCCAGAAGGGTTTCCGTGCGTCCAGGCTGGTTTCCGTGCGTCCAGGATGGTTTCGGTGCGTCCAGGCTGGTTTCCGTGCGTCCAGAAGGGTTTCCGTGCGTCCAGAAGGGTTTCCGTGCGTCCAGAAGGGTTTCCGTGCGTCCAGAAGGGTTTCCGTGCGTCCAGCAGGGTTTCCGTGCGTCCAGGATGGTTTCCGTGCGTCCAGAAGGGTTTCCGTGCGTCCAGCAGGGTTTCCGTGCGTCCAGGCGGGTTTCCGTGCGTCCAGGCTGGTTTCCGTGCGTCCAGAAGGGTTTCCGTGCGTCCAGCAGGGTTTCCGTGCGTCCAGGATGGTTTCCGTGCGTCCAGGATGGTTTCCGTGCGTCCAGAAGGGTTTCCGTGCGTCCAGCAGGGTTTCCGTGCGTCCAGCAGGGTTTCCGTGCGTCCAGGAGGGTTTCCGTGCGTCCAGGCTGGTTTCCGTGCGTCCAGGCTGGTTTCCGTGCGTCCAGGCTGGTTTCCCGTGCGTCCAGAAGGGTTTCCGTGCGTCCAGAAGGGTTTCCGTGCGTCCAGAAGGGTTTCCGTGCGTCCAGAAGGGTTTCCCGTGCGTCCAGCAGGGTTTCCGTGCGTCCAGGAGGGTTTCCGTGCGTCCAGGCTGGTTTCCGTGCGTCCAGGCTGGTTTCCGTGCGTCCAGGCTGGTTTCCGTGCGTCCAGAAGGGTTTCCGTGCGTCCAGAAGGGTTTCCGTGCGTCCAGAAGGGTTTCCGTGCGTCCAGGATGGTTTCCGTGCGTCCAGGAGGGTTTCCGTGCGTCCAGAAGGGTTTCCGTGCGTCCAGGCTGGTTTCCGTGCGTCCAGAAGGGTTTCCGTGCGTCCAGCAGGGTTTCCGTGCGTCCAGGATGGTTTCCGTGCGTCCAGAAGGGTTTCCGTGCGTCCAGCAGGGTTTCCGTGCGTCCAGGAGGGTTTCCGTGCGTCCAGGCTGGTTTCCGTGCGTCCAGGCTGGTTTCCGTGCGTCCAGGCTGGTTTCCGTGCGTCCAGAAGGGTTTCCGTGCGTCCAGAAGGGTTTCCGTGCGTCCAGGATGGTTTCCGTGCGTCCAGGATGGTTTCCGTGCGTCCAGGATGGTTTCCGTGCGTCCAGGAGGGTTTCCGTGCGTCCAGGATGGTTTCCGTGCGTCCAGGAGGGTTTCCGTGCGTCCAGGAGGGTTTCCGTGCGTCCAGGAGGGTTTCCGTGCGTCCAGGAGGGTTTCCGTGCGTCCAGAAGGGTTTCCGTGCGTCCAGGAGGGTTTCCGTGCGTCCAGGATGGTTTCCGTGCGTCAAGGATGGTTTCCGTGCGTCCAGAAGGGTTTCCGTGCGTCCAGGCTGGTTTCCGTGCGTCCAGGCTGGTTTCCGTGCGTCCAGAAGGGTTTCCGTGCGTCCAGAAGGGTTTCCGTGCGTCCAGGCTGGTTTCCGTGCGTCCAGCAGGGTTTCCGTGCGTCCAGGAGGGTTTCCGTGCGTCCAGGAGGGTTTCCGTGCGTCCAGGAGGGTTTCCGTGCGTCCAGAAGGGTTTCCGTGCGTCCAGCAGGGTTTCCGTGCGTCCAGGAGGGTTTCCGTGCGTCCAGAAGGGTTTCCGTGCGTCCAGGCTGGTTTCCGTGCGTCCAGAAGGGTTTCCGTGCGTCCAGCAGGGTTTCCGTGCGTCCAGGATGGTTTCCGTGCGTCCAGAAGGGTTTCCGTGCGTCCAGCAGGGTTTCCGTGCGTCCAGGAGGGTTTCCGTGCGTCCAGAAGGGTTTCCGTGCGTCCAGCAGGGTTTCCGTGCGTCCAGGATGGTTTCCGTGCGTCCAGAAGGGTTTCCGTGCGTCCAGCAGGGTTTCCGTGCGTCCAGGAGGGTTTCCGTGCGTCCAGAAGGGTTTCCGTGCGTCCAGCAGGGTTTCCGTGCGTCCAGGCTGGTTTCCGTGCGTCCAGAAGGGTTTCCGTGCGTCCAGGATGGTTTCCGTGCGTCCAGGCTGGTTTCCGTGCGTCCAGAAGGGTTTCCGTGCGTCCAGGAGGGTTTCCGTGCGTCCAGGATGGTTTCCGTGCGTCCAGGAGGGTTTCCGTGCGTCCAGGAGGGTTTCCGTGCGTCCAGGAGGGTTTCCGTGCGTCCAGGAGGGTTTCCGTGCGTCCAGGATGGTTTCCGTGCGTCCAGAAGGGTTTCCGTGCGTCCAGGATGGTTTCCGTGCGTCCAGGATGGTTTCCGTGCGTCCAGGATGGTTTCCGTGCGTCCAGGAGGGTTTCCGTGCGTCCAGGAGGGTTTCCGTGCGTCCAGGAGGGTTTCCGTGCGTCCAGGAGGGTTTCCGTGCGTCCAGGATGGTTTCCGTGCGTCCAGAAGGGTTTCCGTGCGTCCAGGATGGTTTCCGTGCGTCCAGGATGGTTTCCGTGCGTCCAGGATGGTTTCCGGATTGCCAGACAACTGTCCTAAAAGTCACCTGTCCTAAAAGCCGTCTGTCCTAAAAATTTTTTATACCGTATTGCACCAAATTATGGGCATTTGGAACGAAAATGTTGAAATACAGATGAATTTTGACGCCATATGAAATGTCTTGAATGAAAGAGATGACAGATTTTGGTGCAATACGGTATAAGAAAATTTTAGGGGACAGGTGACTTTTAGGACAAGTGACCGCCCACTCACAGCTACAGTATCCCCTCGAAAATAAATAGAGTTTTTTACATGTTTTGCAAATTTCATTTTGATTTTTTTGAATCGGTCCGCTACAGTATCCACTCGAAAATAAAGAAGGCGTTTTTTACATATTTTGCAAATTTCACTTTGATTTTTTGAGATGGCGCAGCTACCGTATCCGCTCGAAAATAAATAGAGCGTTTTTTACATATTTTGCAAATTTCACTTTTATTTTTTTTGAGGTGGCACAGCTACCGTATCTACTCGAAAATAAAGAAGGCGTTTTTTTACATATTTTACAAATTTCACCTTTATTTTTTTGAATCGATCCACTACAGTCATAAAAGCCTCTTCGCAGTTCTCCTCGCAGCCAAAAGTTATAAAAGCGTTTATTGCCTATTTCTGCGCAAATCACTCAACGTTTTTTGTCGTTTTCAAATATTCTCTCGAAAAATAAAAGTTGTTTTGGCATTATTTGATGGCGAATTTCTTGGTGTTCGCGTTTTGCCTATTTTTGCAAAAAAAAATCCTTCTTGCAAATGCCTGAGCATTTACCGCCTGGTCTGAACGTCGGCAACGTCGCACTCAATGGGTTAGATAAGCGGTTTCCCGTTTTTTATGTTCATTCCACGCTAACGTTTTGGTTTTTACTAGCGCCAAAAATGCGTTATCAGCATCCCCGTGTATAAAAGGCAGAATCGACGCCAGCGCGTTGAAATTTCGTATGTAGCTATGTTTAATAACACCCCTTATCAGATTTTGTATATGTATTCCATCGATAGAAAATCTCCTAACTATAAAGATTGTAAGTTTACGATAAGAGAATTACCCCAGCATAGTACTGTAAAAGCCCCGCAGGAAATGTCTAATGTTATTGGAAAAAATGTTCATATCGAAGCCAATAAGTTACCAAGGAGTTTTGAGAGAGAGCCCTTTATGGAAAATCATATCAGCCTGTTTTTGGATGAAGTCTGGAAAACAGAAAATTTCAAAGAAAAATGTGGCCACATCCGGGCGGTCGTGGACTTCGCCGCTATAAGAAACTATCGGCTAAAGTACATGAATGATAGAAAAATCTATGGTTGGACAGAATCCTGGATAGAACACGAGAGCGGGAAGCTAATATTCAAATGTGCTAACAGAAAAGAGTATCCGAAAGAGGCAGCAAAAGAAGAAGTCCATACAAATCGCTTCGGGAAAGCCGGAGAGTTGCTGTGTGGAATTTATGAGAATAGCAATAAGAAATATGCTTCAGAAGATGAAATCCACCGATCTGATTTTTATGTGATCAAAATGAAGATGGATGGTTTAGAGGAGGAACCATTGGAAATTCTATTGATCGCTCAGGGTGATGGCTTCCGGTTAGAAGATGGTGTACCATATTTGGTGGAAAGAAAAACATACTCCATGGAGCAGAATAATTTCTTGGATCAATCAAAAATCCGCAACAAGTTGGCGTCGTATCATTGGCCATTTATGAAGCTGCTCATCCTTTGGCACCGATCGGGCGTCATTGAGTGGGTAGATGATAAGTTTTTCGAAGATGAAATATCTGAGTATGAAGAAATTTGGAAGAAGTCCGATCGCATCTATATCGATGGAATCAGTAGAGAACTGAAGAGAAGGGAAGAAGAGAAGAGAAGGTTTCTACAGTACTTGCTGGCTCTTATTGTTGGAAAAATATTAAAGCGTAGTACTTTATTTTTTAAATTTTTATCAAATAACTCCTTTACTTGAATTTACTCTAATTTACTTTGTTAAAAATTTTGATTTAAATTTAAATTTAATTTTAACTTGATTTACTTTAATTATTATTTTACTTTTTACTTTAAACTTAAACTTAGACCAACTTTATTTTTTTTGGAATACATATACATTTTTTGAGGAAGCATAGTGGCATACGTTATTTCCCATAATCCAATTCTGTTATATGAATACACGGATTATGTATTATATAAGTACAATAGTTTAAGATAAATTAAGTGATAATAATTTGTAGTGTTAAAGTAATAGTTATAAATTAAGTGATAATGATTATACCCACCTACTATCTACTTACTTCCATCTATCTACTTACCTATACATTTGTTTACAAATGGTGGCATACGTCATTTCGCCCAATCCAGCGAGGCGGTTTGGAGTTTGCATTCTTTTGCTATGGTCTTTTTATGGTTTTGTATCATTCATACAAAACCCCCAAAAAGCAAAAATCAAAACCGAAAAAATGGGGGGTGGCTCTCACCTCCAAGTGGTCCCCCTTGATATGCGGTTCGCTAACATTGTGAAGACCCGGGTGGTGTCTGGTAGGCTCAAAGTATTCACGGCCGGGATTTCGAAATTCATAATGTCGAAAAAACCAAAATTATTAGAAAAACAAAATTAAAGAAGAAAAACCTTCAAAAAAAGTCCAAAAACCGAATTTTGGTGCTTCGGAATTATCGGGGGGGGGGGGGAAGGACTTCTCGCTTTTCCAATATAAACAGAGGCCGCGTTTTTAAACTGCATTTTACTAATCCTCTACCTTAAAATTTTCCAAATTTTGATTAAATACATACAAAAATGTAGTTTGTTGGATAAAAGTTCCGATTTTTGACAAGAATTTCAAAATTTCTCAGGTTTTTTGAACGATTTTTCGGCTTGGCTAAATTACACCGAAAACACTTTTAAAGCACTTACTGCTGCTAGGCATTTCTATACTTATGGGAAAAGATTACGTCTCCCGAAAGCACACGAAATTTACGTGAATAAAATCGCCCGAGGACTACTCGATCGCAAACTTTCGACATTTCGAATTCCGTTTTTTTTTGAAAACATGCCCACTCAATTTCGCTTCTGGCCCTCCGCTCCTGGCGTCAACACATAAAATGTGAAACTGCAGAACTGAAAAAGAGCGTCTTTGTAATTTATGTTCTTGATTTACTATATCTTTATTACATTTCATATTTAATTCCTTGATGTATTCTTGAATACCGAGATTTTATACGATTTTACGACAATCGTGATGCTTTTCCGAAAAAGCGGATCAAGCAGGCGTTCTGCCTCAAACCGAAGTTAGTGCTTCTGAATTGCTTGGAAGAGAACTTCGCAGGGATTAGTCAGGGTAAGTGAAGTGAGAGTCAGAGAGCAAGAGAGTGAGAGAACGAGAGAGACAGCGACAGTTAGAGAGAGAGGGGAGAGAGAGAGAGAGAGAGAGAGAGAGAGAGAGAGAGAGAGAGAGCAGGAGACGTAGCTTGTTAAGGTTCATCCGATTGTATTTTCGACGGGGCGAGTTCTGAAATCGAGATTTCATTGGCAGCCACGATTTCCAAACGAGAAATTGACCTGCACCAATTATTACGATAACGGTGAATTAATTATCTTCAGGCTAAAATTAGCACTTTTTAGTCGCGCCGACCGTCACATTCAACCGGACTAATTATTACATCCTTGGAAATTGCACATTTTCCCAGGTTTAACTTGTTTAGCTTGTAACTACGTTTTCGCGAATTTCAGGAATGCTTGGATATATGTGGCTTAATGGGTCTACAGTCCGTCTCGATACATTCAGATGCGGAAAATGCCTTGATGATGAGTAAGTGGCTTCGCTTTCGAAGCCGGAAACCTTTGGAAACATCATCCTTTTGTTGGCGTACGGGATTCCTAAAAAACACCCCCTCTAACTCGAGGCAGAAATATAGGATAGTTACACGATTTGAAAGCTCTGGAAACGGCCAGTTTGCTCCGATATTCTTAACCGTGTTTTATTTAAATGCGCCATTTTATAAGCTATCTTGTAAAATTTTCCGGTTTTCCGAGGTTGCATACGAGCTAATTTTCTTCAAGTGCTCCAAGCAAAATGTCCGGAATTAGCCGTTCATTAGATACATAGGTGGAGTGAAAGCATGGTTATGAAAATGGCTACAAACTGGCCGTTTCAAGGGCTTTCGAATGGGGGTATAGCTATCATTCCGATTCGAAACTTATCCGTCAAGTTCAGGGGCGTAGCTAGAAAAAAATTTCGGGGGGGGGGCCCCAAAATTTTTGCCAAAAAACTCAAAACATTGCAGAAAACAACAGCGCCACAGGCAAAAATTTTTGAAAAAAAGGTTACATGGCTCTACAAATAGCCGTAAAAACGTGAAAAAAATAGCGCCGCAGGCAGCAAAATTTTTGAGAAAATGAAAATCATAAGGGTCCCCCCTTATGAAATTTTCGGGCCCCGGCCGATTTCGGGGGCCGGGCCCCCGGGGCCGGTATTACGCTACGTCCCTGGTCAAGTTACAGGGGTGTTTTATTATTCGGACACCTTGTGCGCCTAGTACTTGTAACTTTTTAGACCTGGACTGACTGACGGACTGACCAGACAATGGAAAGATTTGGCGTGTAAGGCGAGGGATCAAATGGCGAAATGTGTGTGCGCGAGGCGATGGCCGGATTATAGAGATCCGTAGGAAAGAGATGATTTTTGGATTTTTTGCGAATAAAATTGTTGACTTGGCCCGCTTTGCTTTTACGTAAATCCATTCTACACGTCATTTCGCGCATCGCGCAGTTGTTTATCCCTAGTCGATGGCAGGGGTCGATTTTGAGGGTTCCCTGTCCCTTTCAAGGTGTTATTTAGAAAATATTGATGCATCAAATCGACATTTTTGGGTGTTTTCCGGCAATTTAACACCAGTTTATTAAAAATATTATTTCAAAGACTGAGCCGTCGCTTCTATTCATTGTCCATCCCATAATTTGGCAATCTCCTCATACAGATACAACTGGCCTTCGTACTTATTGAAAGACAGTTGATGTCATTCCACGTACTGTCTTTCTAGAAAAACGCTTTTAAAGATAGCGGATAGCTAAAAAAATTAAATTGAAACCCACATTAATAGCCGAGCAGAGCTCCTTGATATTGTCATAAATGAAGGACAGAGGTTGGGTTGGGTTCTGGCTGTCCAGTTGGGTTGTATAATCCCACGGGGAACCATCTCTGAAAACGACTTCCATTGACGGCAAAGAAAACGCAACGCAACGCAACACGGGACACGCGACACGCTGAACAATTCGCGACGCAGCACGCGAACCAAAAAATGGGACATGCTACGCATCACGCGACAGAAGACGCCAGATGCGATACGCCAGCACTGGCATTCGACGCAGCACGTGGCGCGCTATTCAATAACCTGCGCAGCCCGCGATGCGCAACGCAGCCAACGACACACAACACGCTCAGCAGCATCCGGCACGCCATGAGTCAGGACGCACCATGCGAGATGTTACGCAGCGCGCGCCACGCGCCACGCTGCCCAACTCGGGACGCAACACACAAAGCAACATTGGACACGCTAAGCAACACGCATTAGGAGACACAAGAGGCGGCAAAGAAGCGACCCGCAGTGCGACATGCTACACTCGACGCCCCACACCAGACGCTACGCAGCGCACTTCACGCAAAGAGCACGTGAAGCACTATGCGACGAAACAAGCGATACGATAAGGAACCGCGACGCCACGCGACCCGACGCCACACGCAGCACACCAGCCTTCGCGACATCTCACCTCCAATAGGTGACATTATCCCCTTGCCACGAGAATCCTATCCACAGTCGGGCCTGATACGTCGCCGTCGCCGTCGTGCAATCTGGCCAATCGTTTGTTATTTCTGAATTTATGGTTTTTTATTACTTTGATGTATGATATTTTCTTTTTTACTTTACTAAAAATTAAATTGTATTTCTTGATCATTTTTACGATTTAAAATCGTACCTGACATGAAGCTATTCTCCGCGGCGGAATGTATTGAAATTGGCTGCAGCCCCATTAATTCGCATTGATCCAGGCAGTCCTAAAACTCAGCTTAATCTTTTATTGCTAATTTTCAAATGTATAAGTGATTCAACTTTTTCACCGATTTATTTAATTTCAGTAGCACAGACCTGCGCAAAAGTGCAATTTCCCAGATGATAATAATCCGTGTTATTAAATGACCATGTTGGGGTCACTAAAAGCGGGTTCTTAAAATTCAGTTCTTTAACTTACCGTTATCGTAATAATTTGTACAAGTTAGACAATTTTCAGCTACCATATCCACGTTTGATATTTCGTATTCGGGATTGGCTTGATTTAACGAACATGAGGTGGCACCTTAATGGAATTTCAATATTTTTTTAAAGATGACGGTTAGGCTTGAATATAGATTTTTAGCTAAACGTGCTATGGATTTTCCCCCGCCAGCGACACGTAACACTAAGTGATACGCTTTGTGTGGCTAAGCAATTACGCAATGTCAAGGCGTGCGTGAGCCTTACTTGCGTTAAAATCCATATTTTATGCCGCGTTGCGTGTTACCTCCACGTATTTCCATGCGTATCGCGTTGCGTATCGCGTTGCCTGTCGCGTTGAATAGTGCGTCTCGTCTTGCGTCACGTATGGCCCTCGTGTGTCTCGTGGCGTAATGCGTGCGTAATGTGTAACGCGCTGCGTATCACGTCGCGTGTCGCGTGATGTATGGCGGTGCGTATAGTGTTCAGTGTCATGTTGTCTATAGCACTGCCGATCGAGTTGCGTTTCGCGCTGAAGATCGCGTCGCGTGTTAATTTGCGCATCGCGCTGCGTGTCGCGGCACTTCGCGTTAGCACCGCGTTGCGTGACGCGTCGTCTAACGCATTGGGTATCGCGTTGCGACACGCGTGTATTACCGCGCTGTGTATCGCGATGAATCTTGGAGTGCATAACGCCTGCGTTGCGTATTGCGTTCCAAATCGCGCGTGTGCGGCGCATGTCGCGGCGCATTGCTTTGCTTGGCCTAAAGTGTTGCATATCGCGTGGCGTATCGTATTGTGTGTCGTTGCGTGTCACGTTGCGTATCACGTCACGTTTACGGCGCATCTATGTCTAGGTTTCACCACACTGCAACACGCAACGCACCCAACTTTCAAACCAGCGTGGGGTGTTGCAACATTGTTAAAATCCAAAGATATTTCAAACCCAAAAAATCCATTGCTATACCTTGCTGGGCCCCTTAAAACATGAAACCTTACCCTGGCTAATTCCACTACAACCGGATTGCAAACATTTTTCTAGGCAATTAACACTCGGCACCGGTGAATCAGGTATTTTTCGTAAAATTACGGTTTTTGCGGTGTCAGATTTAATACAGATAGCAGAAATTATCAAGATTATTAGTATTTTACAGCGCATTTCAGATAAATGAATTTGTTTCCTAAAGTTGTGCATCTCTAAAATTTTGTGCCATTTCGCAAATCCGCAAACTCCAGTCGCCAAGCAACTACCACATTTGCGGTGTTGAAAAATTTGGTGTTTTTTAGGGAAAAAACCACACCAGGAAAAGCGTTGCCAAGCGCCAAACGGGGAAGTTGTTAAAACGTGATTAATCTTATGATTTTTAGCTTTTCGAAATTTGCAAAACGTTTTATTTTTATTTTTAAGATTATGAAAATCTGAATTATGATTTTTCTAAAGTACGTCCGTCGGCAAACAATTTTCTCGTCAAAATTCTCTTTTTTGGTCACCTACCACCCGGTAACCAAGGAACTGCACTTCACTCTTCCTGGAATTCCTCATTTTTCAAGGCGAGAAATTGGTCTGGCGGCACTTCCCGAAAACAGACAGTTCCGAAATTCTAGAGGGCTTATTCGAGCACTTAGAAAATGAGAGTAGCCTTTATTTCTATGATCCTAACCTTTGCTTCAGCTACCGTAATCCTACTTCAAAAAATTCCGGGAGCCGTTGCGCCAAGTGCCGAATGCCTCCTGAATTGTCTAGAACAGAATTGCACCGGCATTAGTCAGGGTATGTGAGAGCGAGAGAGAGAGAGAGAGAGAGAGAGAGAGAAAGAGAGAGAGAGAGAGGGAGCCAGAGCAAAAGAGCGAAGGAGCGAGGGAGAGAGAGAGAGAGTGAGAGCCAGAAAAAGAGAGAGAGACCGGGAGCGAGAGAGAGAAGGAGCGAGAGCGAGAAAGAGAGAGAAAGAGTGTGAGCCAGAGAGAGTGAGAGAGAGAGCAACAGAACTAAACTTTTCTAGGTTCATCGGCTTGCCTTTTAAATGAAGCAATGCCTGACTATGAGGTTTCCCGTAACGAGACGGTAGCAGATGAATCTTTGACATGCTTTAACTATTATGATACTGGTATTGTTTGCAAAAAAGTCTCAAAGGCGAAGCGAACAATGGTTTCAAAATTGCGCTTAAAAAATTTCCAGCCCCAACAACATCCACGTTCAACCGCACCGATTACTATGAGCTGGGGAAGTGCACGTTGGCACCGGTAGGTTTTTTGAGGGGGACGAGCAAGGCATGCTCGCGGATTTGGACCTTGCCGTGCCACACCGCAACATGTAACGCAATTCCCACTTTGGCCGCCGTAAATGGGGGCGTAGTGAAAATAAGGGCTCGGGTTGCGTAGCGCGGATCTCTCGGTGATCCAGAGCCAACAAAAAATTCGTACTTGTCCGGCCCTTTAAAGGACTGGAAAAGCGAGCATCCACCTCGATCATCGACTAGATCTCAACAATTACGCAACCGCTAAATAATCCTGTTAATAGGCTTTTGGCGATACTCACAAGGAGACGTTTTTTGGTGTGAATGGAGTTCTGAGTGGAAACCAGGCCTATTTTGTGCAGAATTTTGCGCTGATTCCGAATATGTTTTCCATTTCTGCTAAATAGCTCGATTTCAAAAGTTATAGCAATTTTAAGATCATTTTAGCCCAAATTTTCCCCTCTTTAGAGACCATTATATTGCTTTTCCCGGCTGTTTTTCCAAAAATAAATATCATCACCGTATTCAGAAAAATTTTCTCTATCGAATGAGCTATTTAACTCAAAATTGTTGAAAATCGAAAAAATCGACGATACTTGGTATGGGCTGCGATTTTTGTATGGGAAATGTTGAAAAACAGCCTTCTCACCCCTGTAAGCCATCGTCGATCGGCACTAATCAAATATACCATTCGAATCAGAAAAAAATTCTCTACAAGATAGGGTACTTAAACAAAATTAAAACGTTATAACAAAAAAGTAGCACAGCATAGCATATGGCTACTCTGGGCCTAAAAATTATCTTAAAATAGCTGTAACTTTTTAAATGGAGCTATTTAGCAAAATTGGAAAACAGCATCGGAATCAGCGCAAAATTCTGCACAGAATAGGCCTAATTTCAACTGAAAACTCCATTCACACTAAAAAACGTCTCCTTGTCAGGAAGAGCTTGAGATCCAATTTACCGGTAGTGGCGCGTGTCATGTGGAAGTTGTTATTTTGTTGTTAGTTGTCGAACCCTAGTCAATATATGGGGCAGGTTTTTGCGATGCCTTCCGTGTGCCTTTAAAGGAGCCGGAGCACCTTTCCAGAATTTCAGGACTGTCTTGATAAATGTGACTTGATGGGTCTTCGGCCCGTCTCCGTTCACTCGGAGGAGGAAAATGATTTTATCATGGGTTGATGAAGCGTGCTAAATTCCATAGTCTTACTTTTTGTAGGCTTAGGAGCCGACTGTCATGACACAATCGAATGCTATGAAAAGCGCCTGATCTGGCTTGGGTTTTCGTGGAAAGGAGCGAACGTCAATTATTGGAGGTAATTTTAATACAGGGTGTTCCATCAAAAATATCCGCCTCTAACTCGATTTGGCTCAGTTTCGCCATGCAAAATGACCGGAGTTAGCCGTTAATTACCTGCAGAGGCGTTTCCTTGATGTTTTTAGATGCGTTGTAAAATTGCGGGTCTAGATAACAAGGTTTTGAAGCTAGTTAACTGGCCGTTTCAAGGAAGGGGGGAGGTAGGTGAGTAGTCTGCACCCTAACCGATACTTTACGTCGAGTTAGAGGAAGGTATTTTTTGCGACACCCGGTAGTTCTTGGATTTTAGGGATGGCTCACCGTGGGATTGGACGGCACAAATTGATAGACAAAGCAATCCTCTCTCCTATACTTGGAATGGGGAAATCGAAAAATGCGCTGCAATTCTCGTAAATTTGCAACGTTCTCATATTCTCGTATGATGCGTATGCATGCATTATATTTTATTTTTTTAAGTAACACCTCCGCGTATTTTCAGGAAAACCACGAGTGGAATGATGAAGCGTGCAATCGGACCGTCTGCACTGCACCGTGTGTTTGTGCGAGGCGATGGCCGAATTATGGAAGTCCGTAGAAAATGGCGAATTTTGTAATTTTTCGGGATAAAAATGTTGATTTTTGTTCCTTTGATACAGGGGCACTTTGCCCATTATAGGTTGTATTAATATTACGAATTACGTTAGGGATAGGCACACCACAGGAATCACTTAAACGTCATTTTAGTAAAAATCTGATACGCGCGTAGTCTTTTACGCCCTCGATTACCCCTAATCACTTAAATTCTGAACCATAAAATCCGCTTTCCTTCGAGTTATTGCTGGAACCCGGATTTTTATGCAAAGTGTCCACACACACACACACAGAAACTATTTTTTTATATATAGTAGGATGCAGTAATTAAAGTGTTTAGAAATTAAATCTGTGGTTATGTTAATATGACAAGTTATAAATAAACTATCTCAGAAAATTTTCAAAATTTGGTGAAATTTTTTCTGTGAGAAAACACGTAGAAAATGTCGATTTCAGGGATCGCCATATTTCGGCAGCCGTTTCATGCACACGCACCCAGCCAACGTGCCGGTTTGCGCACAGGCCAAATCGTTCCAGGCGTAGCTTTTCTAAATCCGAGAAATTGGTTTGTTTATGGAAGAAACGAACATGGAATTAGCATAGTGAACCTAAGTCGAGCTTTTCAAAATTGATTGCATTTGGTGAACTTGAAAGTATTTATTACCGATGAAACCGATGAAAACCATTTATTAACATTATTCATTCCCAGTGGAATTTTTCTATTCACTGCCTTGTCCATAATTGGCCAATCTTCTAATACAAACACATTGAGCCTTCACAGCCAGATTGTAACAGTCGATGTCATTCCAAATACCTTCTGTCTAAAATCAACATTCGTTTTACATATGCCTGCCTTTTCATTTTTGGCATTTTTGGCATTCATTTCATTTTACACGCATAAATACCGTAAACTCGGCGCAAAGCTCGTCCACGCCGCCGAAAGTGAAGGTTAATGGGTCCGTTGCGGCTCGACTGTCCAATTGGGTTGTATAATCCCAGGGAGAACCATCTCTAAAAACGCGTAATGTTTTCTTTGAAGGGACCAGCAAGAAATGGCCTTTAATTTGCGATAGTTTTTGTAGATACTGCGGGACGCTGCGCCCTTTCATCGCCGAATCTATTACGGCTCGTTTTCTGGCGGCCAAGCTGGATCGCGGCAAATTTGTCGTTTTAAAAATCTACCGTTGCCCAATTACCTACTTGCCGTTGCAAGTTGCGTGTCGAGATCGCCTATAATCTATCAAAATCCATAATCCATAATCCATAACCGAAATTTTTTCGGAGCGAAATCGACTTTTTGAGTGCGCGGTGATTACATTTTTGGCAAATATCGCTGCATTACCTGTCGCGATGCCTTGTGGGGCACCCAATCTCTCGATCTCGGCGATTTTCTGATCAATTTTCATAATTAAAAATCTCAAGTGATCAAGCCGCGATGAGGATTCCAGAAACAGCGCCGGAATTGTTAAATTTAAGCGTTTTCACGTTCAAACAGGGGAAAAAGATCATGTGACGCGGTCGCGATGCGGTCGCATCTGTCTATTTGCCAGGAATCAACGCAGGGTGGCGGGGACCAGATTTCTGAGCGCCTTTAAGAGGCGACGTAAAAAACATTGTGCAATGGAATACTTTCCACACATTTTCCGTGGTGCGAGGTGCGAGGCGCCCTTCGCGAAGAGTTCTGTGCTCAGCCACGTCGCGTTTGCGTAGCCAGCAATCTGCCCTACTGACCTCCAATAGCTGACATTGTCTCCTTTCCACGAGAATCCCAGCCACACTCTACTTGTATATCCCGAACCGCAGTCCACCACATCGTTCGTCTGTTCTGAAAAAAACCTTTTCCGGGGCTTTCAACTAATTTGTAGTACGAGTTTTTTTTGGGGATCCGATAGCCTTCATTTTTTAAAAATGTTTCCAAGGGAATTTCAGCAAAAATATCTACCGCCGAATTATTTTTTTGTGTAGTTTTTTATGTGTCTAAGTGAAGCCCACCAATCAGAAAATTATTTTCGGCGTCGGAATGCACGGAAATTGGCGGTAACCCCATGATCGCACACTGATCGAGGCACTCCTAAAACGCTTGTGAAATAAAAAATGAAAAACAAGCACAAAAACCTGTGGAAGGGAGCAATCGGTAAGCTTGAAGTAATCCGTATTGTTAAAAGTCCAAACTGGCGCCACTATAATCGGATTTTTGATGAAATTCAGAAACCATTTTACCGTTGTCGTAATAGCTTATGCAAGATCCCGCATCGATATCGGATACTGTATCACCTGTCGAAATTTGATAGTCGGGGGTTTCTTCATCAAAAGAGCAATCCGTGGTACCTTAAAGGGATACTAAAATCTCGTTCAAAAGTTTCCGCTCGGGCCTGGAATTCGGGTTCTCTGCTTCCGCCCGGCCCAACCCTTTATAGCCTTCCTCCCCCTCCCCCTCCTGTCTCTCCCTTGGCCTATTGATCTGTGGCGCGAGCCCCAGGTGAGCGCTCGGGTTCGGATTTGCTCCGCGGCGAGCGCCTACAGTAGCCCTGTTTGCTATCCCGCGGACGGTTACCGCCCGGTAACCAAAGCGTGTCTTACGAGGCATTACGACATTTAATCGCCCCCCACTCAAAAAGTCGTTTATACCTCGAAACATTTCTGTTTTTCCCAAATATTTTGCTCGCAACGTAATCAATTTTCTGATCTTTGACGAGTAGGTTCAATCCGCGCACGCGCGAATTTTGACTTCTGAGCCCCTTTAAGAATCACCAGACATCTACGGTCAGTAGTTATGAAAAAAAATTACCCCAACTGATCCTTGTGCAATTCGCTTCCAAACAATTCAGAAGACATTCGGGGCTTGGTATTTCGGCATCTGGCGTTTTTCGAATGAGGGTTATGGTGGCGGTGGTGAGGCTCAGGATTGATGATGTAAAAAATAACATCTGCGGTTGAATTGTGCGTGGTTTTTGAATTTTCGATGTTTCCTGTCTGGCCGCACGCCTCCCAGTTTCCGCGCCATTCTCAGACTTGAAAAATTGTCGTTGTTTCCTAGTAACGCTACACTGGACGTACCCGGTTTTTAGAAGAAGTGTGCCGAGGAGGTATCCAAAAAATGCAAGTGCCTTAAGGTAGCAAAAATTGTTTCGGGGCTTTTTCCACAATCCGAGAACCGAATGGATTGGCTGGCAGGCGAGCAGCGAGAGTTTGGGAAGCATCGCAAAGCTATGCGTCGCTAAAATAGCTTATGTTTCCGGGGCAGCCAGCAGGGATTTTTAAGGCTGGGTTTCTGAACAAAATCCCGGATTCCATTGCCCTCCCTTTGCCAATTATAGGTGAAACTGGCGTAAGTTCCTTCGGACGGTTTGAAACAATTTGAGTCTTCTTTAGGTCATGAAAACGCCTCAAAAATTGGGAGATCAAGTCGAGTTTCTCCAGAATCCGATTTTTGCGATTTTTGGTCAAGCGGCGTGACAATAAGGAAAGGCTAGCTAGCGAGGATTATTTAGGACCGGATACCATAGGTCGGAAGCAGACTAACAGAGATTCTTTAAGAAAAATGTGATGAATTTCCGGATAGTGGAACCGGAAAGCGTGGGTGTTTCCGCTGTGGGGTGGGAACCAGTTTTTCCATGATCTGTCTGTTTGTTGGCAGATTCTTTGGGGAGTTTTGGTCCCCGAGGAGCCTCAGCTATTGGGTTGTCTCTTTTGCTGCTGTTAGGTGGGGGAAGAAAAAGATGATGATTGGTGGAGGGTCTCCATTGGAGGGAAGACGAGATGGAGCACCAACTGTTCTCATGCCAATACTTTGAAGCTTCTCCTCCCGGCCCAATACCTCAACCTCCACCCAAAATTGTGCTACTGGTAGTCGGGGTTAGCGGGCGGAGCCCGCTAATGGTAGCCATTGATTTTGCGGGTCCTGGAGGTACCGGAATTTTGGACAATTTTTGACGGATCGATGGCATCCAAGCTAGCAGAGACCATTTGGGGCCTACCCTATATCGGACGGTAGCGTCGGTGGGTTAGGAAAGATTCGTGGAAAGTGTCGGACTGATTCAGTAACGATAAGTTTTTTGGTGACTAGGCAAGCTAGCAGAGACGGCTGGGGAATTGGGAAAATTGATCTTACAATTAAAGGCGAGGTTTTGCAGGCAGGTCAGCAGTGACCATTTGAGAATCGATTCAGACGTCATTGGGCCCAAAAAAGCGCTTAACGAAATCGGTGTCATCGTCTTACTAAAGTCCAAGGCAGGCTAGCAGTAATTCTTTGTGAAAACTCTCAGTTCAGGGCATGCCAGCAGAGACCATTTAGGAAGCCCGATCGATCGCTCGTGGGAGGGAAATTATTGTTTTTACGAATTTTTCGAGCTCACTGCCCGATTTGAAGCTTTTGGCAAGCGAGCAACGGATCCTGGAGGAACGGATGCTGTCACCTGATGAACAGGGCAGCTAGCAGAGACCATTTGCGAGCCAATCCCCCTCTACAGTGGTAACTTTACAGCCCCCTCACCCAATGTTAACTGGAGCCACATTGGCCCCCGTTCCCACCAACCAGCCAACCTCTTGCTCCTCTCGACCCAGTGGAGACCCAACAGATTGGAGGGCCAGGCCAATATCTCTCTCACTCTCTCTCTCTCTCTCTCTCTCTCTCTCTCTTCAAAAGCTCCTCCTCCCCTCCCCCTTTACAACATACCCACAGGGCACATTCCCGAGAGAGCACGACCTAGAGAGAAACCCAGAGATGTGGAGAGAATATTACTCTCTTCCTCCCCAACCCCCTCCTCCCCTTTTGAGCATCAACTTGAGAGCCTTATCCCCTCCACTGGGGCGAGAAGATCTCCCCTTTCACTATTTTGTCAATATTGTTTCCGCCCTTCTCGAGTTACACTCCCAGTTCTGACTCCGCCTACCTACAGTAATCCCACAAGAATTCGAATTTTTTAATTCTGGAATTAAATTTGAGTTTTTGAGGTTTAGACTATTGAGTGACCGAATTACCGTAGTTCTCCAGAATTTTTTCTGGCAGATTTTAAGATGCCGTCTGTAGTTGTTGATATCGAGATCGTCGCACCGGTAATCTATGCAAAATCCACTGCTTTTCTAACCTAAATTTCCGTGTTTTGGCTCACACAGAATCGATTCGCCAAATTCCCCCGAGTCGTTCGAGTTTATTTTCCGTTTTCCAGGTTTTTTTGAGACAAAGTGCCAACGTTTGCGGCGCTATTTATTGATCTTTGTGTTTGGTCACTGGTTTCTGCTGTCATTTTTGCTTAGAAATAGCGCAGGGGCCACCCAGATTATCCAGAATATTTCCATCTGAAACCCTCGTAGTCTAGCGTGATCTGCACTTCCACCTCTATAGCTATTAAATCAATTGGATTTAAAAATTCGTTTGCCCTTCCTAGCCTTCGTCGAATGGACCGGACCTCAAACTCAGTTGCTCGCTGTTGATCCATTTCTTTTCTATTACTTTGTTTTTTGACCTACGGTTTCGTTCCACGTCGTCAGATTGTCTTCAGATTTTATTTGTCAGCGTTTTTTCAATGTCACCGGTTATTAAGACATTTTAATGCAGGGTAGCCGGACCTTCCCACACCATTCAAAATGGCTGACGAAGAGGCTCAACGTCAAAAAGGAGGAGATGGAGAGGAAGAAGGCCGAGGTATGCAACAAAAATTATTGTCCTTTAGCCAAACCGTCACCGATTAAAAAAATTAGCATAATTTTAGTGTTAAATTAAATTCCAAAAATCAAAAAATTTAAACCGTAAAATCAAACAATTTCCATATGTTTCAGGTGCGCAAGCGCCTCGAGGAGTCCGGAAAGGCCGGCAAGAAGGCGAAGAAGGGTTTCCTCACCCCGGAAAGGAAGAAGAAGCTCCGGGTATGTGGATATGCATTAATAGATATAACGCAAGACCATTTAGAAACTGTTGATGATGAAGGCCGCCGAGGATCTCAAGCAGCAGCAGCTCAATAAGGAACGCGAACGGCAGTCGGTAAGGATTTTTTTTGAAAGAAATGATTAGCGATTTGGTAATTTTTTGGAGCTGACTGGCATAAGCAATACTAAACGTTCCAAAAACGCTTTTCGCAAGCCAGTATTTAAAAAATTACGGCATAATAAAGCGCGTTAAATCATTCCGTCTAGGCACTCGCCTCTCGGTGCCCAGCCCTTCCCGATATCGATTCGATCGAAGATCACGGCAAGCTCGAGTCCATCTACAACGACCTTTTCGCCAAGGCATGCTTCTGCTTATTCTCTCTTTCCCTCTCTCCCTCTCTCTCTCTCTCTCTCTCTCTCTCTCTCTCCCTCTCTCTCGTTCTCTCTCTCTCTCCCGCTGTCTCCCTATCCCGGGCTCGCTATAACTGCTCTGAAAAGCCATATTTTCAGGTGCGCGCCCTGGAGGACTCGAAGTACGATGTTCTGCAGCTGGTCAAGGAGTCCGACACCACCATTAACACCCTCACCATTGAGGTCAACGATCTCCGCGGAAAATAGTACGTTAAATATTCTAGAAATGGTACTTAAATTGCTATAACAGGGTTATAAAATTAGGAAATTTACGGTTATTTTATATTCGTTTATTTTAATTCGATTCAATACGGTCAGATTTTCATTTCCCAAAAAAGAAAACAATTTTTTGCCATACTCAGATCAATTACACCAAGTTTCGCATCTTTTAGCGTGAAGCCCACCCTGAAGAAGGTGTCGAAGTTCGACAACAAATTCAAGAAGCTCGGCCAAGCCAAGGAGGGAACTGAGAAACAGGACTTCAGGTCCAACCTCAAGGTCGTCAAGAAGGAGAATGTCGAGGAAATCATGGAGAAGGTACGCAGTTTGGCAATTTAACGGAACCGGAAAGGGCTGGCATCGACTCGGTTCCAGCGACTAGGCCTAGACAAGTACGCGAGGCGCCAAATGACACGTTTATCCGCATCTTAGCGTTGCATTTTGGAGCGGTGTGATGTCATTTGAATCTTCGCGTAAGAGTCTAGACGTATTTTGGATTCAGCTCTAGAGGCACCTCGAATTAAGAAAATCTACCCCTTTTTGGCTAGGTCTAGACAACTACCGGTTGCTTAAATGACGCATCGGAAAGGACTTTAATCAGTCGTTTGAGTAATTTAACGTAATATCTGGAACATCGCGCAGTTGTCAAGACCTAGTGGATTGGAGGGATCGATTTTTGGACTTTTCGGTGCTGTTAATATTCATCTTCTGGCCTTTTCAGCGTAAAACTATGGATATATCGTTACTTAACTGACTTTGTTTTTTGCAGAAGGTGAAGAAGGACGATAAGCCAGACTGGTCGAAGGGAGAGCACAAGAAGGAAGAGAAGAAGGAGGAGAAGAAGGAGGTATTGTGCTAACTTTTACTTTACGTTGTTCCAATTCAAATCAATTTGCAACCCGAATTTCAGGCCCCGGCCGAGCCTGAGCCCGAACCCGAACCGGAAGCCGCTGCCGTGCCGGCCGCCGAAGAGGAAGGTGGGATTTTTTTTTAGTCGAGCCGTCAAAACTATACCTGCTTTCAACGTCCGATAGCTAGCTTTTTTGGTATGGATTGCATCAATAAAAAGCAAAAATAATTCATTTCATTTGAAGGAAAGACGCCATCTTTAGCTCAAAATTTAAAAAAATTCTTTGACCAAATTGGCAGAGATTTTGCGACTTTATAAAATTGATAAATTCGAGAGTTTAGTTTTAAATCGCTAACTTAAAACCGGTTACCTCAATTTTTATACATTTCAAAAGCGCATAGATTCTAAATTCCATGAACGGCATTTTTATTTTCAGCAAAAACGGTTTACTAACGGGCATGCTATTCTAAAACTATTTTTGCAAAAACTTTGGACGTTGGGAAAAACATAAACCTTTTTTAAATTTTGCAATGTAAAAAACAGGATTTGTGGAAGCTTCTATAAATTAGATTCGTTATTCAATGTCAATCGCCCCATCACCATAAAATTTTCCGTATTTCAGAAGGCGACGAGGAGGAGGGCGAGGATGAGGAGGAGGAAGAGTAAAAAAAGCTTTTTCTCTCTTTTCCATCTTTTTGCGTTTTCCGATTCCTCTTGCCCCATTTCTCTGTTTGTATACTGTATTTTGCCCACTGAATATGGTCCCGGTTAGGTCCTCCACACTCTCCTTCTCATCCATGAATATTACATCCAAAATGGGTCCCCTTTTCTATCGACAAATAAAAATACAGTTATCACTGAAAATGATTTGTAAGACACCCTAACGCAAAAATTCACTATAAATATTTACAAAAAAAAATCGTAAATGATTTCTGCTCGCTTGCCTGCTGTTTAAAAAACGTGACCTTGGTTCCGCAAAGAAATTCTGCTAGCTTGCCTTGCAAATAGCTGAAAAATTGTCAAGAAAAACGACAAAAAAAGAAAGGCCAAAGAAAAGAAGAACGCGTTTCAAAAAAAACTTTAATTACGGCTCGACATAGTTAAAAAAGTCATAGCAAACACAAAATAAACTTTGGAAATGTGTTTGAAATTTCGTAAAATGACAACTGAAAATTGGTTTTTGAGATTTTCACTGTTTTTTTCAATAAGTAGAACATGGCATTCGATAGAGCATCAAAAATGAACCTATTTGAGTAGCAAAAAGCTTTGTGTAGCTGCCAAATAACGAAAAGTTTAGCAATCAAAATGACTTTATTCAGTCATGAAATATAAATTGCATGATGTCATCATCACGATCATTATTCGGAATTTCGACATGATCCAGGTCAGCAATCTCGAAAGTATTCACATGTAGATAGAAATCAGAATCAATACATGACCATTTGGACTGCGAAGACGATGATAGATGGCTGATCTTCGAACCAGTTTCGGATAGACGGCAAAAGAAACGGGTGGATTTATGCGATTGATCCCAGAAGGCAACGACTCCAACACGATTTGATTGATTTTTCGGGTTCCGGCTGGCCATTCTGAAGTTTCCAGTTCTTTAGGATTTCCGCGGGGGGGACCAAATTTTTTTCGGCACAAGCCTAAATCTTTTTTTATAAATAGCGGATGCGTTTATAATATGTTTTTTTTTACTATTCCTGAGCATAAAAACTACACCCATTTCAATTAAAAAACTTCATGTTAGGTCGAATAATCCTATAGAACCTTTAGGATTAGCGGCGGACGATCCAAAATGACCAAATTTTCGACTTTTTCAAGGATTTTCCTAACTTTTTTTGAAAGTTTTTCTACTTTAAATATAGTTAAAACTTACTGGAAACAATATGAAAACGCTTTACATTTTATTACTAGGTCGACCGGGACCGTAGGACAAAAATTGACCCCCCGGAAATCCGAAAGAACCAAGTTTCCTTTGGTATTCAACTTTCCTAAAATAAATAGTGGTAGTTAGACTTCCCGTTTCCCCCCCCTCTTTCCCCCTAAACAGGGGGGTTGGAGGGGGAAAGAGGGGGGCTGGGGAGGGGGAAAGAGGGGGGCTGGGGAGGGGGAAAAAGGGGGGCTGGGGAGGGGGAAAAAGGGGGGTTTTTTGGGGGGTAAAGGGGGACTTTTTGGGGGGTTTTTGCGAGATGAAAAACTAAATTAAATTTGTTATACCTGTTTTTTAGCTTTCTATTAGCGGCAAAAATGCATATTTGAAGGTTACAGATAGATCTCGACAGCAGACAACTGTTTTCTCGCCATAGTTTAGGTGTAGAAAAAGTTTAGGTTTAGAAAATGTTAAAAATACGTAGTTTTCAGCGGTTTTTTTTGCTGAAATTAAATAATATAGATAAAGTAAAAGGTAGTAGATGAAGATTCGCATCACCGGTTGGCGATATTTCGTTTAATTCGACCCTTTTTGCCTGGCCGACCTGGTTTTCCTAGCCACCATGGTAAAATGAAGTTTTCTTTATGAATTTAGTGTTTTTCTACTTAAATATAATAATGAAACGGTTTGGGGAATGGAAGAGAATACAGTAACAACCCATTCAAGCGGTTATTAGCCAAAATATAGATAGGTGTGTTAGTGAAGTTCACAGAATATGCTATATGGTTGTGTTTTCTTAACTCAGATAGGATTTGTTACCAGCTTTGATGCTTCCCAATATTATAAAAACAGAAAACAACAAAGAACAAACAGAAAACAAACAGAAAACCCGTCAAAAATCATGATATCTTGATCAATCACCGGAAATCCACAGACGAAGGGAAAAACGTCGAATTAAAGGAAATATAGACATTGCGAATAGCCAATCTTCGTCTACTAGCATTTACTTTATCTATTTTGTTTGATTTTGAGCAAATACGCCTAGAAACCGCGTAATCCCAAGGTTTTATATTTTGTTTTCCATGAAAAGTTGCCGAAAATTGGTGTTGGTGGAGTTGCCGAAAAGTAGCATGTGGCCGAAGGTGGGTCTTCGCTTGTTGCCGAAATTCGTATTCGCGAGTTGCCGAAAATTCGTTTTCGAAACTTTATGGGCCCCGTTTTTCGTCTAGGGGGGTTGGGAGGGGGAAAATGGGGGGTTTTTTGGGGGACTTTGGGGGGCTGGGGAGGGGGAAAAAGGGGGGCGCGGAGGGGGAAAGAGGGGGCTGGGGAGGGGGGCGTTTTGGGGGGTAAAAGGGGGCAAAGGGGGAAAGAGGGGGGAACGGGAGGTCTAGTGGTAGTGTTCCCGAACTATTTCCGCAAAGGGCCTGCCAAAGAAGCCGCTCCGCCTGTCAAGTAGTATAGTGGCTAAATAACTGGTCTCTCGATCCAGAAGTCACTAGCTCGGCTCCCACGTTCAGTCATTCAAAAATATAGGCTTCTAATCAAGATTTTTTTGCTTTACAACTCTAGAAAAAGAAAAAATTGAAGTTTTTGAGGTTTTTGAACAGAGGTGCCAAAGCAATTTAAAAGGTTCACAGAAACTTTCAGCCTAGTAGCTACAGTAGCTTTTGAATTATTTAAAAAAAACTGTTTTTCAACCTTTTTGCTTCCTTTTTCGGCGATTTTTTCACTTTGCATCAAATTACATAAATTTCCGGCTCTAAATCCCTCATTCTTCTGAACACCGGGGTTACAAGTATCTGGTTAAAATCACTTAAATAGCTTATTTCCAAGCCGACTTTTGCAAAATAAAAGATTTGCTAGGGTAAAAAGGGCTCGGCACTTCATTTTTCTCATACATTTCAAGGCTCAATTCTGGCGAAAAACAGGATAAAAACATAAAATAAAGTTTATTTCTGCAATAACTCAAGAATACTGTAGCTAGGGGCTGAAAGTTTCTGTGAATATTTTAAATTCCACCAGGGTTGAAAAGCCGCTACGCGACTTTTCCCGGGCCCCGTCTGGGTCCTATGAAAGTTTATACTTTGCATAATTCCACTCGCATACCATGAACAAAAAATGGGAGGTGCGGCTCTTTCCACCTTTTATATAGGCCAACCTCACTTCCGGCGTATGCTAATTGATTCCTAACAAAGAGGCCGAACGAAATTTTCACAAAAACCTAATTTTAATATCGAAAACGGCTGATTTTTGAAAATCTGACCGGTGTGCAGTCGTGTCATGACCATTACGCACCTAATGACGTATCATACGTAGCGTTAACTACTTCCTTTATTGAGATACGACTGGAACATACGGACGGAAGTTGCATGCAAATGCGCGCGCACACACACACACACACTACACACACACACACACACACACACACACACACACACACACACACACACACACACACACACACACACACACACACACACACACACACACACACACACACACACACACACACACACACACACACACACACACACACACACACACACACACACACACACACACACACACACACACACACACACACACACACACACACACACACACACACACACACACACACACACACACACACACACACACACACACACACACACACACACACACACACACACACACACACACACACACACACACACACACACACACACACACACACACACACACACACACACACACACACACACACACACACACACACACACACACACACACACACACACACACACACACACACACACACACACACACACACACACACACACACACACACACACACACACACACACACACACACACACACACACACACACACACACACACACACACACACACACACACACACACACACACACACACACACACACACACACACACACACACACACACACACACACACACACACACACACACACACACACACACACACACACACACACACACACACACACACACACACACACACACACACACACACACACACACACACACACACACACACACACACACACACACACACACACACACACACACACACACACACACACACACACACACACACACACACACACACACACACACACACACACACACACACACACACACACACACACACACACACACACACACACACACACACACACACACACACACACACACACACACACACACACACACACACACACACACACACACACACACACACACACACACACACACACACACACACACACACACACACACACACACACACACACACACACACACACACACACACACACACACACACACACACACACACACACACACACACACACACACACACACACACACACACACACACACACACACACACACACACACACACACACACACACACACACACACACACACACACACACACACACACACACACACACACACACACACACACACACACACACACACACACACACACACACACACACACACACACACACACACACACACACACACACACACACACACACACACACACACACACACACACACACACACACACACACACACACACACACACACACACACACACACACACACACACACACACACACACACACACACACACACACACACACACACACACACACACACACACACACACACACACACACACACACACACACACACACACACACACACACACACAAACACTATTTTTTATATATAGTAGGATTTGGCGCCTTTGTACAAAATTTCTGCCCAATCGGATTTGAAATGGCAAGATGCCAACATGACTTTTTTTTTATTGGGACACCCTGTTTAGACCATCCGCATTGAACCATTAAGCGTTTTTTGCGAGCGATTACAAAAATTGGCGACAGGACTTATCTAACAACATGTTAAGTTAGATCCTTACCTGAAAGGACTCTCAGAACATATGCTTCCAAGGCGGCCTGCGTTATCCTGGCTATGTTCAGCCTTATCCGAGGCATCATCAATTGTGTGTATTGGGTTATGTTGCCCGAGATATATAATTGGACCCCGTCCGTCGATTCATTCAGCCATTCCATTAATGCGGGCCGCGGCGTGATTTTCTGTTGGATCGACAGCTTCGAATATTTTCCCACGGTCGGCTTGTAGCGATTCATAATTGACAAAAGGTCCTCGCGGGGCGGGTTAAAGTTGAACTAAAATGAACAAAATTTGGGCTTGATTTGTTTTTCATTTTCTTTTGCAAATTTATAAATCAACCAGCCGATTACAGCCGCTTCGCGACTGTAATCGGCTACCATTTTCTACACTACCAGGTTACATCTCTATCTTCATCAATATCCACGTCAATCGATACCCTCTATAGCCGGAATCCCCTTAAAAAACTACCTCGATACCTTCCTGATGGCTTGAGATACCTCCCCTAGCCGGAAATCCCTTTAAAAAAACAAAAATCACGACCGACCGGATACGTAGGAAAAAAAATAAAACCAAATGGCTCCGTTGAAAATTTTCATCCACGAAACGCGCGCCACCTGGCTCACTATGTCCAGAATCGTGCAAACCTTCGTCCCCCAATCCTTTTACTAACTTAAGATGAAAACTTTCAAAGCTAAATTTCATTTAAACGAAAACTTTTTCATAATTTTTTAGCAGGCTGGGGTTTCTGACGACGCTCTACCCGAATCCGAAGAGACCTAAACTGTAACTCCTTGCCCCTTCGAGTTGAATACACTACCCGACTCATACACACTGACGCCTCAGGGAAATGATTATAGTTGATTTCGTTCTTCGACATTTTTAGAAATATTTTTTGGCCTTATTAAATTTTTCGATTTCTTTGGATGTAATTAACGGTTTCAATTCAAGAAAGTCAAATTTAATTAAGTTTATAATGAAAATAATAAAAATAGTAATGCTTACCTGAACATCACGACAACGTAGATTGATGGTTAGTGAAAGAAGTGAGGGGCCAAGAGATTGAAATTTCTCGACGGTCGCGTTCTCGAATAACAAATTGAAGGTTTCAGCAGGCGGGTAATTCTTGGTCCATTGATTTTTCACGAAATAGATACGTCCATCCACATCCTCACCCATCTCCACATCCCAAAAATTCTTGTCTCGACAGTTTTTGGCGACAGCGAGTATTCTCTTGCTGGCAATCGAAGTTCTGAAGAAAGCTGTTGGATCCATCCATCGAAGGATACGATGTTGCACTTCGAATGGGAAGTCGAAGAAGCTGAGAGGCATCTGGAAATGCGAAATATAGTTGTGATAAGAGAGAGGCAGAGAAATAGAGAGAGAGAGAGAAATAGAGAGAAAGAGAGAGAGAGAGAGAGAGAGAGAGAGAGAGAGAGAGAGAGAGGAGGGCTACGATTTACATTACCACCCCCCCGCAGCCCGAGGGTCCCAAAGTTTTCGATATTTTCGTTATTTTTCCAGGATTTTTCTAGCGCGCTTCGATAGAGCATCCAAAAAAGATATACTACAAGTTTTTATGGCAGCTCAAAATTATATAATATAGAATAGTTATAGCAAAAACAAAAATAATCTCTAAAAATCTTGTTAACAAGCTAGTTTTCAATACTTTCTCGATTTTTTTAAACATTTTTCATAAGACATTCGACAGAGCATCAAAAATATACTTAGAATTTTCATTTCTGCGCAAAATAATGCAATATAAAAGAGTTACAGCAAAAACAAGCAAAACCCTAATAACTGCCCAAACACTATTTTAATTGTATAAATTTTAATATTTATTTTTCGCAATTCCCGGCCAGGGGATAGTAGCTGGGACCAAGGGGTACCGATTCATGGCCTTAAAAAAATTTTGGGACCTTCCGGTCGGGGAGGGTAAAGTAAACTCTTACCAGTAGAAGAATCCGTAAGCAATCATTCAAATACAAAAATCAAAATAACCGAACTGCTATTTATAATTACGCGCTAAGCTTGGCACATTTGAAAAACTGCCCCAGGCATTGTGTGGAGATGCCCTGAGGCTATATATATCGGGCTTGGAGATAGCCAGGACTAGAGATATCTCTTGTTCTCTCTCTCTCTCTCTCTCTCTCTCTCTCTCTCTCTCTGTCTCGCTCTTTGTCTCGCTCATTCTCTATCTCTCTTACTCTCACTCTCTCTTTCTCGCTCTCCCCATCTGCTTAAAAACTACCGTATCGATATGTTTCCGGTTTCCGGAAGTTTCGGTGTGGCATATTTACATCGTGATGTTGGATCTTAGTCTTCTAAAATGATTAAAAGTGATAACACAATTTAAAATTGAATTTATTAGAACTACAAAAACAAACTATGTTTGCTGTGTTAAAAACTTTTAAAACCTGAAAATAGTCGTTTGGCCTCAAAATCCTGTGTCTAAACGGGCGTGAAATTGACAAAATCGACAGCTGCCATCCACTAGGTCTAGACAACTACGCAATGCGCCAAATGCCGAAAAAGAAAAAGCTGAAATGAGACTGAATGCGTTATTTGGTGTATCGGGTGGCTGTCTAGGCCTAAGAAAAGTGAGAGGGCGATTTATAAGTTTTCTGTCCCATTTAAAGTGATTTAAGATCTGCCGGATCCCCGTAATAATCTGCCGGAGGTCAGGCAGATGCCCTCCCTCCGCTGTCATTAGTGTCACTCCGTTGCAGATGCAATTTCAGCAGATGCCTACTACGGACTACAACATACGCATTCGGATTCATCTGATGATTCTGAAGAGATTCATTCAGACAATTCTTAGTTTCGGTTCCTTATTTATTTCCTAGTTTTCATTAACGCCCCCTTCCTTGAGTTCCACTTTTGACTTTAGCTGCGCTTTTCATTGCCACCCGATCTCGCTCTCACATTTTATCTCTCTGTCTCTCTTTCTCTCTCGCTCTCTCTCTCTCTCTCTTTCTCACTCTCTAACGCCCTACTTCATTCTCTACCGCTGTCACTGACATATTCGAGACCACCATTTTTGTTCTATTTACGTCAAAAACCATTTTCCCTCCTTTTCAGATGTCATTCGACTTCGGCGCGCTCCCACTCGAAAATCAATTCGAAATCCTGCGCTACATGGATTTGCAAAGCTTCTTCAAAACAGCCATTTCCAGCAAATCGATGCTACAGCTGGCTAAAGGATGCCGGGACAAACGGTGGGAATGCGATCTTGTGCATTGTACGAAAAAAGGAGACTTCGAGCTCTGGGGATACCCTAGTCCTCGACTGCTGCACATAAACTACAAAGCCATGCAGTTGCTTTTCCATAATTCGACTGTTAACCTGCTAAACCCCGACATGCTTCCGCGTGAAGAAATCAATATTCGTTGCCGAAAGCTGGACCTGAATCTGAACAGATCCGAACCTTACGATATATTGCCGTATCTCAAACGTCATAAGCCGTTGATCGGGAAATATGAATATGTCTATGCGTCTAGACAATTTCCACCATCCAGTGAAACGCTGGATTTTCTGAATGCATCGACGGATAGTGTGACGGCCACACTCTGCGCCCCCCCTATCGGAATACATTCATCTGAAGGTGCCACACATGATCCTTGAAGCGCCCATGGATTCCGGCGAATCCCTGGCGGCAAATGCTGAAGTGATAATCCGGGAATGGCTCGGTGGCGAACGGCAGATTAGCCCTCTTATAGAGCTTAGGAATTTCGATACGGTATTGAACCCCATCCACCCGGTCTTTTTTACGCGACACCCGAAACTCTACATGACTGATAGGGACATCACTTATTATCGCATCCCCCGGAACGATGGCGAGGTTATGATTCTCAGATTTTGTCCGCGCTTCCGGTCCATCTGTATCGCGCCGCCCGACTCTACCACTTTATGGGAATATCATACTAAGTTTGACAAATTTATATTCGGTGCCGAATAAATATTGCCTCAATCGTTCGAGTCGATAAATTTACATTTTACATTGGATAGTTTTGTCAAAAGCCATATAGCTCGCATCTTATGCCGGACGAAGAAAATTAAAAAATAACAGTGACAGAATCGAAATAGCACATCCAGGGGCGTAGCCAGAAAAAAATTTCGGGGGAGGCCCCGAAAAAATTTTTTCGAAAAGCTCAAAAGATTAACGAGAAAACAGCGCCGCAGGCGAAAAATTTAGGTAAAGGAGGCTATATAGCTCTAAAAATAGCGCCGCAGGCAGCAAAATTTTTGAGAAAATAAAAATCATAAGGGTCCCCCCTTATGAAATCTTCGGGCCCCGGCCGATTTCGGGGAGGCTCGGGCCCAGGGGGCCCACCTTGCGCTACGTCCCTGAGCGCATCTCCAGACACTTCAAACGGGTTTTGATGGCAAACTGTATTTTATGTGAAACTCGAAACGTGGTTTTCGCGCCAAAGAACTATTCGGTCTTACTCAAAACTGTTACGTTTTTTCGCCGGAACGAAATCACTTTCTGGGTCTTCTCGGCGATAAGCCTTTTGTTTTCTGGCCAATAGGTTCGATTCCCGCACGCACACATTTTGATTTCTTGGCCCTTTTATGGGGGGCCGAAATCTTGTCCACGGCTTTCAGCGTTGATTCCTGGCAACTAGCCATGCGTCCGTAACGCGACCGCGACGCATGGAATTTTGCCTCGGTTTAGACGTGAAAACGCTTGAAATTAACAATTCTGAAGTGGTTTTTGGAATCCTCACAGAATTTTGATCATTCTAGACGTTTTAATTACGAAAATTGATCAGCGAATCACCGAGATCGAGAGCTCGGGTGTCTTACGAGGAATTACGACATGTAATCGACACCAAAGTGCTTTTTGCCCCGAGAAAATTTCGGTTTTTCTCAAATTATTTACGTTTTTTCGCACCGAAATCACTTTTCTGATGCTTCTCGGGCAGCAACCCTTTCGTTTTTGGACCGGTTGGTTGCATCGGACGCGCGAATTTTGACTTTGGAGCCCCTGTAAAAGGGGCTTTGTCGTTATCGCGCTTTTTCCGGCGAAAAGTTTGCTTGCGAGGTGCCTCTCCCCCGTTTAATAAACCTTGAAGCCTGACAAAACTGTTCCCTTTCCAGGCATTTTTTCGGCTTTTCGGCGGTGAACTGTTCTCGCACCAATGCCAATTCCTTCAAATATCGCTTTGAGTGCGTCGTATTTGGCAGACATGAACGTCTTTGGCGCCGTGTTCGCCCTCTGCTTTACAATTCACTAGCTTATCCGTTTATTTGTCTTTTTTCAATCGTCTACTACAGGGTGGGCAAAAAAATCTCCTCCTTCCCTTCCCCTTCCCCCATTTCTGTTTTTGTATACTATGTTCTGATACTGAACCCCCTGAATATGATCCCGATTAGGTCCCCTCCACCCCTTCCTCTCCTCTATTATTATGACATCCAAAATGGGTCCCCTTTTTCTATCGACAAATACAGTTTTCAATTCAAAATCGCACAAATAAATCAATACGCAACACTATTTACTAAGAAAATAGCTCCAAAAGAATTTATGCTAACATGATAACCGCTTTAAAAAATAGTACCCCGACTGGGCAAATGAACCCTGCTAACATGCCTCGATAGAAGCTTTAGAGATTTGAAGTGACATATCAATTTATTTTATTTATTCAATGCAAGAAACGAAGCCTTATAAAAACGAGCCAGAAAGGCTTCTTAAAAATCTCTGTTAGCCTGTGGGCACCCTTAATTTTTTGATTGCGATTTTGATTCCACAAAGAAAACCTGCAAGCGTAACCGATTACACCTCGTTTCATCTGAGCTCCCTTTAATCATCGCCGATTTCAATTTTAGCAAATGTAGGAAAACGATTTATCATGAGTCTAGCACCGGGATTACGCCAAATGAATACGATCAAGGCACACCGTAAAGCTAAATAATTAAATCAAATCATTTTGACGGCAATCTTGGCTTTCAACGAGAACACCCGACTATCATTGTGGATGTGGAGGTGGAGGGAAGAGGTTGGAGGGTGTCTAAAGGTGTGGAATGGACTCCAAAAGCTCTCTCACTCCCACTCTCTCTCCCGGACCCTGTTTGAAAACCTACCGTATCGATATTTTGCCGGTTTCCGGTAGTTTCGGCGTAGCGTATTTAAACCGTGGCGTTAGATCCTCGTTTTCTAAAGCAGAAAGCTTTTAATTTTTTTTTTTTTTTTTAATTTTTTTTTTTTTTTTTTTTTAAATTTTTTTTTTTTTAAAAAAAAAAAAATTTTTTTTTTTTTTTTTTTTTTTTTTTTTTTTTTAATTTTATAAAAAATAAAATTTTAAAAAAAAAAAAAAAAAAAATAATTTTAAAAAAAAAAAAAAAAAAAAAAAAAAAAAAAAAAAAAAAAAAAAAAAAAAAAAAAAAAAAAAAAAAAAAAAAAAAAAAAAAAAAAAGATAAAAATAGAAAACTGAACCTAATTAAGGCAAAAATTTGCGTAAAAAATTATTTAGTGATCGAAATTTGGACAACTTTAAAAACTATAAAAGTCGATTCTCTAAAGTTGAATTACGGAAACCAAAATTCTCTAGGTCAAAACCCGTCGAAAAATCGTTAAAACCTGCCGCATTGAAACCAGAACATGGCTTCTTGATTCAGAGAAACCTCGTAGAGTAATGTCTTGCCCTCGATACAATAGTCCAGTACGATCGACCCGCCAGTTTTTACTGTAACCGATTCGTATTCCGGTTCGAGGTCCAAAGACTGCCAGAAGGAGTCTGGCGACTGGAAATTGAATTTTTGCATTTGGAAATGAAAATTACAAAACGTCGGGCTTTGCTAGTTAAACCCAAAAGTTGAAACTAAGAAGGGATCTTATTTTCCTAAATGGTCTTCGATAGCCTGCCTCTATGTGAGAAATAATTCTATTGTTTTCCAGCTCCCGTACGTCTTTAAAAAATGGCTGTAATTTTTTAACTATTTTATTTTTTTAATTAATTTTTTCTTGGAATCGTTACAGCTGCTAAAGGTCGATTTCAAGAGTCGCGCTTTTCCCCATGAATCATTGCAAGCCTGCCTGCCCGTGAAAACGTATTCTTCTGAGCTGTCACACTCCATTTAACCCCCCTTAATAGATTACCTTCTCGTCTTTATCCTGGATTTTCTCTGAAGGGACACAACCATTTGGCAGGCAGCCAGCTGGGACCTAAATCAAACAAAAAAGTTATGTGATTCTAACATTCGTCAAACCTTTCTTTTTCCACCAAATACTTCTGGGATGGCTTCTGGACTTAAGAAATTCTCGAGCTGTTGAGGCAATTTTGTGGCAAAAGCAAATCGGGAATGAACATGGGAGGGCAGGAGGAGGGAGGCTACCTAAAAATACAACTTCCTACTTAAAAATTGGGCATCTAAAAGACCTGAAAACGCGAAAATCGACCTTTTCTGACGACGAGGTCTAGACAACTACAGAAGGCACCAAATCACTCTGAAAATCAGCTCAATCTTGGCTGTTTGCCTCGTTTCAAGTGTACTAAAAAGTGACTGAATTCGTCATTTGGGGTATCGCGTAGCTTGTCTAGGGTTAGTCGATGGCAAAGGGGTAGATTTTGGACCTTTCTAGCCCCTTTAAAGTGCTGTACAATCTGCAGAGTTAGACCAAGGCGATGCGACCGTGACGCTTGTCTACTTCGCTGACCAATCGACAGTTTCCCAGTGACTTCTAGTGACACGCCACGTGACCGTGACGCGAATGCAACGCGTTCAAGAAAGATATGGTTTCACCTTCCAAACGATCGATAACATTGTGGGCGGATTGACGATAACGACTTGACGTAGAATTTCGCCGTAATAATCCAGCCAAATGTTGATGCGAGCCTTAAAAATTGTATAATTTTTTTTGGTACTTGAAAAATGCGTACTTTAATGTTTGAATTAATATTAAAGATTTAAAATTGCACGGACCTGCATAAAGGCATTAATAGGGGACGTCGGATTCATGTATGCAGATATTGGGAATCCAGACATGTCAAAGAGACAAATACCGTGCGATGGTTGGCCGCTGATTTTCTCCCTTTCCAACACCTTTAAAATAAGTTAAGGTATTTAAAAATACATTAAAAAAAATTGATATTAAGGCTAGAAAGCTATCGTACCAAATTCTGAAAGTGCTCACAGTAGCCCATAAACGCTCGCAGATAATCGCCGACGCTGGTTGTTTTTACAAACTAAAATTGTACATTTAGAAAAATTGTAAATTAAAAATACATCCATTGAAATATTTTTTATTCTTTGGTAAACAATGCGTTAATTATCATTCAAAAAACAAGAATATGAACTTTTTGCTAGATTTTTACTGCCTTTAATTTTCGCTAAAATCAAGTTAAAATTTCATTTTTTAAAATATGTGTAGCTGAAAAGCAATACGCTAACGCGTAAATTTATGCGTTTTCTAGGCTACCGTATCGTTGAAAAGCTATGTATTTCATTATTACCGTACCTTCTTCGGTTCTTCGATGCTCATCTCAACAAATACCAGACCATTATCCTTTTCGTTCACCCAACCACCGTCGAGAGTACTTTGGCGGACAAAACGACCACAGGCTGTCGAACCTAAAAAATTGCAAATCGCCAAATATAAACCGAAGCTATATAAATTACTATTTCTCCAAAAATTCGGGTTAGCAATTGCGAGTTTAGCCGCATTGTAATAAAATATGCCAAAACTAACGATTTTCCTTTACAACTCTGGCTACTCGATCCGGATCATCGTAGCCGAGTACGTGTCGTATCCTCGCGTATTCATCGTATTTTTGCGCGGCTTTTTCAATGTTCTAAAAAACCCAATTAAGTTATTTAATTGACTGAAAGGGAGAAAGGCAAGTGCTAAAAACAAACATTTTGGTATGAGGTCAACCATCTTTGGATGTTGAATTGGGTATCGTGCTCTTTTACGAGAATATTTCCCAATCGCTGTCGAAATTCAGCAATTTGCGGGGATGAAGACGACATCTGAAAGAATCGGTAACCTCGTGAAGGAGAGAGAGAGAGAGAGAGAGAGGGGGGGGGAGGAGAGAGAGAGAGAAAGAGAAAAAGAGAGAGAGAGAAAGGGAAAAACACCAAAAACGAAAATCGGGACAGGGCACGAGGCTCAAGGGGTTCTGCATTTGGTATGACCCGACTGGGCGGTCAACCGTGAATTGTTGCTTTGACACGATCACAATAGGATTGAAATTGCGTGACCGAAAAGAGAGGATCAGCCAGGGGTTGCTAAAGGGACTGGAAAGGCAAGACTGTGGATTTTTAGGCTATTGTGGGTTAAGGATTTTGTAGCCGTCGTTAAACGCAGAGAGAGAGACCTTCTTTCGGTTGCGTAATCGATTACGATTACGCAGCAGAATTTTTCGGGAATCCCCATGATCGGTTGGGCAACAGAATCCATAGCAACGCCTTGCTGGTATCTTTCATCAAAAAATTGGTAAAACCGCGTAGTTTACCTCGAAAAGCGGTCAATTGTGAGTAGAACACTTCGAAGACTGTGGGTAGAAGCTGGCAGAACCTATCTAGCCTCCCAGCAAGCCGCCCTAGCCAAAACAACCTTGCAGACAATGGGACGAGAGAGTGAAAAGAATAATTGGAGGCGAGAGAGAGGGAGAGAGAGAGAGAGAGAGAGAGAGAGAGAGAGAGAAGCAGCGAAAACAGGTTGGGGGTACGCCTTGGGGCATGAAAGGGGGATGCCTCTTCAGGTTCTGCCAACCAGGCTGCAAGCGAGGCGAAAGGGAGGAGCAGGACTCAAGGGCTTGCAATGGTGAACTGAGCAACAGAGAGTGAAGAGAGTGCCGAGAAAGAAGGATTGAAAATCTGAATGGCAGATGAACGCGAGATAGCCTCTGAGGCAAAAATCTGGTAGTTTGCAATTTTTTCGGGTTATAATTATGTAGGAGAAAACGTTAACTAGAAATTCTGTGCTGTTGAAATCGGTATGACCCGGAATACTGAGTATGACCCGGAAAAGGACGCCGTAAAAATGCCCCAAAACGACAACAAATCAAGCACACAACACGCAGGGAAAGGGGGGATTGATTTCGACAGGAAAACACACAAATTGGCACGTGAAAAACAGGTTTCAGAAAAGCCACCAACCTGGGCAGAAGGGCCGGAAACGTGGTGACACACCGATTTTTGTTGTATTTCTGTTCTTGCTTTGTATTCTTTCGGTTGTTAGTAGTTTTTAATTTTTTTAGGTTTATTTTTGTAATTAAGGCATGTCTATCCATTTCTATTTATTAAGAATTAATGACCTCTCAGAATAATATTTAAAATTTAAAAGACTAAAAAGGGCAAAATCTTGCTTAAGAAATTAAGTTTAAATTTCTAAAATAATTGCTGAAATTCTAATAAAAATTTTTATTCAAAATTTTTCAAAACTCAAAATAATACAAATTATTTTAATGCAAAATTTTGCTGTTTTTTATATTTTTGTATTTCTTTAAACAAATGACCAGGGTCGAAAAGCCGCTTCGCGACTTTTCAACCCCGGCCCCGTGAAATCTTCACTTTGCGTAATTCCCCGAATTTCGAGCAAAAAATGAGAAACGCTACCCTCCCCCCATAAAAGGTACCGCACCTCCGGCGGATGCTAATTGTTTCCTAACAAAGAGGGTGTATGATTTTTCAACAAAAAGCTCAATTTTAACGTCGAAAGCAGAAAAATTTTGAAAATTTTATGAGTGTGCAGTCATCCCAAGGCCATTACGCACCTAATGAGGTATAAAAGATACCCCTAACTACTCCCTTATTGAGATACTGCTGGAACACGCTGACGGAAGTTGCATGCAAATGCACACACATACATACATACACACACACAGGAACTATTTTTTTATATATAGTAGGATAAATCACTTTATTCAGAAAGCAGTAATGGCAGAATACTTGTGGCGGGGAGAATGACCGGTATCAAAACTGGAGGGCAACGTTTAGCCATTCAGGCCATCAAACGAATAGCCGAAATGGACTCCATCGCTCGAAAAATGAGGGTTCGGGTTCTCGAATTTGCAGGGTATCGTCTTTTGCTGCCATGGCAATGCTTTGAGCCGCCTCCAGAAGATGGGCAGGGATTTTCCAATTTTTCGGCATTCTTGGCACCGGGCCAGATGTTCCGGAAACTCTGAAAAAAGATAAATGAAAGATTTTGCGATGTTGTAACGGATTTTTCAGCGGTCGCGACACTAAACGCGTTCGTTTTTACATTGCCAAATCGGTTGAACGTCTTTGAAAGTGGCCAAACGGTACGTGCGTTGCGTGACGCGGATGCGACCAAATCCAAACGGAAGCGGCAATTTCATTGCGTAATAGAGTGTCCGCTTAGCGATAGCCAAGCGGTGCGTGTCGCGGCGGCCGCGAAATTCAGACAGAGTCTTCGCCGCGATACGCGACGCGCCACCCTTCGATTTACATTGCGTAATCCATTACGCCTTTTTAATGCGGCCATACGGCAAGTGTGTTGCGTGTCGCGGGTACGGCCAAATCCATAAGCAAGCCGTAACCGCGACACGCAACGCGCCACAGTGTTTCCATTGCCTAAACCAATTACGCTTCATTTAACGGTCGCGTTCAAAACGGCGTGCGTCGCGCTCAGCGGTAAAATTCTGTGACACAGCGACAACACGCAAGCTGTGGGGGCAGGCTAGGTGCGTTACGTGTTGCGCCGCGGCTGTTTCCACATGAAACCCGTAGCCGAACATCCAAAAACCTTGTCCGGCAGTCATAAATTTAGACCGACCATATTGTCCGCCAGACGCCAAATAAAATAGGCTTGCAATTGGACAGACCTACGGCCATGGAGACAGACAGACAGACAGACGCAAAAAAAACAACCCAAAACCAGCCGACTTACTCGCAAATCTTAGTCAGGATTGCATCTGCAATGATTGCCGCATCATTTGTCGGCCCGTTCAAGTCGATATTTTTCATTGACTGCCACATCGCTGCAGAGTCAGGGTCTCCCTGAAAATAGCTTGATTAGAAGGAAACACGACTTTCCATACCCCAGCATGCTGTGCAAAGCTGTACGGCACGAAATAGTGCGTCCAATCCGTAAATAGTTTTCCAGCTGCGAAATCGGGATTTACTTTTTTCATGCTGAAAATACGGGATTTGGGTCAGAGCGAGTGAGAGAGAGGAGAAAGGAAGAGAGAGAAGAGAGAGAGAGAGAGAGATACGCACTCGTGATTTGACGGCAGCCAAACCATCATTTGAGGGACAGTATTTAAATCCGCATCGGCACTTGCTCCTCTAACGATTCTTTGGCAATTACAGTCCTTGTTTCTTCGGCCAAGGGTTGTGAGGATCCTGAAAAAAAGGAGAAAATTTTGCGTTAGCTCTGCTCTCTCTCACTCACTATCCCTCGCACTTTCCCTATCGTTTTCTCTCTCTTTCTCTCTTCCCTCTCTCTCTCTCTCTCACTCTTTTGCTCTCTGTCTCTCCACTTACTTGGTCATATCCGTCACTTCCTGGCCGATACTGTCGGCAGACAGCGTTGTGTTAATGCCCATCATGAAATAATCTTGGCATTTAAAAAATGAAGACAACCCCAACAGATTGTCCTCCTCGTAGGAGATTACTGGAACGGTGGGACTAATGAAATTCAAGAAACAAACCATTAGTGCGCGTTCTCCAGAGCAATGGCTGCTTTCCATCACATTTCAAATCATGAATCCCGATCATCTGAGGATCGGAGGATAGTTGAGAGTAGATATACCACAGCGCCGTGTTTACCTGAAAAAAAATGCAGATTCATCATCAATTGCTTGTAACGAAAAAATACAGAGAAAACTGCTAAAGCCCATCAAAAAAAGATCGGGCACTAAAGACACAAATAAATTTTGCATAGATATCTGACCTCCAGGCGACTTGCAATGGGACCCACAGCACGGGCAAGAGCGACACGCAGTGCAACAGACAACACGCAGACAAGGAGACGTTTTTGAGTGACATCCTAGTGAGCAGGACCCAGCCTATCTGGGTCCAAAATTTTCTTAATTACCATTTTGGAGGCGTTACTGTGCATTTTAGGGCTCAAATGCTCAGAATCTCAAAGTTTAGACTTCTGCAAATAATCGAGAGCTACGGGCAGCTTGACTCGTGGCGCGACACGCAGCGCAATAAGCCAGTCGACGCGTACGGTCTTTACAGCGTTGAATGAATTGCCACTCGTTCAAGGCGGTTCCGTGCGCGTCGCGTGTCGCGGCGTCCAAGCACAGAACCGAAACTTTCCATTGCTAACAAATTCATGCCAAGGTTTTGCTGCGAAGCGCAAAAAGCGCGTTGGACCAGGACCGCAGGACCGCGCCTAATTTGCTCACCCACTACCATTTTATGAATTGAAATGGAGATTTGAGTTTCCCTAAACAGCTTGTAATATTTTGTGATTTAGCTAACTGACTTTCTAGCCTCTTTCTGCTTTTCCGTTCCCTTTAAAGCGACAAAAAACAAACCGCTGTCTGCTGCTCCGAGCTGAACGTGAGGTCGACGATGAAATTCAGGTCCACACGCGCGTTTAGCGTACAGTACTCGAAGGCGTTCGTCGTCGGCTCTTCCGACACGCCCACGGCATTCACTTAATTTGATTTTACGCATGCAGATTTTTATGATTTAAATAAATAAGTTTAGTAATTTTGAAGATTTGGTTAAACAGCATGAATCAGAAATTTCCCTAATTTTGCTCGTTTTTTGAAGCATTTACAAAAATTCGAGGGGAATTATTTATGCCGTGGAATCCAATTCAAAAGTGTCAAATAAAAATTATGTACTTGATTTAACTGCTTGCCGGTTGTCTGGGCCACCGAATTCCGCGGGAGCTTGCCAATTCGCGGGCATTCTTGGCACCGGGCCAGAAGTGCCGGAGAGTCTGGAAAACGATGGATTAAGCTCTTAAAACACGACCATTTATAATCCAGTCCGCGCAAAGGACCGCGACACGAAGACAGGGAAGAAATGATCGCGATACGCAACCCCCAGGCTGACTTTTCATTGCGTAAACGATAACAACGTCTAAATCTTAAATCGCTTTTAAATCGTGCATTGCCTGTCGCGGCTTTAATGAAAACCATAGCGCCGATAAGCAACCCGCATGTGCGTCTTTCTATTTCGTAATCGATTACGGCGTTTAAATCGGGCTACGCGATCCGTTTGCCGCGTGTAGCCGCGAAAGGCGCAGAAAAATTCCTAGGCCTGCTATGCCCGACTTCTCTAATCCTCAAAATGTCACTTACTGGCAGATCTTGGTCAAAATAGCATGCGCGATGGCGTCCATGTCAATTGTCGGGGTATCCAATGCAATATTTGACATCGATTTCCACATTTCTGATGAATCGGCGTCACCCTAAAGTTCCGTTTTTAATCGTAGAATTATTCACGCTAAAAACGGCTTTTATAGGCACTGAAAACCCTCGGAACCGCCCTTCTTGCAGACTAGGTCTAGCCAGCCACGTGAGGCGCGAAATAGCACAAAAAATAGACCTCGGTAGGTCGGTTGGAACGATTAAAAAATAGACAGAAGATATACATTCGCGCGTCTATTGGCTGTCGAGACCTAGTGGAGAGAAAGAGTCGATATCCGTGCCTTCCGGTGTCTTTGAGAGCGTTCTACCGTACCTCAGCATCCTGTGCAAAGCTGTAGGGCACAAAATAGTGTGTCCAATCCGTCAATAGTTTCCCGGCTGCAAAGTCTTTGGGGACTTTTCCGACGCTGAAACATAGGGGTTAGAGAAAGAAAAAGAAAAAGAGAGAGCGAGAGATGAGAGAGGAAGAGAGAGAGAGGGGGCTCACACGTACTCGTGATTGGCTGGCAGCCAGACCATCATCTGGGGTACTGTATCCAAATCAGCATCAGCACCAGTCACCCTCACCATTCTTCGGCAGTTACAGTCCTTGTTCTTTCGTCCGAGATTCGTGATAATCCTGAAAAATTAAAGAAATAATGAAAATCTCTCTCGCTCTCTATCTCTCTCGCACGGTCTCTCTCGCTCTCTCACTCCCTCTTTCTCTCTCGCTCTCTCTCACTCCCTCTCTCGCGCTCTCTCTCTCGCTCTCTCACTCCCTCTCTCCTATCTCTCTATCTCTCTCTCGCTCTCTCCCTCCCTCTATCTCTCTCTCGCTCTGTCTCCCGCACGTCTCTCTCCTTTACTTGGTCATATCCGTCACTGTCTGATTGATATTATCCGTATTCAGCGTCGTGTTAATTCCACTGAAGAACCAGTCCTGGCATTTGGTGAATGACGACAGTCCCAACAGGTTGTCCGTCTCGTAGCTGATCACTAAAAATGGCTCCTTATCACCGTAATCCTGTAACATTCGAAAATACTTATTACTTTAGTTTGCTTAATTTAGGCAAAAATATAATAAAAAACCAGCTATATTCTCGGTAGCCATACCATTAGTGCGTGTCCTCCAGGTCCAACCGGTGTTATTTCCATAGCAGTTCGTGCCCGCGGAATCGACGCCAATTGTCCCTTTGTCGGCCGATAATTGCGTGTAGATGAAGCTGAGCGCGTCGTGAATCTGATTTTTTTATTATTAGAATTTTACAACAAATTCTTTGTAGGTTTTCTGCCTTCCCAGGGCCTCCGAACACAAACCCCAGTTTACAGATTTTCCCCGATTTTTTTCTGATATCTCTGGTCTTTTAGTACCTCAAAAAATGACACACCGCTTTCTGCTGGTCCCTGCTGGAGAACGTGAGGTCAACGATGAAATTCAAATCCACACGGGCGTTCAGGGTACAGTACTGTAGTGTGGTGGTGGTTGGTTGGGTCGTTGGGGCGGTGCTGGTTACTGTAACAAGATATAATTCTCAAAAATTGTTATAACCTGGTGCCGTTGAGGGCTGAGCCGATGATGAGGAACCGGCTGAAATTCATTTTTTATTTTTTTGAAGTTGTCCGATAATTTTGGAGTCGTGAACTGCTTGAACCTGGTGTGGTGGATGGCTGAGGTGCTGATGGTGTGGCGGATGGTGACGGCTGTGGTGTGCTACTACCCAATGGTGGTGTTGTGGATGCAGTGCCGGAGGGAGTGGAACCTTTAAAGGAAGTGTGACTGTTCGCTTGCGGAGGAGAAAGAGAGAGAGAGAGAGAGAGAGAGAGAGAGAAAGTGAGACAGTGAGAGAGAGAGAGCAAAAGAGAGCGAGAGGAGAATAAAGAGAAAGCGATGGGCGCTTTCAGATTTCCCGTTTTCACCTGATCGCAAATTTACTTTAAAGGGGGTGGGAGCTCTCTCGCTCGACTAGGTCTAGACAACTAGGCGACACTCCAAATGTCACGTTCATCCTCCTCTCAAACTTTTGCTCCATTTTCACATTTAGGGACTTTTAACGTGAAATTAAACCCGTTATCAGGCCGGTCGCGTAGCCGTCTAGACCCAGTGGACGGAAGAGATTGTTCTCACATTTCGCCGGCCCCTTCTAGAAAGACCTGGATGCCCTTGGGTACTAGATTCTGCCACAAAATTCTACCCTGTGTTGTGCTGCCAACTGGTGATGGTGTTGAGCTTCCGGAAGGTGCGGTGGACGCTGTGCCAGAAGGTGTGCTGTTACCAGACGGTGTGCTGCTACCAGCTGGTGGCTGGGTGCTCGAGACTCCTACAAAAATCGTGAAATAACGCGAAAAAACAGTGCAGAAAAACCGGGTGCTCGTGAAGGGATGGTGCTTGATGGTGAATTTGATGGCGTAACCGATTGGGACGAGGTGCCAGACGGAGTGGAAGATACCGCAGATGTCGAAGGTGCTAGTGATGCTGTGCTGCCCGCTAAAGGGACGTGCAAATCGTGCAAAAACACTCATTTTGGAGGTGAGTGTGCAGATGGTGGTAGAGTGCGCTTTAAAGGTACGCGGCAAGGCAGGGCTACATTGTTTCGGCTGGATTTTCACTAAGGATTTCCTATGGATTTTCCGCACCCCAACCCGCAACACAGCGCACGAGCACACTCTTTCATTGCTTAATGGATTATATGGACGTAATGAATGAATGAATAGCGGTACGCGTATTTTATCACGTCAAGTTTCGCGCGCGTTTTGCGACGCGTATCGCGTTGCGTTGCTTGCCGCGGAGGAAAAAATCCATAGACAATCCATAGCCAACAAAATCCATGATAATGCCTTGCCGGTTCCTTTAATTTGTTTTGCTGATCTACCCGGTGTCCCAGTGCTTGATGGTGAATTTGATGGCGCAACCGACGGGGTGCCAGGTGAAGATGAGGCTACAGTAGATTCTAATGGTGATGGTGAGGTGGAGCTGGCTAAAGAAGGGTGAAATCTGTGCAAAACAGATTATGTTGACTGAAAATTGAGCGACCGCAAACTACAGACTTCAACGAAATGTGCATTCTTTGGGTGGTGGAACAACTACATACTACAATTGATGGGCGAATTCCGACGTGAAATTAGAGTAAAAGCGGTACAGGTGCAAAATTGTGCAGTGCAACAAACTAAAACACTGAAAAACACGACAATTGATGAAATCGATGTTTTAGGACAAAACTGGAGACCACACACTATGAAATACACTACGAAGAACCTTGATTAAACAAAGATTAAGACACGTTAAATTTTGGCCAGAAACGACAAACTACAAGCTCTGTTTTCTTTTTTTCTGATGACATGGTTGCTTTTAAAGCATCTGACTGGACTGCAAACTACAACTACCAAAAATTTCTGGGTTTTCGGAAACTTACATCTACTACAATCGACTACAAATTTATGAATTATTGTGCTAACATTCAAGGCTACAAACCACAAACTACAAACGCTAAACATACAAAACAGCATTTTCCGAACCTTCAGGTGTGCTGCCAGTAAACGGTGCGGTACTCGGGCCACTACTTGCGGATACTGTAGACCCTGCGCTCGTGCTGGAGCCCAAAGATACGGTAGATCCAACTGAACTGCTTCCTCCCGGTGTGGAACTCCCAGCTACAATGATATTTTTTTGGTTTTTATAGGGGCTTGTAACCTGGGCTAGTGCTCGGGGGCACTGTAGAAGTGGTGGGCAAGGCGGTCGTCGTTGGAGCTTCTGATTAGGGGGAAAATGTATAGCAAAATCTTTTCCTGGCTTCAAAAAAAATTTCAAAGAAGATTTTTCGTTCCTGAATTAAGTTACAAAATGCAAAAAAATTAACGTTTAAAACACAAAAGTTATTTAAGGATTTTCCTCCAGAATTGTAGCCATTTCTCTCTTGGCATTTCAAATTTAAGGTTTTTTCTAATTCAGGATGCTCGAGAACGGCTTAAAAAATTGCCATACCAGTGGTGGTCGGCGCTTCGCAATCGATTCTAAAAATATAAATACAATTTTCTGTCATTAATGCACATCAACATACCCCTCATTCACCCCGACTGCAAAATCAATAAATTGCTGCGTATTATTCACTGTCGTTGTGTTTCCCCATGGTAAAAGCTGCAAAGCGAAATAATTAAAAAAGTCTGTTTTGAGGAAAGGAATCAGGTTAATGATGAAAACCAAACCGTCGAAACATCCACACCAAATCCGGTGACATAGACAGAATATTCGTAGTCTTGCCGGATCGTCGCAAAATCCCGATTCGTGTATCGGGGGGCCAGGCTGAAAAATCCAAAGTCAAATAAGGACAATCGAACACTAGTCTAGACAATCGGTGTAAAAAGTTAAAAAAATATATAGCAACTCCAGCGGAATCAAAGTTTCCAAAAAGGGGCTTTTTTCGGACTGTAAAAATCTTGTAATATATTTTTTGCCCTATATCGAAGGGCGTTTTCAAAAAGAAAACGTAAATGGTGAAAATGCCAAAAATCTACTTCACTCCGATATCTCACGTGGAGACGAAAGTTTTCAACCAAATGTTGTATACGATAAAACTTTTATGTTACAGTTTTTGGGCCGAAATCTAATGCAAACTTTTAATTGAAGCAAGTCATAGTAAATTATTAGAAAAATTAGCCCATTTATTGCGACCTACCCGGTCTGTTTTGTCATCAGGAACACATTTTTCAGGTCCGCTTTTTTCGCTTCCTGGGCGAGGAGTTCGAGTTGTCCCTCAAGAAAGATGAACCACCTAAAAAACATGGGCCTCTTTTTTTTTTTATGAAGTTTCTTCTGTATGATTTGGTCGGATTTGACTGGCTACTCCGGCTTTCCAGTCCATGCTTACTTTTTATTCCACGCGGCGGTCGTGGCATTAAGCCCGGCGACATAGTCAAGGGCCTCTTGTGCGGTGGCGAAAATGGTAAAGGCTGGTGTTTGCATATTGCCAATGACGAGGGACACTTTCGCAGCATCGCCTACTGCATATTTCGGGATTAGCGTTGCAAGGCTTTCCTGGAAAGTTCGGTTTTGGCCGATTTTTCCCTCTCATTTCTCTCTCACTCTCTTTCTATCTCCCTCTATCTCTTTCTCTCTTTTTCTCTCTTCTCTCTCTCTCTCTCCTCTCTCGCTCTTTCTCTCTACTCCTAAAGCAAAAGAGAAAACAGACCGCAAAGAGAAAGACAAACCCTCATGACTCCAATATCAATAGCATTTGTATCCACCAGAAAAACGAGTATGCGAGCCTTGGCCTGGCATGGATCACTAGCTATAACGGACAACTGCACGTTAGCATGGTGTAAAAACCCGAATTTTGCCAGAGACTTGAACCTACAATCACAGAAACGTCCGGTAAATCCTGCTTGGCAATGGCAGATCGTTCCATCACGAGTTCCTCCGTTTAGGCAATTTGGAAGCTGAAAACACCCTGGCATTTTGTTCGGCAATGTATCGTTTACTTCAGCTTTTAGTAATTTTCAATTTCACATGGGCTTAAAGGCATGTAATTTTCGCGACTCAACTTGGAGTTACGTAAGTTTTGGTCTTTAGCCCTACCGAGCAGTCGTATCCCAGCCAGTTATCCAGACAATTGCACACTTGCCTGCTCGTAGTGTCGAAAGTTCCACCGTTTTGACAGCCTGAAAATGGAGAAAAAGATTTCGCGTGAGAGTTGATTAAGACAAATACGAGGAGAGAGAGGAGAGGGAGGGAGAGAGGAAGAGGGGAGAGAGAAAGAGAAAGAGTAAGAGGGGAGAGAGGAGGAGGGGGGGAGGGAGGGAGGGGAGAGAAGAGAGGAGGGGGGGGGGGGGGGGGGGAGAGGGAGAGAGAGAGAGAGAGAGAGAGGGTTGACTTCCAAAAATGTATTAAATGAAAGCTAATGTAAAGCCTACCAGGGCCTTGCAAGTCATAACAAGGAATGTAGACGACTTTCTGGAGATAATCGTGCGTTCCCACTTTATCGTTGACAGCCATGATCTAAAAATAGCGTGTAAAAATCTTGGGTTTTCAAGGCCTGAAAAAATTCCCCAAGGCTCTCTGCTAGCCGGCTCAATACCTTGGTCAAAAATCCTCTTGTCTCATTATCACACGGCAGCATCTCGGGGAAGAATTTGAAGGTGCAGTGATTATCCGAGAAATCGTGAGTATTCGAAAGGATTGAATCGGCTGGAATAGACCAATCGGCCACGTAGTCATTCATTGTTCCATTTATAAACAATGGCCGCTGTTCGATGGCCGGGTAATCCTGAAAAGACGTTAAAAACGATGACAACCATAGTACCTTGATTTAAAGACGTAATTGTACTTAATGTTCCTTTATTATCTGGGCCTATAAAAGTCGAATTTCAAGGCAAGTTCCAAAAGCAAAAACGAACCCGTGAGAGCGCAGAATCTCCGAGATCACCAAAATTCGGCATTCGAGCCCCATTCCAGTGGATGTTCAGCACGTTATGCGCTGAATAGATTTATTACTCTCTCTCTCTCTCTTTCTCTCTTTCTCTCTCTTTTTGTATCAATTAATAAACTCACTAGTCCCAAAAGCGATGTTCCACAAGAAGTTTTGATTGGTGTACGTGTTCGAGATTCCGTAAGCAACCTAATTACACGTAGTAAAATAAAAAAAATTCGACAAACCTGTTGCAATCCGACAGTCTCAATTGAAAATGCGCAGACATTATCGGCCGGGCCCCATGAATTGGAATGTGAGCACCCCGGTGGCCTTGATGTAGTCGATCTGCGTGGGTAAGTCGGTGACAGGAAACAGTTCCACTAGAAAACCATTTTCGGCTGGTTGGCTTTTGCTGACCTGCGGTGCCGGACTTGTCAGTCACCACCGGTCGCGGAAACCCTTGAAAAGTGATGAACGTGATCGTGCCGTCATCGTCAGGGATGTAAATGTCCTGAAAAGCCCGTACTTTATATCCACTCAAGGAGCCAAGAAATGCAAAACCTTGTGTACCTGAAAACTGGGACCCGGAACGTTAAAGGCTTTTTACGCCCAGTCCGCAGGAAGTGTGGAAATTTGAGTTTCGTGTTATCACCTCCAAAATCGCCTTCTGAACTGTTTCTGGGCCAAATTGGATAATTAAAACACGACAATTTTTCAAAATTTAGTTAGGATTTCAGAGGGCTTAGAATTTGCTTATTATAGCGTTTTGATAGAAATTCTGGTAGAAACTTTAGCTTAAAAATCGCTGTCGGGAAATGCTGTGCTCGACAGCGGCCGCTGCGAATGGAAATTTGGCAGAGATGTGCCTTATCACGGCATTTTTAGGCTGGCTGTTGCGTGCTGTAAGCAGGAGTTGCGTTTACTGCTTTACGGATTTAAGGGCGCCCGGAATCTGTTTAGCTATTTGCGACTCAACGTACCGTAGAAATGTTGGCACAATCGGCACTGTAGTCGAGCGTAGTCAGGATCGGACCGAACTGCCCGTTCTTTGGCAACGTCTTTACCACGTAGTTTGTCACCACCCAAAATTAAGGTAAAGAAAGTAAAATTGCCTTACATTATTCAAATCGGCGGCATTCCTCAACATGACAGGGACGGTAGCCGACATCATGGCCAACCTCTGGATCAGCGGATCTTCATTTCCCTAAAAATTAGAAATTTCGCGTGCGGTTTTCAGGTAGTTTTTGTCGACCCGCGACAGAGAGAGAGCGCGTGATGCGTCTCGCCGGTGTGGCTTAGGCAGTTCCGAAGCAATTAGATTGTTTTTTCTTTTTTTCGTCTCGTAAAATTGGACATCCTGCTTACATTATTTACTGCAGAATAGATCCGAACATCAGCTCTCTTGTCAGCAATCTTCCTATAGAGCGCCTTTTGCAGCGTAGTATCCGGTCCGCCTTCTCCGTCCCAGATGGTCGATGAAATCCACAAAAGTAGAGAACGGTCTGTTGTCTAAATCATAGTATTTGTCTAAAAAAATAAAAAAAATGTTTAAAAACAAATTTCGAAAAAATTGCTTACCTGGTGATCGAGGGCTTCAATGAGAGCATATTCGGTGTAATCTCCGTCTGATTGCCCCCAATCGTTGCTAACACCAAACGATTGTGCAAGCCATTTTGGATCATTTGTGACGAGACGGGTCTTCACCCCATTCGCATCGCTGTCTAAAAAAGGGTTTACGCCTGGCTACTCCGCGTAAGATAGACTATGTAAATTTCAGGTTCTTGTCCGTTGAAATGTCCGAGAAACCCGGGAGTAATCGAGCCTTTCTGCCGACCAGGTCTAGGCCACTGCGCGACAGACCAAACATCCTTTGCGGCGCGTTTGTTCCTTTGTTAAAAACCAAGTCATAAGCTGTTAAACGTCGTTTCTGTGTCATCTTGCTTCTGGCGTAGTGGTCTGCCCCGATCACGCGGAGGGGTTGCTTTGGAGTTTTCTTGCCCCTTTAAAAACTCGAAATCGCGAAAATTTGGAAATTTTTTTCTAGAATTTTCACGATTGAATAACCTTTGTTTTCATGCAAAGATTTAAGGCCACGGAACCCGAGACTTTCCGATGCTATCTAGACCCAGTCGGTTAGAGCTGTTGATTCTAGTGCGTCCTAATCAGTTCCGTTAGCATTCGGTAGCTTTTCGTGATAATTAGACTTACATGTGACGACGATGATCTGCACGGATTGGAACATGGTGTTGAGGTCAGTTCCGGTTTTGTCGGCCAGTAGGGCCGTCCAGCCCTCGATGATGGCCTTCAGTTCATCGTTCTCCTCCACCACGAAAATCAACGAGCCAATGTTCGACCGATATTCGGGGAGATTAAGTTCAGATTCCGGGATACAATCATAGCCAATCACTAAAAAATGCCCAAGCATAAAAATTAAGAGAAGCTGACATTATACAGTTGTAAATCGTAAAAATACGAAACCGGATTATAAACTAATTTTATGTTATATTTATTTTTTTGGTTAATTATCTATCTGAAAAAACTTACAGTACTCGCAGAAGAATCCACTGGTGCTGTTCGGGCATATGCAGGTCTGGCCACTGGTTACATTACCTCCATTCTGGCAAACAGGCGTGGTACAAGTTGTCCCAGTCCAACCAGCGTTACATGCACACGTGTCTTTGTACTGAAAAACCAAAAATATACCGAGTTCCCCGCGTTTTGAGTTTCTCACTCTCTCTGCCTCTCTCTCCCTCTCTCTCGCTCTCTCACTAGCTCTCTCCCATACCGCTTTTCCATGTGCTCCGCATTGCGCTCCCGGGGCGTCGCTATCAGAGTTGCATACAAATGAGAAAGTTCGGAGCAAGGCTCCAGGGTCTGACGACGCGTTGATGCTCATCTACAACAAGGTGGAAATAATGGGAGGGAAAGGATTTTTGCTTGTGACCATAAATGCTTAGGGTATTCTGCCGCCTCCCCGAGACGCAACGCAACACGGAACGCGCCCCCTTTCCGATTACCTAATCGGTTACGACAGTTTTCGCCAAGCGTAGCGCCTTTTGCTTGCCTGGGTCGACAAAAATCGGGCTCTGGAGCTCGATTTAGTAAAGGAGTACGGCTCTTTTTGGACTAATAACTAACTACTAACTCTAACCATATTATTTATTGAACTCTTTGGCGGTGCATTGGGTATTATCCGATTTGACATCAAAATTGTTCCTGACCTGAACATGGTACAGCTGATTTGGGATCGCGCAGATCCAGTTGTAATTCAAATAATATGGAAACGGGAGTACTGTACAGTTGCTGTTTAACGGTTTCGGATTACCGACGTCGAGCTGGGACTAAAAAATCGTTTCAGAATAGATTCCCGCGAAATTTCACCCTTCTGGATAAATTTGAAAAAGTTTTACTAGCGACAGGTCGTCCTGCTGATAGATGGCAACGCCTTCGATGCCCCCGAAGCCCATCACAGTCGCAAATACGGGATACTCGACGGGCTCGCCTGAATTTAAGGACCATTATTTTTTTTGGAAAGTCGCTTTTCACTCCAAAAAGATTGGAATTTTTTAATTAAAAATTTGGACGCGTAAAAACTTTTAGCTACCGTCCAAAACTAACCAAAAATGGGCCCATAAAGATCATTGCCGTTGCTCTGCGTGTCGGAAAATGCAATGGACGCCTGGATTTTGTGTGTTCCATAGATTCGGAAAGATGTCGGCCCAATGCCACCGTCGATCTGTAGCCGGTAACTGAATTGATCTGAAAAAGTTGGTGGTTGTAGGTAATCGTCTTAAATTAGTTTTCAAACGTTGGCAAAACCTTCCAATGATTTTTAAATAAAGAAAGCATCTGGCAAAAAAATTTACCAGCTTTTTCGGAAAAATACTTGAAGACGCTAATTTGCTGGCCGGACGTATCATTTGTTGAGTAATCTGGTGACGCGGCCGGATTTCCGGGGAGTCCAAGGATCGCTGAAAAATGTTTTTATTATCGGAAAAAATATGGGGCGGGTAATGCATGGCAATGAATTTTGGCGTATCGACTTTGCCGCGTACGCGACACGCAACGCGGGCAAAGTCCATTTCGCCATGTCGTGAATGCGTTGCGTGTCGACTGCGCCGCACAATGAATAACCAAGCCTTGCCGCTCCTTTTTGCTTTTTATTTAATTGAACCAAAAAAATTAAATTCATCACAAAACGCACTTTCGTTGCTAGGCGGTCCTTCGACAACAAAATACAGCGTCTCGTTCTGCCCAATCACCAGATTCCTGCCAATAAAACCGGGTAGGGGATGGATCCATTCTTGACTGTACGCCAGCTCATTTCCAAATAGGTATTTGAAGTTGGCGAAGAACTGAAAAACAGTCAAATTATCGTGCTGCTGGATTTGCTGCTGCATGCATCTTTACAAATACGAGAACGTTTGTACTCAATAATCAAGCTCTTGTAAAAAATTAAAAGTAACAGTACGCTGTTTACTGCAGGAACATCATCAAATACATGCGAAATTCCGCCGGTTGCCGCAGCGATTCTTCGGGAGAAGGTATCGAACGGTTGATCAGTGGTTGGGACAGGATCCTCCTGTCGTACCCATAGCCAATTTACCTAAAATGAATTCGTTACATTCTCGGGAGGTGTGCAAGCACCAGAAACATTTTTTCGCTCTACCAGATTCTGAGAACTATCCCAAATAAGTGAAATGAAAAATTGAAGGCAATGTTAAAAGCCTGGGCTAGACTTTGCTTTACCCGCAGGCACTTTACCCGCTCTACTTTTCCTTTATGTTCCGAAAATTTCTGACAGTTTCGCTATTTTGTCGGGATTTTGGCTACACCATTCGATATTAAAAATTATATAGGTAAAAAACTTTGGGGAACTTCCAGATGGGGGGGGGGGGTAAAGTGTGGCCAAACACTGGCTAAAAATGAAAAATCTCTCTCACCCTAATCCTCCTCTTGTACAGCGCAGCCAAGGCGTCAAACTGCTGCTTGGCGTTCAAGGTAAAAGCGGAAGTGCTTTTGGCGATGACGAACAGATCGAAATATGTCTTGAGGGGAGAAGCGGCAACGTTGGAAATTCCTTGTAGGGCATTCGCGAAATGGGGTTCTGTCGTGGTTGTCGTTGCAATATTGTTCATCACATTTTGGATGGCCTCTTGGAGGGTCTTCGCGGCTCGTGTCTAAAAATTGCGAGGGTAAATGGAAAGTCCGGTTTTTCATGCGTTTGCAATTCATTTTCACCGGGATTCGGAGTTGTTAGTGTTTGGATCTACTGGAAACATACGGTGAAACTGGCATCCCCAACCATACTCGTGACCGCGGCCCCGTCCTTGGGCCACATTGGGACGAGCGTCTCGAAAATATTTCCGGGGTCTAAAGTTGGGGGAATTGTTGAACCGCCCCAAAAAAGTTTGTTGGGATACTTTCTGCCCTCACAAACCCAAAAATCACATGTTAAAGACGTACTTTGCAAAAGCTGTTCAGTAATAGCCGGGTCATTATCGATGACGAGTCCAAGCACGAATTGATCGTTGTTCAGGTAGTTCGGCGAGGCAGGGAGGCACTCTACGAATATTTATAAATTTTCATATAGCTAAATCATAATTTCAAACTTCTGTTTAAAATTGCTCAATTCCAAAAAATTTCCAAAGATGTTGAAAATCGTGAATTTCCGAAATTCTTTTTGAATCAGAAATATGTTGCTTGAAAATTGCCAAAATGCACATAAATAAAACGGCTGGATTTTTTGAATTTTTCTTAATAATGAGATTGCAAAAACCTTACTGCCGGCATCCACGATTGGGCTGTCGATTTTTGCCTCCTCCTCTTCCGGCTCAACTTGCAGTTTTTCGGCGCCATTGCTCGATACTAAATTCGCCTAGTTGTGGGCCTAAAATAGCTAACCATAAATAGCAGCTCCACAGTACAACGGCAAAATTCCTTGGCTGGGCGCAGCGTCGTCTTGATCGGAAACCTAAAACCGCTAGGTACTGGTTGTTTTTTAGATTACTACAAGCAATTTTATGTTACTTGAAAGATATACCTTGACCCAAGTGACAGTCCCCTCCGTACAACCCTGGATTTGGGCAACAATAGATGGATACAGACATCTCGCTCCGTCAGCTCTGGAAGCCGATGGTTTAGAAATATTCAGCAAAGTAGAGTTGGTGCTCGTTGCTGTCACTCCACCAGCCGAGACGAGGTGATCCGGGGCATCTGGGAAAAACCTGGACTTCCGGAAAATCTTTCTGACTAGCTCTCTCTCTCTCTCTCTCTCTCTCTCTCTCTCTCTCCTCTCTCCCTCCCTTCTCTCGCTGCAAATTCTGCTCACTTCTGTAGTGTCCAATCGGTACAGCATGTGGATGAGAAGCATCGACTTCCGGTGCGGTAGCGACAGCGAAGCCAAGCGGGAATTTCGGTTTTCCAAGGATCTGAAATCGATTACGATATGTCATCTGATCGTGCGTAGCCATACCAGTAAAAAAGAGAGCGCCATAAACGAGAAAGAAAGGGAGAGAGAGAGAAAGAGAGGAAGAGAGAGAGAGAGAGAGAGAGCGAGCGAGAGAAAGACAGAGAAAGCAAGAAAGAGGTAAGAGTACCGTACTCTTAATCCGGTGAATAAATTGTCGCCCCATGCTTTCTTGATGTATGTCGTAAGGAGCGTGTCGTTCCAAATCTTCAGCCGGTAAATCTAAAATAACTGAACTTTGCCTTTTTAAATTTTTAAATATTGTTTTAAAAGCTTTGCCTGGTTTTCTTACTCTCTCTCTCTCTCTCTCTCTCTCTCTCTCTCTCTCTCTCTCTCGCTCACTCCCTAACCAACCTTTGTGTAGCCATAATCAAATTTTTCAAAATATTCTCCATTCTCCACCGAGAGGTTCATACTTGGGTTCAGCGTCTCCAGCCGGTAGGTACGGTCGGCAGCTGCAAAGGAAGTTGATTTTTCATACCTGGTGTCAAAATTACTCGGAGCCTCCGGTTCTCGAAAGTAGAAGTAGAAACTCGTATCCGCAGAATATAAATCGAATGTTAACCGATTATTCGGGTCTTGCTCGATACGGTTGTAGCTGGTGGAGAGGGTGAACGCTTGAAACATTGCCTGAAATCTCGGATTATAGAGGCTTTCGTGTATTTTTTAAATTGGTCTCCCATAAAAGGCAGCTCTTATCCACTAGGTCTAGACAGTTACTTTAAATGAACAACAAACGTGCTGACAGGCCTTGCATCTTTTTCACAGTCATAACTGTTTAAAGCTTTTAAAGGGTCGAAAAAGCTATAATTTCTGGATTTTTGGCTATTTTTATGCAGCCGTGACACGAAATGCGCAGCCCACTTGGCCGAGGAGTACGGATCGTAATCCATTACGCAATAAAAGCGCGCGCATTGATTGTCTAGACCTAGCCGTTCTGAGGGGTCTATTCACACGCTTCCTAATCAATTTAAAAGGACGGGAACGCTGAGTTTTAATTAGTAAAAAACCCTTACATCAGTAATATTCTTGTCGCCAAGGGTGCGATCTCCACTCGTGTCATACGGCGTCAAATAAAGACCTCCAGTCGCCTCGGCCAAATCAGAATAATCCTTATATCCCGGGTCATCGTAGATCCACGGATGGTTTGTTCCATCGGGCGCGAAGAGCAAGGGGTTGAGCTAGGATTTAGACGTTTTAAGTTTAAAAATGCAACTTTTAGGATCTCTTCAATTTATACCGTAATCCTCAGGCTGGTTGCCAATTGTAAAATGGTCTTCCGGTCATTATCGTCGGCGAAAATAGATGATTTTACGTTGGTGATGATGAAGATCTAGAAAAAACATGAGGTGACAGGTAATTTTCGGATTCTGCTGGCTTTTAACGGGCCTGGAAAAACACTACGAATTTTATACGCATTTTGCCGGCTCGCGCACATGCAATCTGCCTGCCGCGATACAATCGTAATCAAATACGGGATGAAAGACGGGCATGTGCGTTGCGTGTCGCGGTGCAACACATGCCATCGACATGCCTTTCCGGCACCTTTAAAGGGTCAACTGACCGGTGAGTGGGGCAGCGATCCGCGAATGGCATTCAGCAAGGCTGTAGCGGGGATGACGCTCTCTGGACATTCGTCATCATCTAAAATAAAATTTTATGCTTTCTTTAGTTAGGGCTAAAGCTCACCGACGGCACACCATTGATGCAGATACTTCGTCGCAGCTTGACACGCTGCTTTGTTGGCTAAAATTGGCAGATACTGTTTGAACTACAAAATCAACCAATTCTGAAGGTGGAGACTTCGGTATTCAGCAAGTTGAGCTCAGAAATTCCGTAGGGAGAATCGAATAAATTGCAGATGGCGTCCAGAATATTGTCATTCTCCAATTTCGCGTTCATCCCCTTGCTGAGGGTAAAATAGAACGAGGCGCTCCGCTTCGAGTTGGGAGGGGAAAACGTCTGGGTCGACGAGACGTCACCGCGGCAGGGTTCTAAACGCAAAATAAACTACATTTTAAGGGCGCGGGCAAGGCATGGATGGATGCTCTGGATACATGTTCTGTATGAATTTTGTCGTCCGCGGCACGCAACGCGCAGGCCGTATGTGCATAGCGTAATCGATTACCAGGGGATATGTCCAAAAAAGGGATGCAGAGAAAAAAATAGCGCAAAAATCAATAGAAATGTCTTGCGACTTTTTAAAGGGGTTATACAATCAAGAATCGCCCTTTTTCCGTGTCTAGGTTCAGTCCGTGTCAACAGCTACGCAGGACGTTGATTTTCAGCTATAAAACCAATTTTAGGCGTCATTTGGAGTATATAGTAATTGTCTAGATCTAGCTGATTGAAGTATTCGTTTTTCGGACTAGCTAATCCCTTTAAAATATTGACTCACGCGGTTCACAGTGTGTCCCCTGGAACCCTGGCGGGCAAACGCATCTCGTCTTGAAGTCGTTCAACTGTGCATTATGCCCTCCATTGATGCAGAGTCGATTCGCGCAATTGTCTCCGGTGAAATACGGTTGGCATTGGCAGAGTGTTCCATTTACGTAGACACCATCATTAAAACAGGTACGTTCTGAAAGTAGGAACTTTTACTGGGTTTTTGTTCATTTTTCTTAAAGGCACTCTTCCATCATTTTTTGCTGTAGAAAAGCTGTAGAAAAAACAAAAAGCTTCGGCCGCTATAGAAATGTAAATTTAGACTCAATCGAAGGAAAAAGAATTTAGTAAAACTTATTTTTTGAAAAAAGGGATGGGATTTAACATTAACACGCTCGCGAATTCAAATCCCGTTCAAAAATATTTTCGACTACATAAAAAACCAGCAAAAGACAGCTGTGGTTATAGCTTACAAAATACAATTATATTACAGCCGTTTCTCGGTTTAAATTTTGGTCCTGCCAAGCTATCTTCTTCGAGGTTTTACGCCCAGAAAAAAAAAGCCATAAATCGGTACTTTCCCCATTTCACGCTTTTTTGCCGTGAAAAAACGTGGAAAAAATTATTCGCGTCGCGGGATTAATCGCGTAATCGAATAAACTAACGGTGAACATTTCATAGGGAACAGGTTCATAATATTTTACTATTTTTAGACATTAACAACCTTGAAAAACAAAAAATTCTATCAAAAATTAAAAACTAATTTCCTAGCGTAATCGAGTCCAAAAACTGACCATACTCTTCAATCGGAATCTCCCGGAATGCCTCAGCTCCCAGTAGTAAAACCGGGATCCACAGCAAAAAACTGGCCCGCATTTGGGCGTTTTAAAGGGACGGTGACACCCCTTTAAGCCGAATCTCCGTTGTCAGTAAAATCAGAATAGTGACCTCCCGGGACCAGTTATCGCAAATCCGGCGGATCCGGTTGAATTTTTCGACAAAATTGGGGAGTGGCAAAAGAGTGTCGCCCGCTCCAGAATTCCCCCCTCCAAAATTCTTTATCTCCCTGTCTTCGGGAGAGTTGAAAATGGGTTCTTCTCTGTACGGCCACACCCATCCCCCCATCCCCTCCACTATCACTTCTTAATGGCCTTCCGGACACGGAGACAATTATCGATCCAATTCCAATATTTGGATGCGTCACGCCGGAAGGAAGCGGCACAATGACGCCGAGATTAGGGGTCCTGCAAAAAATTGTGGCTTTTTCGTAAAGATCGGGATGTTTAGAATTTAACTTCGTAATCGAATCAACCAGGGAAAGTGTAGCCTATCTTTAAGAGTGAGGAAACCCGCAAAAAGTTATGGGATTTGCGTGGATTACAGATTTCAATGAATTCAAGGTGTAATCGATTAAACCCCGCATACCTGGCGCCATCCCAGCGTAAAGGATTCCATGGCGTAATTTATTTCCAATCGGGAATAGAGATAGCTACACTGTCGATCGGATAAATGAAGCCCGCAGAAAATCCAGGATTGGCGTAAATTTCTGTTTGAAAGATTTCATTGTGCAGCTATTCACTTTCGATTGGTCCGCGTTCAAATAATGTTTCAAGTAAAATACCGGTGCCAAAAAATTCCATACTGCTCGGGGAAAAAAACAGATTTTTAGGAATTTCATGCTTTAAAGGGATACCCAATGTTTCGCCGGCAAATATATAGTTATGTATTCCGGGGCAGTACAAATGACGCGCTAATTGTGCAACAATGGGCCCCAAACGCAGAAGTCGGACCATTTTCCCTTGTGGCGTTCCCACCCCCAATGGCTTGCCACAGGCCGAAGGGAAAGCCTAGGCCTACAAAACGGGGGCCCGGGTTCGGCCCCCCCCCGGGGAGGGGTTTTGCCTGAGCCGACGAAAGGGTTGGGCCCTTTAACAGGAAGTATCTGTGCTTTAAGCGGCGAGCGGAATTGAGATTTTTTGGGAGCTTTGCGGTTTCTTGGCGTAGACCATAACATACGATGCTCGCAAGCTACTTCTTCTACTGCTCCACTCTTAGCTTCCTGTTTTGGTGATTTCCCGTCATCATCGGCAGGACGCAGCGTTTTCTTAGGATGGGGGCGATCGTGGATTCAGAAAAATTTTGCGTTGCGTTGCTCACCCTGCAGAAACAACCGAAAGAACGGTTTCAGAGATGCCATTTTGACGGGGAAAAGTTTTACTTTTCACGACGGGCAGGATCCGTCGCGGTTTGATGTATCATGCGACGCTTTTTCTGCATTGTGCTATGTCCAGCCCGTTTTTTCTTCAATTTTAAACCGTTTCAATGTCTATAAAGCTTCTAGGAACTGTTTTTGCGGGCTAATTCTGCAGTTCCTATTCCCATTTTCCGCTCCGATACTATTTGCAGATGAAGGGATGAGTGGAGGGGTAGTGGTAGGTGTGCATCAACAAAACTCCCAAACCTCACAAGTTCAATTAGGGGCCACCAGTTTTGATGGAAGAGGCGAGAGAGGGCGAGAGAGAGAGAGAGAGAGAGAGAGATAGAAAGCTACCCTAACTGGCATACAGCCAGTTCAAACAAACAGTTAAAACCGTTCCCTCGGCGACCCCAGTTGGTCAGCAGCTGGCCACAGGCGGTCTTTGTTGTCGTTGCGGGACCCCCCACCCGGTGGAATAGGATTATTTTGCCGTTTTTATGGACGATCCTCTCGACAGGGTGTTCATTTGCATTCCGGATCGTCCGGAAAATTCGGTAACCAACCGGAAACCTTTAAAAATTGTAGAATAGTGTTTTGACCTTTAAAAGAATCTGTTTTTAGACTTTTGACAACAATTTTTTGGATAGATTTATTGCATGGCAACTGGCTCGTTAATCGGCAATTCTTGAGGCTCGATATATAATCAATGGTTTTTTATTTCTGAGCAAAGGCCACGAGGTGGCGCTCCATTTCCGCTGAAATTTCACGAAATCGGTGTGACACTCACATGGGCGATAAAATCTGGTCTTGATCTTTTCGAGAAGAATGGGCCGATTTCGAGCAGTTCGGAGTTGAGACCAATCTACGGTCTTGTGCTAATATACGATTAAAAGAATTCAAATTTGTCGATGTCGGTAGGTAGTATCTTTGACATTTTTGAGCTCGTGCTTCCATAATCATTGTTGAAAATGCAACATTACCTAGCCTCTTTTAAAGATACTAGGAAAGGCAATATTCGACCCTTGCCATCGAGCAGGTCTAGACAGCTACACCGCAGTCCTAATGACACATTCAATCTGTTATTTCCAGCAGTAAGAGCGTTTTAATGTCGCAAAAATGGCGTTATTGGGAGCGTCGGGTACTTTTCTAGACCTAGTTGATGCCAGTCTCTTGAAGGCGCGAGGAAGCGCCAAAATCGACCTCTACCTCGACTAGGTCCAGACAGCTACGCAACACTACAAAAGCCTCTTTTAACCGGCTTTCACCGTCAAAATTAGTAATTTTGGCGTTATTTGGCATATAGCGTAATTGTTGAGATCTAGTGGGTAAAACTGGTCAAACTTCGGGCTGCCCAGTCCCTTTAAAAGGTCCTTATCGATTTCTAAGAGCTAGTTTCTTGGCTTCTGTCCTCCTCTCCCCAGGGGTTTACGTTCCAAGTTGGCATGATGGTGTGCAGCATTCATTTCCTGTTAGCAAAGGCGGCACAAGCACCCAACAGGCTTTTCGGGGGGTAGTGGATGATGGCGGTGGAAGCAGAGAAAGAGAGAGAGAGAGAGAGAGAGAGAGAGAGAAAGGAAGAGAAAGGGAGAGACTGTCATGTTGATGACGTCATCTCCACTGCGGTGTGCGCGATTCCCACCCTTCTCTCTCTATAGTGGAAAAGCACAGTCCCACACATCGAGAGAGAAATAGATACGATCGTCATTTCGACGGTTCGTACTTAATTTTTATTGTTCTTTTATTCAATATTTATGTTATATTTTTTACTTCTGTTTAAATAGCTTAAAATCTTGCACTTTTTTAGCCACGATCTATGCATTTTTTTCAATTTTGAAATTAGTTAAGTGGTTTAAAAAAATTAGGCGTTCTCTCTAGATAGCTCTCTCTCTCTCTCTCGCTCTCTATCTCCCTCTATCACTTTCTCATTTACTCTCTCTCCCTCTCTCTCGCTCTCTCTCTCTCTCTCTCTCGTTCTCTATCGCTTTCTCACTCACTTTCTCTCTCTCTCCCTCACTCTCTTTCTCCCTCTGCCATTTCCGGTAGCTGATCATCATCTTCTGTAGGTTCCAGTTTGAAACTCTCAAACACCCACTCCATCATCAGCCCTGGCTCGAAAAGACAATAAAAACTCTTTCTTTCCAACCAGTAGAGAGGTCATCTTTCCAGCACTCCGTTACTCATTTTACTCTCTTGACCTCAGCGTCCGAAAAACGGCCATTCTCCAAAAATTTCAAGTCTCAAAAATCATGGGTAAACCCCCGGAAAGTTGGAGACAAACATCAGTCACCTGTAGCTGTGCGTAGAGTGTAGCGGCACGTGTATTTTTAGAGATCTTTGGACCTTTAGATTTCCCTGGTAGAATGGCTGTTGGTTTCCCCTTGTAAATTGCCATGGAGTCAAATATAATTCTCCTGAATTTTGGATTCCTCAATTGTTTCTGCTAGCCTACCCAAACAACTACTTTTGAAGATCTTTTTCTAACCTTCAACTTCACTGGCTTCTTTTCCTTTGAAGTCTTTCGAAATAGACATCGTTTTAATCGTCGATCCCTTCCTGAATTATCTCTGCTAGCTGGCCTCACGAATTTTTGAATCTGCTTTTTTCCAATCTTTGGCCCTGAAGTGCCTCTAAGAATCTCTGCTAGTTACCCCAAATAATTTCATAGCAACGTTTTACTGCGAAATTCCAAAAGAATCTCCGCAAGTTTGCCCGGGAAAAATAAATCAATCGTTTTAATTTTTAATAAAGGGTGGATGGTTTCATATAAATTATCTGCTGTCACCACCCCTTTAAAATATATTTTTAACGCAAAAAACAATAGTTGTCTAATTCGACCGTCCGCTACATGAAGAATTTGAGAATTTACGATAAATTCTAATCAGCAGCTGGGCCGTCAGTGGGCTCTTTTCAACCCTTATCACCACCTTTCAGCTACTGACTCTTTAGAAAAAAGTAGCCACCGGGGAGTGACGCCGTAAACGGGATTAAAAGTTCCACTCAAAAACAGGAAATTTGGTAGAGAAAATCAGACGGGGGATCCGATAAAAATAAAGCGTAAAAATTATTGTCTTTTGAAAAGTTTTTAGCCCAATTTCGAGCAGTTTTAGGCAATCTGGCAGAGTTCCTTTAAGAATCTGACAAGGGCTAGCAAAGTTTATTAGATAGTTGCTGGGAAAACCAACCCAGCTCATTTTGGAACCTGAACGTAGGCTAGCAGAGATTCTTTAGGAAACTGGAGGCAAGACAGCAGTGATTATTTGGGAAGAGCGCGGCCAGCTAGCAGAGATGCTTTAGGCAGTGAGACAACGTGGCAAATATTTTTTAGGAATTTACAGGTAGCCTAGCAGAAATTATTTAGCAAATTTCGGCCAGCCAGGTGGGTAATTTACATAAGGCCAACTAGGAGCTCTTTTTTCCGATTTTTCGATTTTCGGGATGCTAGCAGGGATTCTTATGGATTTCACAGTTTTTCCTCTATTTTCCGACCTCAACGAGTCCATTTCCAGACCATAAATCGATCTCAAAATCCCCTCTCTGCTGCTGTTGCTGCTCATTTTGCGCGTCGACGTATCTGGCTGTCAGCCCAAATATAAACCGGTGCATCGATGGGGGAGGGGGATATGTCGTCACAATCCTGCTCTATCCATCTCTCTCCCGCTCTCTCTCTCGCTCTCTCTCTCTCTCTTCAGGGTCAGCGGCTTTTGATGATGATGATAAAATGATGGCCGGTGCATTTTGGATGATTTTTCGGATTGTGGTTGTCTATTATTTTGGCCCATTTTAGGGATTTTTAAGAATCAGGATCTGACAGAGTTCCTCAATGATCTCTGCTAGTTCGTCAAAGAATCTTCTCCTGATTCCACTGGCGATCCCTGCTAGCTTACCCTCTTCCTTAACCTCTCCTTCTTTTGCCGTTCTCTAGCCACCAGTCAATTTGGCCACATTTTGCCTCAGTAATCTCTGCTAGTTGTCTTGATCAGAACTTTTTAGCGTTTTCCAATAGAGATCTCTGCTAGCCTGCCTCAAGTCGGCGGTGATTTACCAAATTCCGCAAATTGTCTCTACCAGCATGCCCGGTCTCAATGTCAATTCTGGTCGAGTTTCCAAAGCATCTCCGCTAGCTTGCCCGCCGCAGAAAAATCGTCTTTACTGGTATTTCTGGCTATTATGCCCCAGGTAATCCGCAATGGCCCCGCAGATCACCTTAAAAACTGTTAACTAAAAACTAAGACTAAAACCCTAAAAACTTGTTTTCAAATTGTCTCTGCAAGCCTACCCATATCCCTAAGGTAATGGAAATTAAAAACTGGTGGCATGTCGTGTTCCTGAATGTCTTCTGCTTGCTTACCACGAAATTTCCAGCAAAAATCTGGATTTTCGAACCTTTAAGATTTTTTGGGTACAGTAGCCATTTTTTGGCATTTTTCGACGGTAACCAATAGAGCCAAAGAACATAATAGAACTCTAAGTTCCGTGGCCCCTGAATTCCTGATCCGGAAATACCGTACCCAGTGTCCCATATCTCCAAGTTCTACCCATGTTCCTTCTCTCCCTCTTTCCCCCTTTGAACTGAAATTCCGCAAAAATCAGCGATCGCCCATGATGACGCAAATAGACGAGAGAGAGAGAGAGAGAGAGAGAGAGAGAGAGAGAGAGAGAGAGAGGCCGCGAGGTCATTTGTCCATTCGACCCTGGCGGACAGTTCAGGGCGCAAACCTAGAGCTATTTTTAGGGTTTTGGGCAGGCTAGCAGGGATTCTTGATGGGTTTTGGTTCTAGCTAGCTAGGGGATCCTTTGGGAATGCGCATTTATCCCTAGACTGGACAGATTCTTCGGTAAAAATGGAGCCCGGCAGGCTAGCAGAGATTCTTTCGGAAAAATTGCATTACCTGGCAAGGATCTTTTGGTCAGCCGTAGTTTTTGCACGGCAGACGAGCCGCGATTCTTTGGGGAGAGGGGTGCTAGCCAGCCTTTGAGAAATCGCCTCTTGGTCAGGGATAGGGAAGCTAGCAAAGATTCTTTCGGAAAATGGGCGGAGATTGGTTCGTGGAGCCTCAGCTGGCAAAGCACTTATGGCCAAGCGTATTTTTCCAAGGCAAACGAGCAGCGATTCTTTGGGGGAAAACAAAGATAACAAGCTAGGAAAATGGTAGGCAAGCTAGCAGAGAGCTTTTGGTCACTTTTTCCGAGCCAATTACCAGTGCTACGTACGCACAGAGGCCCATCGGAAGTACAGCCACCGGTCAACGCCCATGGGAAAATGCCCTAAAAATAGCCTTCTCGCTCTGATTCTCTACTGCCCTCACTCTCTCCCGCTATTTCACTCCCTTGCGCGTCCATATTCGGGACAAGGAAGAAAAATAGCCGCCCCGTAAAAGGACCAGCAAACATTTTGGGCGAACAAAACCCCCGGGTAGGGCGGGGCGGGGGCACTTTGCGGCATACGGTTTCGGAAATGGTTTGCTGATCTTTGCGTGTTTTTGAGGTACTATTGTTTTTTGGCCTTTTCGTTAAATTAGTCATACTTTTTAATGGGTTACACCATGAAACTCGGCTAATTAGACAATTTTAGATGCCTGAAACCCAGAGCTAGCAATTAGCAAAGAGACTAAAAAAGGGTTGGGTTCGAAAAAAGAGCGAGATTCTCTGATGCAGCAAAAAGCGTCAAATTCCCTAACCTCCGAAACATGAGAAAATTCGAAGGATCAACCAAAAATTGCCGGGTACCGGCCCAAAGCGCAGTTTCAAACGCCATTCACTTCCAATATTTGGCATTTTTGCCGCTTTTCGATGTTCTTCGTCACCACGCCTTATCACGAGGTAACCACGTGTTTGAAAATAGCATGATTATGACAGTTATATTCGATTTTATTTTTGATCAGGACTAAGGCAGGAAAATTTCAGAGTGCCGAAATAAAAAATCAATTAAAGTGTCAAAATTAAGCAGGGTTTCTTGGGTGCCAGCAATTTTTGGTTGATCCTTCGAATTTTCTCATGTTTCGGAGGTTAGGGAATTTGACGCTTTGCTGCATCAGAGAACTCGCTCTTTTCGAACCCAAAAACCCTTTTAAAGAACTCTTTAGCTAAAGAGAATTTGCCCTTTTGACTGAACTCTGTTCTTACAATAATAATACACTTTCGTGCAGAACAGTTTTTTTAATTGACCCCGGGAACGGGGATATTTTTTATTATTCCCGCGTAAGGCAGATGTCGTTATCATTATCAGCCTGACCTCTCACGAGCCCGACTCTGGGGCGCACTAATGGCCGGCATTCAGGCGCACTTCACCCGGACTAATCTTTATGCAAAAGACTAAAAGGGTCTGACAGCTATCTAGAATCGAACAAGCAATGCAAATACATGATTTATGATTTTTATTAATTGTCCCCTTTTAGCCTCCTGCACCTTTAAATAGTGGTTTTAATACAATTTCTGACTAAATATATTCTTCGGATATTTTTGCCTGTGGCGCTGATTCTGCGTAGAAATATTTCGATGATGCCTCCAAATGCTCGGGCGAATTATGGGCAAGCTAGGGGTCAACGAAAAAGATTGATCATCGGTGCTATAATCGGTAGCTTCAATTCAACCGAAGTTTGGTAAGAATACATGTCGCAAGGGGGATGCCCAGTTGAGGAAGCAGAGGAGTGATTATCGAAAAGATAGATCCTCGGTGCTAAAATCGTCCTATCCAAACCAAATAAGTTTGATAAAAATAATGTAACAAGTAGGGTCTGTTAATTGGCGCGGGGGGAGGGGGGGGGGAGACGAGATAGGTGTCTATTAGTGGGGAGGGCAAGGAGAGGCCCAGACAGGAAGGGCGCCCCGTATTGCGACCTCAGATTTTCACGTAATCCGGCCGTATCCCAAAGTAGAACGTTTATATTACAATAATCTCTTCAGTTAATGCTAGAACAAGGGCCAAGGCATCACTATGAGTAATTTCAGCGCAATCGGACTTCGACAAGCCACCTTTTGGGTGCAATTTAAATTTCGAACTTCAAAGTTTAATAAAATTTTAAAGGCCTATTTTGGAAAAAACGCTTCTTCCTCACCGAGATTAGCATGATGTTAGTATCTGTGCAAATTTTCAGGTGAAACGGACCATGGGAAGTCACTTTTCGTCGACTACAAAGGTTTTGCGGACATACCAACATCCTGACAAACGCAGACCCCCCCCTCTGAGTACAAAACAAAAGCGCTCTTAAAATTCCAAAATCAACTTTTTTAAAAATTTGAAAAGCTGATGCTATGCAAAAAATCCGGCCGGTTCCGGTGGTATATTTAGTTTTACGATCCGATGCATGGTTCCCGCTGAAATCGGGTAAAGGACCCAAAAAGAGCCGCGTGGGGGGGTACCTCAACCCAAAAAGGGTTAGCGGGCTCCGCCCGCTAACCCCGACTAATTTTTCCTGTCATTTTAAAGAGACTGGCAAGTTAGGGGGTCGACCCGCTTTGAGCCACTAGGTCTCGACAGTTACGCAACGCCCCAAACGACTCCAAATCAAGCACATTAAAAATTTTGGCCTTGCTGATTAGTAATCCGCGATTTAGCGCGTCATTTGGCGTGTCGTTTGGTTGACTAGCCCTAGTCGATCGAAGTGCGGATTCTAGCGCATCTCGGTGCCTCTAAAAAACGGTAAAAGCTACCCTCCGACTTTTAAATTTGGAATATGGGTTTTTTCTTTTTTCTATGTTTTCCATACCGTTATTCTGCTGGCTTTTTTCTCATAGAACAATTGATCTTCCAGAATGCGACTCCTTCAACGTGCGGCCGACGTAGAACTTTTGAAAATGAGGGACACGGCTGCGTTTGAGACATCCAGTACTGGGGGGTTGAGAGGTTGGTGTTTTATCGTATTTTTGGGACTCTTATTTCAGACCTTAATTAAAATTTTTACCATTAAAATATTTATTTAATTCAGCTTTTCCTAATTATCATGAACTTTCAATTTAAAACGTTGATTTTAACCAACAGCTTATTTTTCTAACTTACTTATCAATTTAATTTAAGATTTTTTAAAGCTAAACCGAGATTCCTAAACTTAGGTTGAACTGAAGCGAATTATTTAAAATTATTTTAAATAAAAAATTAGTATTAACAATCAGGAAAGATCTTTTAACCCCATAAAGATCGGGTTCAAAAATTCCATTTTCTGACTAACCGAAGCGTGCGGTTCGGTTGAAGGAAATGTTATTCTTATTCTCCCGTGTGACTCAAATGTTTATACTCACCATTCTTTCCTCCTCCCTTCCTTTCTCGCCTTCCTTCTTCTTCTTCTTCTCCAAGCCAGACACTTCCGCAATCATCCATCCTTCCGCCTCTGAACCGTTGTAATTTATCAAATTCCTATCCTAAAATGAAGTCGACCACCAAAAATGTTGCAAAAATCAAGATACGGCTGCTAGGTAATTTTTTCAATTTACAAAAATTCCGGTTTTGAAGGAGTCCATCGACCCCTCTTTAGCTGCTAGGCCTAGACAACTGCCCCACGCCCGAATGACGTGTGCTGTTTTTTAGTGGCTCCCGTAATTAACTGGCACGTGGCTGTCTAGACGTAGTGCTCAGACGGGGTCGATTGTCGCACTGCATGGGGCCTTTAAAAGCGGCCAAGTGGGCCTCGGTAAAGTAGAGTTCCACTCCCTCTTTCTCTCTCTCTCTCTCTCTCTCTCTCTCTCTCTTTCTCTCAGTCTCTCTCTCTCTCTCTCTCGCTCTCTCTTTCTCTCGCTCTCTCTCCCCTCCGTTCCCATCCAAATTCAAAGAAATCATCAAAAATGTATCCTCACCCACTCTCCATCCACTTTTAGGGCCCATCTTTACGCACTCATACCTCAATCTGAGCCCGATTTTAAAGGATTCCCTCATTTTCCGGATCTTTCTGCAAGTACGTTCATTCCATCAGAATGTCTGCTTGTTTCTTTTCCCAGATTTCCTCTACTGGCTTTCCATCCCTAACAATCTCTGCCGGCATTCCATTCCAAAGAAACTCCGCTTGCCTGCCTTTCCCAAATATTCCCTTCTAGTCGATTCCCTAAGAATCTCTACTAGCTTTTGTCCCTTAAAAATCCTTGCCAGCTTTCGATTCCTTGAGAATCTCTGCTATCCTTAAATTCTTTGAAAATCTTTGCTAGCTACCGTTCCCAAAGAATCCACGCTGGCATTTAAATCCATAGGATTCTTTGTTACTTTTCAATCCTCAAGACGTCTGCTAGCTTCCTTTCTCAAATTTACTATACTAGCCCGCCCTTTGCCCTGTTTTTCCTGCAAAAGTCACATCATTGACCACTGTTTTCTGCTAGGGCACAGATCATACCTACGAACGATCCCATGTCCTTCCTTTTATAGCTGTCAAAAAAGGAGCGCAGAAAAGGGGTGTTGTAATCAGCCGCTCTCTATTATGTCTTATCTCACCTGCCAGGGGCTGAAACGGATTTCACTTGGACTTCAACCTTCGCAGCGATCCAATTGACAACTCTATTTTATTCTGGCTGGGTTTGGAACCTAAAATATTGTGATGGCGAGCTGTTTGACGTGTTTTCGGCGTCCTCCAGAACCTGCGGAAAATGAGGGTTAGTTTACGAGTTTTAAAGGGAGTGTGACAGTTAAGAAAATTGGCAATTTTCCGAGTGTTTTAAAGGGAGTGTGACAGTTAGCCGGATTTCTCAGATTTCGCGAAGCCTTCCAAAGAATTGACGGCTTTTAAAGGGATGGTGACAGCTAGAAAAATTGACACATCAAGTGTCAACAGCTTCTAAAGGAAGAGTGACATACAAAAACCCCCAACACCTCCTTGAACCAGTTGTTTAGACAACTTCGAAACGCTCAAAAATCCACTCCCCCCTCTAACGCGTTTCCGCCCCGAAATGAGGGTTGGTCAGTAAGGGAAGAGAGAGAGAGAGAGAGAGAGAGAGAGAGAGAGAGAGAGGACAACTATGCGTTGACCTCTTTTCCCTCACTCTTTCCCTCAAAACACGAGAATCCATCCCTCCTTTCCATTCCCATTCTATCCTCACAGAACTCCCAACAAAAAAAGAGAGGGACTTGACCCTCAAACCACACAAAAATTCGGGTCGTCCAAGAAAATTGAGCCCGGAACTCTCGTCGGTTTTTGACCTAGTAAAGGCCCTTTCAAGCTTTAGAATCGATGCCCTCGTTTTTTTAGTTTATAGGGGCTAGGAAGCGCCAGAATCTGCCCCTGCCATTGAGTAGGTCTAGACAGCTACGCAATACGCCAAATAACGCGTCGAATTAATTGCTTTATTTTGTTAATATTTGGAATTCCTAGGTTGTAAAAATCAAAATTCGCGCGTAAGTTGGAGTATCCCGTAGCTGTCTAGACCTATTCGATCGTAGGGGTCGAATCGAGCATTTTCTAGCTCCTTTAAAGCCGTATTTTCTGATTTCTTGTAAAATTTACCGTAGATTTCTAGAACATCCTGTAACTGTTTGTATTATGCAATATATACGGAATGAATTTTGTACTATATACTATGGTATTTTTTAGCAAAAATTTGATTTATTTGTTGTTCCCCTTTTTTAGACATTCGGAGCATTTTTGGCTTAGCACGTTTCCAAAAGAATGCCGCGTCATCCAAACGCCCACCACCTTTCTTTTTAGCATTTTTCTACGTTCCTTAGCGACCAAAAGACGCTACAAATCATGCAAATTCTGAGTTCTCCAAATTCCATTTTTCAACAACTAATTGCTCTTCCGAAATGCTGGGCCTTTTTGGCCATTTGGCCCCTTTGGGAGGCTTGAAACGTGACGAAAATGGGGTGTGGCGCGTGGAGAGATTGGCCCATTTGCACCCATTCTGGGGCCCACAACGCAAAGAAAAGAAAGAAATAGATTTTTGCGTACTTTCTATTTGTCTCTCCCTCTGTCTCTCTCTTTCTCTCACTGTCTTGCACTGACGCTGAAAAATTCTGAGAACAACATGGGTTTGCAGGCTTTTTCTTCATTTCTGGGAATAATCTTCCCATTTGAGCTACTCTAAGTTTTTAGGCAAATTATTCTGCATATATCTGTCTGGTATTTGTATTCTGGCTTTCACTCAATTTATTAAAACACTTCAGCTATATTTCTCGGGCCACAAACTACAAAAACTCCCGAAACTGCTGGATTCTAAACTTTCTGCCACCTTAAAAACCTCTTACAGCCTCTAAATTTGATATATTTCCGTTACTTCCTTAACTGGACGACAATTTCACAAAATCAGTGAAAATCCTGGATGAAAAACTACAATTTCTATTAATTTTTGTTTTCCAGCCTCAGGCGGTTTCAAAATCGCAAAAATTATTGTTGAATAGCCAAAGCAAACCTCCTTAAATTCTGTGATTTTTCTAATTTTTTAGATTGTACTAATGTCTTCCAATTTATAAGCGCGGTTAAAAGATTAAGACTACAAACTACAAATTCTTTTCTACCCTGTTTTTAGCTTTCAAATTGCTAAAATTTCACTTCTCGGAAAAATAAGTCGTAATTTCCGAATTTATCACCCGACTGGCTCCCAATTAATCTACTCCCCTACTCAGAATTTTAAACTACAAGCCACAAAAAGTACATTCGAATCCAATCTACATCATTGGTAGCCAGGGGGGTTGGGTTTTTTACGGGCGCCCCCCCGGTCGGGTGTTCGGCTACGTAGAAAAGCGAGAGAGTGCGGGAATACCAGAGGGGTGATACAGTTAGAGAGATGAGAGGGCGGAGAAATAGAGAAATGTGGAGACAAACAACCACTCATTCACACAGCCTTTTGCCCCTCTCTCTGTGACATACACGTACTGGCTGCCCAAGCAGATGCCATGCCACGAGCCTGCCCGCCGCCGATGGAGTGTTGAAACACACCACCAAGGCTTAGCTTCTTGCACTTTGACCCGATGTGTTGTTTTTTTAGCTTTTGGTAGTATCGATTCCTGCCAGTTTAGAGCTTTGCGGTCGCAGATTTTACATACCGTGTACGGTTTACATTTTCTAACGATTTTGCAAAAAAATGCCCGCGTTTTTGCCGTTTTAATGAGTTTTCCTTTCTTTTTTTCGTCAACTTGCAACCTTATATGCTTTTAATATGATCGATTCGTGTCAATTTACACCATTCAATTTAAGTAGCATACCCGTAAAGTAGGGATTTGGGCTGAAATTACCGTTAAGACCGTTATTGGCTCCTCGATTCTAAATTTTACCTTTTTTCACGGCCCCCATGGTTTCCATATTATTGATTTTGTCAGTTTACGCGTGATGCGCTCCCCTTTAAAACTACAAAATACAGTTTAGTCTCTTATCCTGCTTTTATGCACATTGCTGCGCTTTCCTCGCCACGGATTTCCCGCACTTTCTTGGTTTTCCTGATCGTTAGATACCCTTATTTATTTTGTTCCTATTAATTTCTGTTATGCCTCTCCAAAATTCAGGCTACGCTACAAACTTTATTTTTGAGTCCTCCTTTGCCATAAAAGTTCCGAGTTTCTGCGGCAACACATGCCCTTTGAACCCAAGAATTATGTGGCGTAATTTAATGCCCTTTGCCCCAATCAATCTACGACTTCTGCTCCTTCATTTTTCTTTCATATTCTGCAACCGAAACGTGCATTAAAAAATTTCCTAACAAATTAAGAATTTTGATTAACAATTTCTTAACTAAATTCAAAATTTGAGGCTCGCTTTGCCTATCGTAATCGGTAGATTTTATGAATTTTCACGATTTCACAAACGCACAGAATCCCCAAAATCCTCAAAAAGTGCAAAATAATATGCGAAATTGGGTGAAAAATAGTGATTATTTTTATTTTTGGGAAAGAAAATTGGGTTTCTCCCCCCCCCCAGAATTATACTCGCCCTGGAGAACCGATTCAGCCGGAAAAGTGGCTTGCACTTTTCTCACCTCCCCGGGGCCGGCTTATAAACCCTCTCCCCCCAGTTTTCTCCATTTCTACGATTTTTCTGTATTCACAAATGCGCTGTAAAATTCAAATCACGCGTCGGAAATTTGGATTTAGTCATTCGATAGATGGTACGGTAGTAAACGTTTTAAAAAACGAAAATACCTTTTTAGAGCCAACAAAATTTTCAAAAACCAGAAATTGGCTTTACGAAAATCCTAACTTCTTAAGAAAATCGCTTTTAGATTGCTTTTTGGCATTCTTTTGGAAAATTGGATATTTTAAGTGGTCCCAATGTATATTTAATCATTTTTTATATTGTTCTCCGATTTCAGGATGCGGCATGTTTGACCCTGCAGCATCATCATCATCAACAAGTGGCCCGAGAACGGCGAAAAATGCCCAGAAACGCCCCCATAAGTTGGCGGCTCGACTTTCCGTGGAAAGGGATGCCATCTATAATTTGTTGTACAAGGTGTGTAAATTTTTATTTATAAATTTTGCGATCAAAAATTATTAAAAACTTCCTGAGATAGTAGATAACTTATTAAACCACCCATTTTCAGTTAGCTAACGACAATGAAGAGCACTTCACGACCCATGGAGCCGCCGGCAAATACGAGCAGCGATTGGTGGCTGGGTGTATTGATATCCAGCAGAGTACACCTCAATTGAAAGGTATCGCGTGATACCTTAAACGTACCTAAAACCTCGTTTTAGAACAAGTGATGAAGCTTCAGGAGCTGGCACCAAAATTTGACTACGACGAGAAGGTGCCGGGAAATGGTTTTAGGTATGTCAAAAAGTCTAAAAATTCTTGAAAACTGGGATTTTCCCTTGATTTTGAAACTTTTAAAAGAATTAGCAAGCAAAAATACGCCTAAGAAACTTTTTTAAAAAGCTAAAGACCCAGAAAAACAGGAAAAGACATTTTGAGCCTTATTTTCGGTATTTTCAGGTCCCTGGTCTGCATCTGTGATACTACAGTACTCCACTTGATCTCCCTGCTGCGTGTCTGTTCCGAGATGAGAGATTCGATCATGTTCCGACTGTCCCATTATTGCAAAGAAATTGAGGCCTACAACACTGTCGTTCACTTTCTCCTGAATGCACTGCCAATGGTGGGTTTTTTCAGGGAGAACGAGATGAGAGAGAGAGAGAGCGTGAGAGAGAGCGTGAGAGGGAGAGAGAAAGCTACAGATTTAAAAAATTTGCACGTTTTTAAGACGCTTGAAACCGAAGCCGCAATGCCAGACGGGTTCCTTTTTCCACCTCTGGAGGGCGACTATGGTAAATGGCACGAGTTGTTGCGTGGAGTCGAACAGCTCGACTCGAGCTGTTTTTATGGACGACCGATCGGATTTCAGGTACGTCTTTAGATTACAATTTTTCATAATAAAAGTTTCAGTTCTCCCCTACCTGCAGTCGTATCTTCCGTTTCATCGGCGTCATCCTGGCCACCTATTCATTATCATGGGAAAGAGGCCATGGCCCAATCGGGTCTCTCATCAATTCTGGACGATTTTTCCTATCACCAGAGCAGAGGGCGGCAAGAATTATTAAGGTAAGCGTTTGTGGGAAATTCTCAAAGGATCCCTGCTAGCCTGCCCCGTCCGCTAATTTTCAAATAGGCTCTGCTAGCTAACCTGCCTCCAATCCTCCAGAAATTTCTGCAAGTTTTCCCGGATTTTCGTGATCATCCTTAAAGAATCTGCTAGTTTACCCTTGCCAAATAATGCCTACTAGCTTGCTAGTGGCTCTCTTGATTTCCCCAAAGATTCTCTGCTTGCCTGCCCATACTTTTTTATCATAACTCATTATCTTTTTCCAGAATAATCTTTGCTTGTTTGCCTAGAAATCCTCCAAAAATCTCCAATTCTCTCTGCTAGCTTGCCTTTATCAAATTCATCGGTCATCCGCAAATGCTCTATGCTAGTCTGCCTCGGATTTTGTCGAATTTCCTCAAAAAGCTTTGCACGCTTATACATGATTTCAACTCTGCTTTTAGGTCACCAAAGAAGCGGATATCGGCTTCTGCAAGGGATTCTGGAATCTGTCGGAGCTTGGAAATGTAAGTCAACTCAGCATCAATTATAATTTATTTCTTTTTAGAACATGCCCAAGTTTTTCCTACCTAATATGGCTGTGAATGAATTGAGGGATATCGTGACGACAGGACCCTTGACGCTGGAAACCTGTAGTGGAGGTACGGTAGTTACGGATTACTGTATTCGAAGCTTCCATTGTATCAATTATGACATTTAATTCTAGTTTCAATATTTCAGAGCCAGTAACAATCCCCGAGCCATCCGCTCACACTGGCACTCGACCCGTCAAAATCCGCGTCATGTCTCATCTGAATCGCCAGGGGCTGGTCGGTCTTGAGGGATTTTCATGTCGTAATTGTGCCGTGGTCGTGTTTTCAATTCTTTTCCATACATTCTTTGCTATGGAAAACCTTAAATTCTCTAAATTTTAGTGTAAAAAGAAAAAAGAAAAGTTACAGACGTCCTCCGGATCCCTGCCGCCATCCCCTCACCTTCTCTTCCACTGCCATGGCGGAGGGTTTGTGGCGACGAGCAGCAAGAGTCACGAGGTTGGTACAACTTTTCGCTAATCAAAAATATTTTGATGCGACGATTTTGACTTGCCTTTAAAAAGACTTGGAATAGCCAAAATCGACCCCTTTCATCGACTAGGTCTAGACAGCTACGTTCAGGGGCGTAGCCAGAACAAAAATTTCGGGGGGCCAAAACATGTTTCCAAAAAACTGAAAAGATGAACGAGAAAACAGCGCCGCAGGCAAAAATTTTTGAAAAAAGGTTGCATAGCTCTACAAATCACCGTAAAAACGTAAAAAAATAGCGCCGCAGGCAGCAAAATTTTTGAGAAAATGAAAATCAGAAGGGTCCCCCCTTATGAAATTTTCGGGCCCCGGCCGATTTCGGGGGGGGCGGGCGGGCCGGTATTACGCTACGTCCCTGGCTACGTTACACGCCAAACAGCGGCCAAAAATGTGTGAAATTTGCAATTTCACGCCTAATTTTAGTTGCCTCGTGTTTGTCGAGATGTATCCGACGGGGAGGGCACGATTCTGTCGCATCCCGGGCCCTTTAAATTTAAATTTAATGGCGTTTGAAGTATCACGATGCTGTCTAGACCTAGAGGTCGGGTGGGGGTCGATTCTCAAGCTTCCTAGTACCTTGAAAATCCGATGTTTTTTAGACGTACCTCCGAGTGTGGGCAAAACTTCTGAATTGCACGATCGTCTCTGTGGAATATTCACTGGCGCCAGAGAATCCATTCCCTCGACCAACCGAGGAGGTCCTCTACGCCTATGCTTGGATCATCAACAATCCACAGTTATTCGGTCAGTTTTATCAATTTTTGGTTGTCGCTGTATGTTTAAAATGTCGTCGTATCGGCCAATAGCTAAAAATTGAGCTTTTTATGTGTTAGTTATGATTTTTTGCGCCGCCGCCTTAAACGACAATTTATCGCTTTTTAGGCTGGACCGGCGAGCGGATCGCTATGGTTGGTGATAGTGCTGGCGGGAATCTGATTGTTTCCCTCAATCTTCGCCTAATCCAATTGAATGTGAAGAGAAGACCCGATGGATTGGTGCCTTGCTATACGCCTTTTTTGTTCCAGGTACCATTTTATTTACGGTTCTACAGCTAATCCTGAAAAAAAACGAGACTTTCGATACCCTTTAAAGGATCGATAAATCCAAAAAATCAGCCCCGTTCACCGACTAGGTCTAGAAGACTACGTGATGCACCAAATGACGCGTGAAGACGCTTCCGTTTTCCTAGATTCTGAACTGACAAGGGGGTTATTAAATTGGCTTTATGAGTCATTTGGCGTCACGCGTATTTGTCTAGACCTAGTCGAAATGAGGGGTCGATTTTCGGGAGTTGAGTTTAATTTTAACGCTTTTTTTTCAGTACCTCCCCAGCCCTTCTCGCTTGTTGAGCGTCATGGACCCACTTTTGCATATGGGTGTCGTTTTGCGATGCGTTGCTGGTAATTTTTGCATTTTTACGAACGTAGTATTCCTACTTTTTAGCCTATACGGGCGCGTACACCTTCAAAAGTGACAAAGACAATGGAGGAGCCACTCCACCGGAAGAAAATGGCCACAAAACACTGCAGGAATATGTGGAACAAGTGCAGAAAACGCAGAAAATTGATTTTACGGTAAATGGAGTTATTTATTCTACCGTATCTTCTAGAAAATAATTAAAAAATCTTTTATGTCCGAGAAAAATGGAAAATCCGGTACTAATTTTTATTTTCAGGGTGGCTCTCAATCGATCGTTTCTCTCGTGAATTTAACACAACCGAGTTCGCCAGATATCACGTCAACGGAAAGCACCTCATTTTTCAAGACCGTATGTTTTCTAAAGGAATGTTCATTGTAATTTAATTCTAAGATTACGGTAGTTTAATTTTAGGCTTAAAACTCTATAAGTAATTTTTTCAGAGCCCAACCCTGCCCAGATCGCCGAAAACGGATGAAGAGGAGAGCGAGGAGGATGAGGATAATCGATCGTTGAGTAGTGTTAGGGTAGGTTTTTAGACTCTTTGAAAGCCATAAAATCGACTCGCTCCATCGACTGGATCCGGACAGATACGCGATACGCCAAATGACGCATTTACCTCAGATTTATATAGCACGAGGAACATACTTGGCTAAAAAAGAATGCAATCTCGATGTGTCATTTGGCGTGTCCGTTGTCTGGCTGTCTAGAGCTAGTCCATCAAGGGAATCCATTTTTGCAATTCTTAGACATTTTAAAAAATACAAAAATCCAAGAAAATCTATATAAATCAAATTTTCAGATCGATTCCGACCCTCTCCACATCCACATCTCCCCCTCCGTTTTTGACGACAATTTTGTGCATTTTCTACAGTGTCACCCGATCACTAAAGAGTAGGTTACGAATCCTATTTTTATACGTAATGCTTTAGAAGACGATAAATAAAATATTTGTTGATTTTTTAGCCAAGTCATTTGGAAAAACGGAGAAAAACCGTCAGAAAATGGGATGGAAGTGGATGAGGTGGCAGAAGAGGCGACACAACAACTATTGACATCCGATTTGACGGCAATTCCGACATCTTCCTCGTCACATCTCATTGGACAATCAACTACTGTCACTATTGAGAAGCCGACAAAAACAACGATGCCCAACTCAATGTCGACGAACAATTTGGGGACCGGAAGGAATCCGCCATTGGTAAGTGCATTTAAAAGAAAAAAAAACCCGCAGAAAATGTTGTCGAAAAAAGCATTCCTTATTGGGCAGGCTAGCAGTGATTCCTTGCGAATGACCTTTACGAAATCCATTATTTAGCACCCTTTTCAATGTTTTAAAAGAACAGCGACAGCTAAATCCGCCTAAAAATAGATCAGAAGAGCCAGACTAGCGGAGATCTTTGGGGGATTTGTCGATTTTCTACTTGTAAAACTTGGTCTTTTGCAGTCGCACAAACGGTCGTTGTCCCAAACGTTGGCTGACACAGCAAGTCTCGCCTATGGCCATGCTTTCGATAATTTGAGTGAATGGTTCGAGAAGCCGCAAAAGGCAAAACTGCAACGGGCGTCCGGATCGCAGGAAATTGCACAGGTACGTATTCAATTTTATTCATTAAATCCAGATTTTTCCTATTTTATAACTTTAAAAATTGATTTAGTCAAGTCAGAATCAATCTATTAAAACTTACGCGAATTTTGAAACGTCAAAACATAAATTTCCTAAACATTGACAAATCATAAAAAAGGAAAAAATACCGATATAATACTTTGGAATTTTTTATAACGTTTTTACAGGAATCCGAAGAAGAAGAACACCGTTCCCATCTCCTGGAACTGTTGAATAACTCAGCCGTTCCCCGGGATCCTTTAATTTCTCCGATGTATGCCGATGATTCCATCGTGAAACAATTGCCACCAATCCATTTGATCGCTTGTCATTTGGATCCGCTTCTTGACGATACCATCGCTTTTGCCAAGAAGATGAAGAGGGCCGGTGGAAAGGTGAGTCAATTTCAGTTTTGAAGCTAAAGTTTCCTAAACCGCCTATTTTTAACTCTCGAAATTCTAAAAACAACAGTTCTGATTTAAACAAGTAATTATCATATGTTTATTTTAACAATAGCAATCGCTAAATTTTATTATCAAAAAAATTAAATGCCAAAAATATCCAATTTTCCGCTCAAAATCGAATTTACGATTTTTTTTTGAGCTTTCATAACAAAATTCCCAGAGATTTATACCTAATTTATGTCTATATTTAATGAATTACAAATTACTTTCGCAGATACCGTAACTTTCGGAATGGGAAAAATTTATTTTTTTTTACTTTTTGGAGCAATTTTGAGAGGTTTTTGACTGAAAAAACCCTGACAAATATATTTATTTAGTTTCTACGTTTCAATAAATGTTAAATTGGAGAATAGCACTAAATTTCCAGGTCGCATCCCTGGATCTGCTCCCACACGTCCCGCACGGATTCCTCAATTTCACGCTAATGTCCCCCGAATGCCGGGATGGAGCCAAAGTTTGTCTGGCAAGGATTCGGCAGGCACTCGGCATCACGGATACACATTCCGGGTAGACTATAGACTACAGGCTAAAAACTGCAATTCGCAAGGCTACAGAATACAAATAAAAAATTGCGAATATTTTGTAGTATTTTCAAGGAAAGTCCTAAAAAAAGCACCTTATCTTTTAGCTTGTAGTCCAAATTGGATTATTCGATTTGCCAATTTTGTCAACTCTATTTGTTGCCATATTTACCGTACGCACGCGCCCAGTTTGTATGGATTTTTGACGGCAAAACGGGAAACTTTCTGTTTATTATTGGCCTTGTAATTTTAATCTTTTAAGCCGGGTTTTCTCTCTGTAACCCATCTTTTTTTCTGATTGTCCAGCAGTCAAATACGTTGCGGGCTGTGGAATTCACTTTTTCTGTATAATTTTTAATTAACTGTATTTTTGAAATGTATATAGACATTATAACCTTATTATTATCATTGATTTGCGCCCAGATGGTTGACAATAAAAGCTTTAAATTACTTAGATTTTGCTACAGCAAATATACCAAGTACAAACTACAAACTACAAACAACAAACATTAAAAGGTTTCTCTGCATAAAAATGAGACCATTTTGTGACTTTTAGCGCCTGAAATTCCACAGAGAAAGCTATGATGCCATTCGAAAAATCGGTTCCTTATAGAAAAATCGTTTTTTACACCAATTATCCTAATTTTTTTAACGAAAACCCTCCAAAAAAATAGTGATAAATTCGAAGCAAACAAATCTCGTTAGGTTTCGGCGAGTAAATCGCTACAGAACAACCTTGTTAGTTAATAGCTTCAATTTAATTCGTTGATTTCGTTTCTTTCAATCATTTTCCGAGAAGAAAATGCTAACTTTGACAGTAACCCGGTCGATTTTCTCAGAAATAAGCTAAAAAATCGCTGAAATCTATTACGTTAAAATTTACGACTTTTCTTGCGCAGGAAAAATATGTGTAGAGTAGCTTAATTTTCGAAAAATCACAAAGCTAATCAATTCAATGCCGAATCGCTGAATATCGTCCCGATCGGCCAGGAATAGTGTTTGGTTTCTCTCTGGTCTCTCTTCTCTTTCCAGCCACTCTCGCCCCAACCCGGGGTCCCGCCGCGATTCCCCTGCACGCAAGCGCCCATGATTGATCGGCCGTGGGAATAAAGACCAACTATCAACGAGTGAGGGGTACTCTCTCGTCCCATCCGCTTCTCCCCCCGGCCAGGCCAACCTAGAGTTTGTGAAGTGCTCACGTTTCACAACTTGAAAATACCATTTGTGGCATTATTTCGCTGAAATTGCGTAGAAAACCATCTGCTTTCTGTTACTGAATGCTGACCTTGACTGGATCTTCCGCCGTTTTCTTCTGTTCTCGCGATTTCTTTTGAAAATTTGGGGTTGATTCAATGTTACTTTACCCTACCCAAAAACGTTTTGGACTGTGAAGCTGTTGACTAGTCGACTAGGCATCAGAAACTACTTGATCGTACAAAATTGGCTTTTTTACAAAGGGTATCGCTCTTTTTCTTGGTAAAAACGATGGCAAGTTACTTTTTAGCCGCTTTCTAGTGATTTGCCATATGTAGTAATGTTTAATTGAACCGGCTCTGAACTTGAAATAGGGATTTTCCGCTTCTTTAGAGGCCTAGAGAGTTTGTCAGCCGATTTTTGATTTTCTGGTAGATCGATTGAACCTATTTCCGGTCAAAGATCACTCAACTTTATGGTTTCCGTGTTTCCTTTGTATTTAGGATTGTTATATTTGCTTTTTACAGCCTGAATCCAAATTTTAGTGGTCAAAAAGGTGAACGCGCAAAGCTAGGCCGGAAAACTTGTTTTTAGACCGATTCAACTCATTTTTTGCGCACCTTTGTACAACGAAAAGAGCGCCATTTCTTGTCTGCTTTTTCATATTTCCCAATCTCTCAAACAACAGCTTTACCCTCAACTTTCCAGGTAAAATGGCCGCAGTGGACGTGAACCAGGGCATCACCGGCCACAAGACGGCCACCATTCGCAACTACAACACTCAACCGCGTCTGAGTACGTTTTGAAAAGCCCTTTATTTTTCCAATCCCCGTCCTCTCCCTTCCTCAAACCATCCATTTTTTTAGTCTACAAGACCGTGGTTGGTGTGAACGGTCCGCTCGTCATCCTCAACGACGTCAAGTTCCCCCAGTTCAACGAGATTGTCAACATCACCCTCCCCGATGGCACCAAGCGCTCCGGCCAGGTGCTCGAGATCACCCGCAACAAGGCCGTCGTCCAGGTTTGAGTTTTTTTGGTTTCTTATTTTCATCATAAAATTAGGTCTTCGAGGGAACGTCCGGAATTGACGCCAAGAACACCATCTGCGAGTTCACCGGCGACATTTTGCGCACGCCCGTCTCGGAGGACATGTTGGGCCGTATCTTCAACGGATCCGGAAAGCCCATTGACAAGGTGAGCATCTTTCTGAGGTTTTGAGAACGAATTTTGTGTTTTTAGAAGATGAAAAAACGCAAAATTCGCTGTTTTCTCGTAAATTTGACGTTTCTAGGGACCGCCCGTCCTTGCCGAGGACTTCTTGGACATCAACGGCCAGCCGATCAACCCGTGGTCCCGTATCTACCCCGAGGAGATGATCCAGACCGGAATCTCGGCCATCGACGTCATGAACTCCATCGCCCGTGGGCAGAAGATCCCCATCTTCTCCGCCGCCGGTCTGCCCCACAACGAAATTGCCGCCCAGATTGTGCGACAGGGAGGTGAGGAAATTGTTTATTTTACTGGATTTTTGCAAAAAGCGAAAGTTTGATGATTTCTCGTTTGGCGCGGTGGTTTTTCACTATTTCTAAGCATAGAAAATTGACGTTTCTTTTGTAAAAACATTATTTTTCAACGGAAATGGGCCGATTTTGAGTGAATTTAGACGCTTTAAATCTAGTTCTATTTTTTTGTTTCTTTGGGTTTCATTGAAATCGAGCTATTTTTTCTGAAATTCTAGGGAATAGCCAGTTTTCACGGCTCCAAAAAAGGAAGAAAATTTGTAAAAAATGACTTCAGATTTAAAATGCGCACCAAAACCCTCTTTTCTAGGTCTCGTCAAGCTGCCCGCCTCGGAGCGCAAGCACGGCACCGGCGAGGACGCCAACTTCGCCATCGTGTTCGCCGCTATGGGTGTGAACATGGAGACTGCCCGCTTCTTCAAGCAGGATTTCGAGGAGAACGGTTTGAGATATCCCTCAACGTTTTACGGCTTTCTTTAGGTTCGATGGAAAACGTGTGCCTGTTCCTGAACTTGGCCAACGACCCGACCATCGAGCGTATCATCACCCCGCGTCTCGCCCTCACCGCCGCCGAGTTTTTCGCCTACCAATGCGAGAAGCACGTGCTCGTCGTGTTGACCGACATGTCCTCGTACGCTGAGGCTCTGCGTGAGGTCCGTATACTGGAGAATGGCGTGCAGTTGACACATACTTTCTGCCTCGCTCCTCGAGCCGTTCAAATTTGCGGCATTTCTGTTGGCATTTTGTCACACGAAAAATAGACTTGAAATTTCTTTCTTTGATGAAACGTGTTTTTCGCGGTTTTTCAGGTTTCGCCGTTTTCCGGTCTTTCGTTTTTAGTTCTAAGACCGTTTATTTAATCTTGGTCATACAGTTAAATTTTCTATATTGAAATTGTGGCTTGATTCACCGTCAAAAGCGTGTTTTGAAGCCCTAAATTTTGTAAAACGGGAGTTTTGTATGTTTTAGGCCTTTCCACAAGTCTTTCTCAGTTTTTCAGCCATTTGAAGTTTAGGTTTTAAATCCAAATTGATCCATCGGTTTAAATCGTTTATTTCGTCCAAAAACCATGTTAAAAGTCGTAACGTAGTGAAATACGATTTTTTTTTTGATTTAGGACTTTTGAAAGGCTTTTACCTGAATTCTGATTTCCGAATTTTATCAAACCGGCGTTTTTGCAAATTTGCAGCGTTTCCATTGACTTTTATTTATTTTACGAATCCTATCTTTCCAGGTGTCTGCCGCCCGTGAAGAGGTGCCCGGTCGTCGTGGTTTCCCCGGATACATGTACACCGATTTGGCCACCATCTACGAGCGTGCCGGTCGTGTCGAGGGTCGTGACGGTTCCATCACCCAGATTCCCATCCTTACTATGCCCAACGACGGTAATTTTTAGTCGTATTTTTGAATTATATCGTTTTTCAGACATCACTCACCCTATCCCCGATCTTACGGGATACATTACGGAGGGACAGATCTACGTCGATCGTCAGTTGCACAACAGACAGGTATTGCATTACATTACGAGATCTAATTCCCTTTTTCCAGATCTACCCACCAATCAACGTGCTCCCCTCGCTGTCGCGTCTCATGAAGTCGGCTATTGGAGAGGGCATGACCCGAGAAGTGCGTTTTTCTTGCTCGATTCTGTTATTCTCATTTTATTTGCCTTTTTGACAATATTGAAATTGATTGTCGGAGGAGATTAAATCACATTTTTATCTATGTTTTTCCAGGACCACTCGGACGTCTCGAACCAGCTGTACGCTTGCTACGCCATCGGCAAGGACGTGCAGGCGATGAAGGCCGTCGTCGGAGAGGAAGCCCTGTCGGCTGACGATCTTCTCTACCTCGAGTTCCTCATCAAGTTCGAGAAGAACTTCATCGCCCAAGGTAACGATTGAATTTCAGCGATTTTTGTAGAGCTGTCGCCATGCCTTTTTATCATTTTAAACGGCTGGGAGGTTCCAAAATCGACCCCTGAAGCTGCTAGGTCTCGATGGCTACGCTGTACACTAATGGCGCATTATGCTGGGCACTTCGGCATAAAACAAAGGATTTGCTGGCGTCATTTGGTGTGAAGCGCAGTTGTCGAGGCCTAGTTTTCCGGGGCCGATTTTGGGGCCTTCTTGCCGCTTTAAAAGGTCATTTGCGGGCGTCATTTGGTCTGCGGCGTAGTTTTCAGGGTGTTGCTTGAGAAGCTTTCCTTCTTTTGAAAACATGATTTCTGCATTCCTATTTATTTTTGATTACAGGGTTCGAAAACTGAATTTTTAGACGATACTAGCTAAGCTAACCGTTTTCCAGGCGTCATTTGGCACGTCACGTCAGTTTCTAGGTCTATTTCCGGGGCAGGTTTGAAGGCCTTCCACGCTAGCTGATTTCCAGGAGTCATTTGGTGTGGCGCGTAGTTTTCAAGGCCTATTTTTGCGCGGGCAGTTGATTTTGAAGCCTTCCAGCCGGTCTGAAATCCTTTTCCGCCGGTCTAAAATCCTTTTCCGCCGGTCTAAAATCCTTTTCTACGACAAAATAATTTTCTGCGCTTTTCCAGGAAACTACGAGAACCGGACAGTGTTCGACTCGCTGGACATTGGCTGGCAACTGCTGCGCATCTTCCCCCGCGAGATGCTGAAGCGTATCCCCGAGTCGACCCTCGACAAGTACTACCCACGTGGAGGAGCCGGCGGAGATAAGCAGTAAAAAGGTAGCTCTTTTTCTCTGCGCCCTCTCTGTCTCTCACAATCTCTCGCCACCACCCCCTCAAAATTCGATCCTTCTCCATCTCGAACCCCGCACTTGCCCCTCTATTCCGTGATTACTGTAGGTTGTAGCCCTGTGTATAGTTGTGAATCGTATCCCCGGAATTTTATGTCGTAATCAATTACCCCCTGCACACCCCGAAATAGCTTGTCACTGACAATTTGTGATATCCAGTTTTTGGCTATGGAATTCCCGCGCGAATTTTGATACATTCCTGATAATCTATCCATCTAAATTTTGTATTATTACCATTGCCCAGCTCGACCACACTTTTTTCTTATCCTTGTTTCCTCTTTTTTTTGTATTGTTCCTGTAGACTGTAGATGTGTGAGTGTATAAGTTAAAAAGAAAGAGAATAAAGTTTTACAAATGAAGTTAACGGATAAGGCCGATGTCGGAAAAGAATGAACTAGTGTTTCTCTGGACGGCGGAACCCAATGTTTGTAAAAGTTCTGAATAAGCTCTAATGCCGTTTTTCTTCGCTCTCTTTGCAAGCCGTAATATTGTAGGTGTAACATGATATCTTTTATTCACAGGACGACAGGTTCGAGATGCTCTCTTGGTAGATTAATATCAATTCGGAAGCGGTGCGAGCCATTGAGCCACGACTGTAAATATCTGTTGCACACGAGTAGTCCATCAAACGAAGACTGGGTCGACGAGACGCTTCCTCTGAAGATATTCTGTATTAGCGAGTCGTATTGGTGCAGTACCACAATGTCGACGAGTTGGTGATGGAGGACCTTGTAGTCGCCGATGAACAAGACGATCGACATGACGTCATCCAGGTCACCGCCGTTCGGCAGTGGCAGCGCGTAGACGTGACAGTAGTTGGATCCGTTGTAGGTCCTAAATTTTAATCATTGATTTGTCCTAGAAAGTCATACTTTGCGAGCAGCTGTCCGGGAATTGATCCGATCTCCATTCGACAATCCTCCAGTTTCGTGGTGACATGAAGACGCCCATCGGGCAGTGTGATGATTGGAAGGGTATGCAGCATATTTCCGGGTGTAGGTGTTGAAGAGATGGCCGTGCGAAACTTAAAACGGCGCTCATATATGTGTAGCATCTACCTACCATCGATACACCCTCAAACTGGAAACTCGCCGGGTCTTCGGCGTCCACTTCGGCATCCTAGGGTCCCATCAATTTTCGCGTTATTTCGGGACTACCTCGAGACTCTGGACGCGCCCCATGTCTTCATACAGAAGTTGTCCTTTGCGCCGAAGGAAGGTGTCGGTTTTTCGTAGAGACCTTTAGTGCGTCTCACCTAGAATTGCTCGTATTCTTTGACTTGTCGCCAACCGCATAGTTAGGATTTCGCGGCGGATGCTCTAGGAGGATTTGCGTAATAACACCGTCGACATATTGCAACGCCAGTTCACGGACCGAGGTGCAGTAGAGGGCGCGCGTTGGCTTCTCTATGATTCGATTATTCGTCGGTTCTTTTTGCAAACCTGTTTTGATGAAGAAGGCGGCTCGCCGATCTGTAGTCGACGGTCGGCAATGTTCAAGAAACCCCCGCCAGAGGCGCGCAGAAGGAAGAAACGTCCAATACACACAGGATACTCCTCATTGGTCTTCGTGACCTAAACCGCATCCGACGTGACGAGAATAATTTTAAAGACAGTTATTGGTCAAGTGAGCGGAGTGAAACCCACAGAAATGTTGTTAGCGTGGAACACGTAGAACGGAATCTTGCCACAACAAACGGCCAGCTCGAGGGTAAAGCGGCCAGTATTGAATGGGGCCGCTAGCTCGACCAACGTCTCTTGAAATGGAATCAATACATCCTGCTTGCAAAATTAGCTTTTCGTCAAGATCCTTCTAATAAAAGACGGGCCCAATTTTTTCGGTGCTTTCATAAATTCAAGAATACTGACCGAATCGATCATATTTTCGTCCAACGGCCTGTACAGGGTGTCCCAAAAAAAAGTGGCCAAGTTTGTCCCCAATTATCTCGAGAAGGAAACATATTTCACCGTGCGTTACCATGCCAGAATGCTTAAATATGTCAGGAATAGGGAAATAACTCAACTTGATTTTTTCGATTTTTGAGTACGCAACTGTACTATTGACGCTGATTACGACCGAAAATTGTGCGCTCTTGAACGGCTGGTGGGAAAATTCTGATTTTTGGCCGAAAAATAGTTGACATTTGTAGAAAAATAATAGCAAAGTCTTAGAATTTTTGAAGGTTTAGTTCTTTTTTTTTACAGGCAAAATAAATTTCCCTATTTTCCTTATTTTTTACTTTTTAATTCGTAACTCGCTTCAAATACGCTGCCCATGGCTGATCTTTTGCAGATGGTGTCTCCGAATGATAATCTTTAGCACAACACCAAATTTTACCTGATTCTATGGTATTTTAATATTGCTTGCTAAAACGTGCCCCAGAGGGATACTGTAGTTTTTGTTTTTCGCGTTTTTCTTTTTATTGTAAGCTGCGATTTTGCTCGAAATTTTATCATCGGTAAACAATGGTAAGGGGCAGCCATGGGCAAAATATCACGAAGTTCTAGCCATACACCTTCCCAAAATAGGTCAAAAACTTATTTTCGAATTTAGCCACGGAAATTTCTAAATATTTCGACGCATCGGACTAAAAACTACTATTATTTGTTTTCCTGAAAGATCGAAACGTTTCTATGGTGAAACGAACGAGAAAACGGCGATTTTCTGTTTTCTACAGTAACCCGCCTGGAGCGCGTTTTAGCATGCCAAGAAAAAATTCCATAAAATGACGGTTTTTCGATTCTAGACTGTTCTCTGGGTGATTGTAAGAGCACCTACAAAAAATTACTTGATTCCTGTGGCAAATGACAAAGTTATGAAGGAAAGAGGAAAACCCCCCCCTCGTGGCCCGATTTTGGACCCTAGGCCCCGGGCTGAAAATCGAATTTTTGAAAATGAAAAAGGCACCGGGGTTTGGTGGATACAATTAAAGCACGCATCGAACTGCGCATGAGAACAAGATTCTGGAATGATCTGGCTGAAGTTAATGGTTCATTTTGATTTAAAACCCGAAAATGACGTTTTTTGAAAAGTCGACTTTGGGGTGCTCTTCTAAATTCGTTTGGCATGAAAAGGATTTGTATTTGCATGCGTTTTAGTTGACTAACCAAGCTTGATCTATGCCAGAAAAGTCGGGCCTACTAAACCCTCGAAAATTTTTTTACGTCGCCTCAAAGTCGGGTATATTTTGACTTTTTCTGTAAATATGTTTCCTTCTCGAGATAATTGGGGACAAACTTGGCCACTTTTTTTTGGGACACCCTGTACGTGAAGTCCGACCACAAAGAGACACGTAGGGTGGCATCCAGGAGGGAGATCAACTTTGCCCCGAGTCGCAGTCGCACCGTCAGCTGTTGCGTCCTGTAATTCAAAATCAGAAGCGCCGTAAACTGAAAACCACGGTAAGAGTCTAGGAAAATAAAAAAATAAAAATAAGGCAGGTAGAAAAGTTGAAAAGTCGGCTGGGGGAGTTTCCTAGCTTTTAGCCAAACCCACTTCTGTCCGGAGGGGAACACGCGAGCTGGCGCGATCGTTTCGATTGTCATCGCCGATAGCCGGCTTTACACGACAACCATGCCTAAAAAGGGACATAATTGGGGGCTCGATAAGCAAGTTTGGCCATGGTGTCGGAGTGCTCTCGGAGGGTCTGATTTTGGATTTTAGAGACATTCTTCAACCCAGGTATCAAATTAATATAAACCAGGGTTGAAAAGCCGCTTCGCGACTTTTCAACCCGGGGCCCGTCTAGAAGGAATGTTATTCTATGCTTTGCATATTTTTTCATGGGGTAGGGGTCGGAATCTCGAAATTTCGGAATATCGAAATTTCGGAATCTCGAAATTGCGGAATCTCGAAATTCCGGAAATATTAGCAGATTCCTGGAAGCAAAACTATTATGTATCCAAATTTTTGAGATACAAATACAAGATTTCCGATAAAACGAAAAGTAGACCCCCTCTAACTCGACGGAGAAGCGTCGGATCGGGATGATAGTCATACCATCCGAAAGCCCTTGAAACGACGAGTTGATAAACACCTTTTTTAGAGGGTCTACTTTTCGTTTTATCGGAAATCTTGTATTTGTATCTGAAAAATTTGGATACATAATAGTTTTGCTTCCAGGAATCTGCTAATATTTCCGGAATTTCGAGATTCCGAAATTTCGAGATTCCGAAATTTCGAGATTCAGAAGTTTCGAGATTCCGACTATCACCTTTTTTCATGAATCGCAATGAGAAAAAAAATGACAATTACTCCCGCGCTCCCGTTATATAGGCTACCGCCACTTCCGGCGTATGTTAATTGATTTCTAACAAAGAGGGTCAAAGAGATTTTTACAAAATCTTAATTTTAATATCGAAAATAGCACTTTTGCTGACATTTGATATGTGTGCAGTCATCGCAAGACCATACATACCTTAAATTTACCCCCCAATCCGCTTTTGCTGGTATGATACATACCTTAAATGAGGTATGATACCTACCTTAAATTTTCTCCCCCAATCCGCTTTTGCTGGTACACCCAGACGGAAGTTGCATGCAAATGCACACACACACACAGACACTATTTTTTTATATTAATATAAATTTCTGTATTTAGCACAGTGGCAGCTGCTATCCTATTTTAAGACCTTTGACTACCATGGTATGATACCGCGGAGAAATTTACTTATAGTAATTGGTGGGCGTGTAGTGGATGGGAACGTTCTAGAGAGGACGATGACCACCTGGCGCCGGCTGTAATTACTCATATTCTTGACGTGCACGCCCACATACCGTACAGAACGGCGCTACCCAAAGAGTATGATAGATAGCGAATATTTGGACCCGGTTTGGGTGACAAATGGCCAGATATGTGGGCGAGATGCAGAGTATGAATATCTACAAATATATATTCTAAAATAAGACTATATTCTAATTAGTTTTGCAATTCGTTCCTTTGATCTATGAAATGAGAGTAGCTTGTGTAAGAAATTTGGAAAGTTCGAGCGTTCGAGCGTTCGTGCAAATTTGGAAAGTTCGAGCAGATTTGGAAAGTTCGAGCAGCCATTTAAATTATGTTTTTTAAGGGTATATTTACGTAATATTGATGCATACTTGATAGTTTAGCGTCCTATAACTAATCCTACGGCCAAAGTAATGTAACCCACGTAGTTTAGTGGTCATTTTTATATTAAAACAGACGTTTTAGCACGGAATACTTGTTTCACTCATTATAATGGCTATCCCGCCACGTTTGCATGGTATTATACTAACTAACTACGTCACACGCGATGTATTTACGTCATGTGCTTAGCAGTTTAACCCTTACAACGTGTCTTATAGTTAAAGTCAAGTCTAGTGCTGGCAATTAGTAAAGTTCAGCAGTCAACACATTTTAGCGGGTTTATTCACAATAAAACCGAGGATTTTACGTTGCAAAACTTCATTATCGGTTCGGAGGAAGTTTCATCAGGGGGGAACCAACTTTTTTTTGGTATTACAACGTAATATATACGAGTTAATAATATACTACCTAATTAACAAAAGAAAACCAAGCTTTGTCTGCGTCCCCATTCAATGCTTCAATGCTATTGTTCAGACTAGTTACTTGCTACTTGAATACTTGTAGCCGTCAATACGCTCTAACCCGTTAAACTGTCAAGTAATACGTGAATACATCGGCCGACATGCTTAGCTAGCATACAACACTGACAACTGGAGTACTTTATAGAGCACTTTAACAAAATAACTCAAGCAAAACTTTGTTTAGGTACAAATACATGTTTAGGTACAATTTATTCATTTTTGATCATTATCAACATCTTTGACATAAACATCAATAGGAATTGATGGCATTTTGTCGTCAGATGTCCAGGCGGTTGGCTGCGATGGTGAAGATGAACAACATCCCGAAGAAGCGCGGCTTGATAGCATCGTTGTTTGGCGGTGAAGTAGACGGACTGAAATTGATCGATATTGTGGAGATTAGAGTACCGTTGCGAGATCGAGGTATGTTTTTTTTAAATTGCGGACAGAAGTGCTTCTTGTAGTTCCTCGACGGTCAGCCCATCTTCGGCGGGGTCAGCTTTTGGCCCTGAATGTATGGGCGCATTGGTGAATGTCATGGATTCACTACCTTAACGTCGAATAGCAAATGATGTATCCATTTTAGCCCTTCCACCTCTAAAACAATTTGCTGCGCATCGTCTAGATTGGCTGCGTTCCAGTCAACCATGCGCAACCGATGTTTGTATAGCGCCCCGTCGGCCACCCTAAGTTTTCGCCATTGCTGATTCTTAGAAGACCATACCTGTCCGTTTCCGAGGGCATATTGGCGCCAAGTTGGATTCCGGTTTTGAACTAGAAATGATTGATCATACTTGTACAAGATTGGCCTACAATTGTTATTCCCTGGCAGAAGAAGTTGACCGGTTCGAGCCGATCGGGATTCTGGCCCGGCTGTAAGTGCATGAGATTTGGGGTCGAATTTCGGAACTACTTTGAGGCTCAGCAGATTATTGCCGTCGCGGTAGAGTAGCTGACCCGACCGGCGAATGTGGGTCGCACGTCCCTCATACAATCCACCTTTGCGGCGTACCTGAAATTGGACGCATTTCCTGAGGACGCCGCCTAATACCCACAGCATAATCAGCGTCACCGGGCGGCTGATCGAGGATCACATTGCTGGCCGTGTGATTGTCGGCGATCAGGAAGAGGGCCATCGTGTTGTTGATGTATAAAGCACGAGTGTTCTTTTCTAATATGCTGTTATTAGTGGGCCTGAATCCAAACCGGGAATGAGACCAAATGGGAGTGGCTCGTCGTCGAGACACAACTTTTTCTGCTGGATGGTCAGCCACTGTTCACCGTCCGTGGTTTTGAACAGATAGTTGCCCCAGACGAGCATCGGGTAATCGTGATCAGTCCACGATACCTAAAAAGCGCGCTATGTTATCCAAGATTTTTAAGAAAGTTGCACCGAACCCCGGAGTCAAACCCACCGTAATTTGGTTGGCGCAAATCAGTAAATACGGGATCCGTGCAACGCACAATGTGATTTCCATGTTGTACTCGGCCGGGGTGCGAGGACACGCCAGTTGTATTACCTCCTCCTTAATCGATCTTTTAAGAATAGCCAGCACCAATTTTCGAACCGAGTTTTTGCGTGTTAGGGCCCAAAAAACTTACCGTGTTGAGAGTGTCGTGGCTGACGGGCAATTAGACGAAATCGTTTCCCAGAGACAGACAAAGCGTAGTGCGGTGGACTCCTCTGAACGCCCCGGTCAGAAGCACGCGGACTTCGAGGAAGGCTGTCCTAAAAGTGGTGATCGGAGCCCGGAGAATTGATACTCACGTAACTCCCGACGGTTTACACCGAGCGGGTGCCATTATCCGGATATGTGTGTCTACGAGGGCCGTCATCTGCAAATTGCAGACATAATCGAGATTTTACGAGAGGATAGGTTTCTTGCCAAGACCTGGGAAGTGGCCAATCGCGTCGCGGCATTTAATCCATGGCTACTGTCTAAACATAACAACCCCATAAATGACCCAAAATTTGGCGCAATTTAGCTAGTTGAGCTTGCTGGAAAACACTTGCCAAAACTCACAGCTTTTGCTGTGGAACACAACAGAAGGGGCAGCGCAGCCGCCGCAACAGCACCTTGTAATTAGACCTATTGCGGCCGTAAACGTCTACATACCAGAAAGATGAGCGCCAAATCCTAGGGCCTAGCGCCAACAAAATCCAAGGGGCAGCAAATGCCGATATTCTTGGATGCAGTTGAATGCATCCAGCTACATGCAAATGTTTGTTGCAGAGCCTACAGATCTAATACACAGTCGCCACGTTGAAGCTGCAGGTTCGGGCTGATCAAAATCGGTATGCGCGCATACCAATATTTCTGTGGTCGGGCTAGAATCTCGTAGCCGCTCCTGAGAAAAATCCGTATGCGCGCATACCGATATTTCTGTGGTCACGTTGAAGCTGCAGGTTCGGGCTGATCAAAATCGGTATGCGCGCATACCAATATTTCTGTGGTGGGGCTAGAATCTCGTAGCCGCTCCTGAGAAAACTCGGTATGCGCGGATACCAATATTTCTGTGGTGGGGCTAGAATCTCGTAGCCGCTCCTGAGAAATCGTTATGCGCGCATACCAATATTTCTGTGGTGGGGCTAGAATCTCGTAGCCGCTCCTGAGAAAATCGGTATGCGCGCATACCAATATTTCTGTGGTGGGGCTAGAATCTCGTAGCGGCTCCTCAGAAAAATCGGTATGCGCGCATACCAATATTTCTGTGGTGGGGCTAGAATCTCGTAGCGGCTCCTCAGAAAAATCGGTATGCGCGCATACCAAAATTTCTGTGGTGGGGCTAGAATCTCGTAGCCGCTCGTGAGAAATCGGTATGCGCGCATACCAAAATTTCTGTGGTGGGGCTAGAATCTCGTAGCCGCTCCTGAGAAAAATCGGTATGCGCGCATACCGATATTTCTGTGGTCACGTTGAAGCTGCAGGTTCGGGCTGATCAAAATCGGTATGCGCGCATACCAATATTTCTGTGGTGGGGCTAGAATCTCGTAGCCGCTCCTGAGAAAATCGGTATGCGCGCATACCAATATTTCTGTGGTGGGGCTAGAATCTCGTAGCCGCTCCTGAGAAATCGGTATGCGCGCATACCAATATTTCTGTGGTGGGGCTAGAATCTCGTAGCCGCTCCTGAGAAAATCGGTATGCGCGCATACCGATATTTCTGTGGTCGTTGAAGCCTGCAGGTTCGGGCTGATCAAAATCGGTATGCGCGCATACCAATATTTCTGTGGTGGGGCTAGAATCTCGTAGCCGCTCCTGAGAAATCGGTATGCGCGCATACCAATATTTCTGTGGTGGGGCTAGAATCTCGTAGCCGCTCCTGAGAAAAATCGGTATGCGCGCATACCAATATTTCTGTGGTGGGGCTAGAATCTCGTAGCCGCTCCTGAGAAATCGGTATGCGCGCATACCAATATTTCTGTGGTGGGGCTAGAATCTCGTAGCCGCTCCTCGAAAAATCGGTATGCGCGCATACCGATATTTCTGTGGTCACGTTGAAGCTGCAGGTTCGGGCTGATCAAAATCGGTATGCGCGCATACCAATATTTCTGTGGTGGGGCTAGAATCTCGTAGCCGCTCCTGAGAAAATCGGTATGCGCGCATACCAATATTTCTGTGGTGGGGCTAGAATCTCGTAGCCGCTCCTGAGAAAAATCGGTATGCGCGCATACCAATATTTCTGTGGTGGGGCTAGAATCTCGTAGCGGCTCCTCAGAAAAATCGGTATGCGCGCATACCAATATTTCTGTGGTGGGGCTAGAATCTCGTAGCCGCTCCTGAGAAAAATCGGTATGCGCGCATACCAATATTTCTGTGGTGGGGCTAGAATCTCGTAGCCGCTCCTGAGAAAATCGGTATGCGCGCATACCAATATTTCTGTGGTGGGGCTAGAATCTCGTAGCCGCTCCTGAGAAAAATCGGTATGCGCGCATACCAATATTTCTGTGGTGGGGCTAGAATCTCGTAGCCGCTCCTGAGAAAATCGGTATGCGCGCATACCAATATTTCTGTGGTGGGGCTAGAATCTCGTAGCCGCTCCTGAGAAAATCGGTATGCGCGCATACCAATATTTCTGTGGTGGGGCTAGAATCTCGTAGCCGCTCCTGAGAAAATCGGTATGCGCGCATACCGATATTTCTGTGGTCACGTTGAAGCTGCAGGTTCGGGCTGATCAAAATCGGTATGCGCGCATACCAATATTTCTGTGGTGGGGCTAGAATCTCGTAGCCGCTCCTGAGAAAATCGGTATGCGCGCATACCAATATTTCTGTGGTGGGGCTAGAATCTCGTAGCCGCTCCTGAGAAAAATCGGTATGCGCGCATACCGATATTTCTGTGGTCACGTTGAAGCTGCAGGTTCGGGCTGATCAAAATCGGTATGCGCGCATACCAATATTTCTGTGGTGGGGCTAGAATCTCGTAGCCGCTCCTGAGAAAATCGGTATGCGCGCATACCAATATTTCTGTGGTGGGGCTAGAATCTCGTAGCCGCCCTGAGAAAATCGGTATGCGCGCATACCAATATTTCTGTGGTGGGGCTAGAATCTCGTAGCCGCTCCTGAGAAAATCGGTATGCGCGCATACCGATATTTCTGTGGTCACGTTGAAGCTGCAGGTTCGGGCTGATCAAAATCGGTATGCGCGCATACCAATATTTCTGTGGTGGGGCTAGAATCTCGTAGCCGCTCCTGAGAAATCGGTATGCGCGCATACCAATATTTCTGTGGTGGGGCTAGAATCTCGTAGCCGCTCCTGAGAAAAATCGGTATGCGCGCATACCGATATTTCTGTGGTCGCGTTGAAGCTGCAGGTTCGGGCTGATCAAAATCGGTATGCGCGCATACCAATATTTCTGTGGTGGGGCTAGAATCTCGTAGCCGCTCCTGAGAAAACTCGGTATGCGCGCATACCAATATTTCTGTGGTCACGTTGAAGCTGCAGGTTCGGGCTGATCAAAATCGGTATGCGCGCATACCAATATTTCTGTGGTGGGGCTAGAATCTCGTAGCCGCTCCTGAGAAATCGGTATGCGCGCATACCGATATTTCTGTGGTCACGTTGAAGCTGCAGGTTCGGGCGGATCAAAATCGGTATGCGCGCATACCAATATTTCTGTGGTGGGGCTAGAATCTCGTAGCCGCTCCTGAGAAAACTCGGTATGCGCGCATACCAATATTTCTGTCGACACGTTAAAGCTGCAGGTTCGGGCTGAGAAAACTCGGTATGCGCGCATACCAATAGTTCTGTGGTGGGGCTAGAATCTCGTAGCCGCTCCTGAGAAAACTCGGTATGCGCGCATACCAATATTTCTGTGGTCAGGTTAGAATCTGCAGCGTTCGGGCTGAGAAAAATCGGTATGCGCGCATACCAATATTTCTGTGGTGGGGCTAGAATCTCGTAGCCGCTCCTGAGAAAAATCGGTATGCGCGCATACCAATATTTCTGTGGTGGGGCTAGAATCTCGTAGCCGCTCCTGAGAAAATCGGTATGCGCGCATACCAATATTTCTGTGGTGGGGCTAGAATCTCGTAGCCGCTCCTGAGAAAAATCGGTATGCGCGCATACCGATATTTCTGTGGTCACGTTGAAGCTGCAGGTTCGGGCTGATCAAAATCGGTATGCGCGCATACCAATATTTCTGTGGTGGGGCTAGAATCTCGTAGCCGCTCCTGAGAAAAATCGGTATGCGCGCATACCAATATTTCTGTGGTCGGGCTAGAATCTCGTAGCCGCTCCTGAGAAAAATCGGTATGCGCGCATACCAATATTTCTGTGGTCGGGCTAGAATCCGTGCAGGTTCGGGCTGACAAAATCGGTATGCGCGCATACCAATATTTCTGTGGTGGGGCTAGAATCTCGTAGCCGCTCCTGAGAAAATCGGTATGCGCGCATACCAATATTTCTGTGGTGGGGCTAGAATCTCGTAGCCGCTCCTGAGAAAAATCGGTATGCGCGCATACCGATATTTCTGTGGTCGGGCTAGAATCTGCAGCGTTCGGGCTGACAAAATCGGTATGCGCGCATACCAATATTTCTGTGGTGGGGCTAGAATCTCGTAGCCGCTCCTGAGAAAAATCGGTATGCGCGCATACCAATATTTCTGTGGTGGGGCTAGAATCTCGTAGCCGCTCTTGAGAAATCGGTATGCGCGCATACCAATATTTCTGTGGTGGGGCTAGAATCTCGTAGCCGCTCCTGAGAAATCGGTATGCGCGCATACCAATATTTCTGTGGTGGGGCTAGAATCTCGTAGCCGCTCCTGAGAAAATCGGTATGCGCGCATACCGATATTTCTGTGGTCACGTTGAAGCTGCAGGTTCGGGCTGATCAAAATCGGTATGCGCGCATACCAATATTTCTGTGGTGGGGCTAGAATCTCGTAGCCGCTCCTGAGAAAACTCGGTATGCGCGCATACCAATATTTCTGTGGTGGGGCTAGAATCTCGTAGCCGCTCCTGAGAAAACTCGGTATGCGCGCATACCAATATTTCTGTGGTGGGGCTAGAATCTCGTAGCCGCTCCTGAGAAAACTCGGTATGCGCGCATACCAATATTTCTGTGGTGGGGCTAGAATCTCGTAGCCGCTCCTGAGAAAAATCGGTATGCGCGCATACCGATATTTCTGTGGTCACGTTGAAGCTGCAGGTTCGGGCTGATCAAAATCGGTATGCGCGCATACCAATATTTCTGTGGTGGGGCTAGAATCTCGTAGCCGCTCCTGAGAAAATCGGTATGCGCGCATACCAATATTTCTGTGGTGGGGCTAGAATCTCGTAGCCGCTCCTGAGAAAATCGGTATGCGCGCATACCAATATTTCTGTGGTGGGGCTAGAATCTCGTAGCCGCTCCTGAGAAAACTCGGTATGCGCGCATACCAATATTTCTGTGGTGGGGCTAGAATCTCGTAGCCGCTCCTGAGAAAATCGGTATGCGCGCATACCAATATTTCTGTGGTGGGGCTAGAATCTCGTAGCCGCTCCTGAGAAATCGGTATGCGCGCATACCAATATTTCTGTGGTGGGGCTAGAATCTCGTAGCCGCTCCTGAGAAAATCGGTATGCGCGCATACCAATATTTCTGTGGTGGGGCTAGAATCTCGTAGCCGCTCCTGAGAAAATCGGTATGCGCGCATACCAATATTTCTGTGGTGGGGCTAGAATCTCGTAGCCGCTCCTGAGAAAATCGGTATGCGCGCATACCGATATTTCTGTGGTCACGTTGAAGCTGCAGGTTCGGGCTGATCAAAATCGGTATGCGCGCATACCAATATTTCTGTGGTGGGGCTAGAATCTCGTAGCCGCTCCTGAGAAAACTCGGTATGCGCGCATACCAATATTTCTGTGGTGGGGCTAGAATCTCGTAGCCGCTCCTGAGAAAATCGGTATGCGCGCATACCAATATTTCTGTGGTGGGGCTAGAATCTCGTAGCCGCTCCTGAGAAAACTCGGTATGCGCGCATACCAATATTTCTGTGGTGGGGCTAGAATCTCGTAGCCGCTCCTGAGAAAATCGGTATGCGCGCATACCGATATTTCTGTGGTCACGTTGAAGCTGCAGGTTCGGGCTGATCAAAATCGGTATGCGCGCATACCAATATTTCTGTGGTGGGGCTAGAATCTCGTAGCCGCTCCTGAGAAAACTCGGTATGCGCGCATACCAATATTTCTGTGGTGGGGCTAGAATCTCGTAGCCGCTCCTGAGAAATCGGTATGCGCGCATACCAATATTTCTGTGGTGGGGCTAGAATCTCGTAGCCGCTCCTGAGAAAACTCGGTATGCGCGCATACCAATATTTCTGTGGTGGGGCTAGAATCTCGTAGCCGCTCCTGAGAAAACTCGGTATGCGCGCATACCAATATTTCTGTGGTGGGGCTAGAATCTCGTAGCCGCTCCTGAGAAATCGGTATGCGCGCATACCAATATTTCTGTGGTGGGGCTAGAATCTCGTAGCCGCTCCTGAGAAAATCGGTATGCGCGCATACCAATATTTCTGTGGTGGGGCTAGAATCTCGTAGCCGCTCCTGAGAAAATCGGTATGCGCGCATACCAATATTTCTGTGGTGGGGCTAGAATCTCGTAGCCGCTCCTGAGAAATCGGTATGCGCGCATACCAATATTTCTGTGGTGGGGCTAGAATCTCGTAGCCGCTCCTGAGAAAAATCGGTATGCGCGCATACCGATATTTCTGTGGTCACGTTGAAGCTGCAGGTTCGGGCTGATCAAAAATCGGTATGCGCGCATACCAATATTTCTGTGGTGGGGCTAGAATCTCGTAGCCGCTCCTGAGAAATCGGTATGCGCGCATACCGATATTTCTGTGGTCACGTTGAAGCTGCAGGTTCGGGCTGATCAAAATCGGTATGCGCGCATACCAATATTTCTGTGGTGGGGCTAGAATCTCGTAGCCGCTCCTGAGAAAACTCGGTATGCGCGCATACCAATATTTCTGTGGTGGGGCTAGAATCTCGTAGCCGCTCCTGAGAAAATCGGTATGCGCGCATACCAATATTTCTGTGGTGGGGCTAGAATCTCGTAGCCGCTCCTGAGAAAAATCGGTATGCGCGCATACCAATATTTCTGTGGTGGGGCTAGAATCTCGTAGCCGCTCCTGAGAAAATCGGTATGCGCGCATACCAATATTTCTGTGGTGGGGCTAGAATCTCGTAGCCGCTCCTGAGAAAAATCGGTATGCGCGCATACCAATATTTCTGTGGTGGGGCTAGAATCTCGTAGCCGCTCCTGAGAAATCGGTATGCGCGCATACCGATATTTCTGTGGTCACGTTGAAGCTGCAGGTTCGGGCTGATCAAAATCGGTATGCGCGCATACCAATATTTCTGTGGTGGGGCTAGAATCTCGTAGCCGCTCCTGAGAAAATCGGTATGCGCGCATACCAATATTTCTGTGGTGGGGCTAGAATCTCGTAGCCGCTCCTGAGAAAATCGGTATGCGCGCATACCAATATTTCTGTGGTGGGGCTAGAATCTCGTAGCCGCTCCTGAGAAAATCGGTATGCGCGCATACCGATATTTCTGTGGTCACGTTGAAGCTGCAGGTTCGGGCTGATCAAAATCGGTATGCGCGCATACCAATATTTCTGTGGTGGGGCTAGAATCTCGTAGCCGCTCCTGAGAAAAATCGGTATGCGCGCATACCGATATTTCTGTGGTCACGTTGAAGCTGCAGGTTCGGGCTGATCAAAATCGGTATGCGCGCATACCAATATTTCTGTGGTGAGGCTAGAATCTCGTAGCCGCTCCTGAGAGAAATCGGTATGCGCGCATACCGATATTTCTGTGGTCACGTTGAAGCTGCAGGTTCGGGCTGATCAAAATCGGTATGCGCGCATACCAATATTTCTGTGGTGGGGCTAGAATCTCGTAGCCGCTCCTGAGAAAACTCGGTATGCGCGCATACCAATATTTCTGTGGTGGGGCTAGAATCTCGTAGCCGCTCCTGAGAAAAATCGGTATGCGCGCATACCAATATTTCTGTGGTGGGGCTAGAATCTCGTGGCCGCTCCTGAGAAATCGGTATGCGCGCATACCGATATTTCTGCGCGCATACCGATTTTGATCAGCCCGAACCTGCAGCTTCAACGTGACCACAGATATATCGGTATGCGCGCATACCGATTTCTCTCAAGAGCAGCTACGAGATTCTAGCCCCACCACAGAAATATTGGTATGCGCGCATACCGATTTTCTCAGGAGCCGCTACGAGATTCTAGCCCCACCACAGAAATATTGGTATGCGCGCATACCGAGTTTTCTCAGCAGCCGCTACGATATTCTAGCCCCACCACAGAAATATTGGTATGCGCGCATACCGATTTTGATCAGCCCGAACCTGCAGCTTCAACGTGACCACAGAAATATCGGTATGCGCGCATACCGATTTTTCTCAGGAGCGGCTACGAGATTCTAGCCCCACCACAGAAATATTGGTATGCGCGCATACCGATTTCTCAGGAGCGGCTACGAGATTCTAGCCCCACCACAGAAATATTGGTATGCGCGCATAACGATTTCTCAGGAGCGGCTACGAGATTCTAGCCCCACCACAGAAATATTGGTATGCGCGCATACCGATTTCTCAGGAGCGGCTACGAGATTCTAGCCCCACCACAGAAATATTGGTATGCGCGCATACCGATTTCTCAGGAGCGGCTACGAGATTCTAGCCCCACCACAGAAATATTGGTATGCGCGCATACCGATTTCTCAGGAGCGGCTACGAGATTCTAGCCCCACGACAGAAATATTGGTATGCGCGCATACCGATTTCTCAGGAGCGGCTACGAGATTCTAGCCCCACCACAGAAATATTGGTATGCGCGCATACCGATTTTGATCAGCCCGAACCTGCAGCTTCAACGTGACCACAGAAATATCGGTATGCGCGCATACCGATTTTTCTCAGGAGCGGCTACGAGATTCCAGCCCCACCACAGAAATATTGGTATGCGCGCATACCGATTTTGATCAGCCCGAACCTGCAGCTTCAACGTGACCACAGAAATATCGGTATGCGCGCATACCGATTTCTCAGGAGCGGCTACGAGAATCTAGCCCCACCACAGAAATATTGGTATGCGCGCATACCGATTTTGATCAGCCCGAACCTGCAGCTTCAACGTGACCACAGAAATATTGGTATGCGCGCATACCGAGTTTTCTCAGGAGCGGCTGCGAGATTCCAGCCCCACCACAGAAATATTGGTATGCGCGCATACCGATTTTGATCCGCCCGAACCTGCAGCTTCAACGTGACCACAGAAATATCGGTATGCGCGCATACCGATTTCTCAGGAGCGGCTACGAGATTCTAGCCCCACCACAGAAATATTGGTATGCGTGCATACCGATTTTGATCAGCCCGAACCTGCAGCTTCAACGTGACCACAGAAATATCGGTATGCGCGCATACCGATTTTTCTCAGGAGCGGCTACGAGATTCTAGCCCCACCACAGAAATATTGGTATGCGCGCATACCGATTTCTCAGGAGCGGCTACGAGATTCTAGCCCCACCACAGAAATATTGGTATGCGCGCATAACGATTTCTCAGGAGCGGCTACGAGATTCTAGCCCCACCACAGAAATATTGGTATGCGCGCATACCGATTTCTCAGGAGCGGCTACGAGATTCTAGCCCCACCACAGAAATATTGGTATGCGCGCATACCGATTTTCTCAGGAGCGGCTACGAGATTCTAGCCCCACCACAGAAATATTGGTATGCGCGCATACCGATTTCTCAGGAGCGGCTACGAGATTCTAGCCCCACGACAGAAATATTGGTATGCGCGCATACCGATTTCTCAGGAGCGGCTACGAGATTCTAGCCCCACCACAGAAATATTGGTATGCGCGCATACCGATTTTGATCAGCCCGAACCTGCAGCTTCAACGTGACCACAGAAATATCGGTATGCGCGCATACCGATTTTTCTCAGGAGCGGCTACGAGATTCCAGCCCCACCACAGAAATATTGGTATGCGCGCATACCGATTTTGATCAGCCCGAACCTGCAGCTTCAACGTGACCACAGAAATATCGGTATGCGCGCATACCGATTTCTCAGGAGCGGCTACGAGAATCTAGCCCCACCACAGAAATATTGGTATGCGCGCATACCGATTTTGATCAGCCCGAACCTGCAGCTTCAACGTGACCACAGAAATATTGGTATGCGCGCATACCGAGTTTTCTCAGGAGCGGCTGCGAGATTCCAGCCCCACCACAGAAATATTGGTATGCGCGCATACCGATTTTGATCCGCCCGAACCTGCAGCTTCAACGTGACCACAGAAATATCGGTATGCGCGCATACCGATTTCTCAGGAGCGGCTACGAGATTCTAGCCCCACCACAGAAATATAGGTATGCGCGCATACCGATTTTTCTCAGGAGCGGCTACGAGATTCTAGCCCCACCACAGAAATATTGGTATGCGCGTATAACGATTTCTCAGGAGCGGCTACGAGATTCTAGCCCCAATACAGAAATATTGGTATGCGCGCATACCGATATTTCTGTGGTCACGTTGAAGCTGCAGGTTCGGGCTGATCAAAATCGGTATGCGCGCATACCAATATTTCTGTGGTGGGGCTAGAATCTCGTGGCCGCTCCTGAGAAAACTCGGTATGCGCGCATACCAATATTTCTGTGGTGGGGCTAAAATCTCGTGGCCGCTCCTGAGAAAACTCGGTTACCGCGCATACCGATATTTCTGTGGTCACGTTGAAGCTGCAGGTTCGGGCTGATCAAAATCGGTATGCGCGCATACCAATATTGCTGTGGTGGGGCTAGAATCTCGTAGCCGCTCCTGAGAAAAATCGGTATGCGCGCATACCAATATTTCTGTGGTGGGGCTAGAATCTCGTAGCCGCTCCTGAGAAAAATCGGTATGCGCGCATACCAAGATTTTTGTGGAGAAGATGGAGTCTCATAGCCGCTCCTAAGAAAAATCAGTAGGTGCGCATACCAGTATTAAGGAAAAGCGATTTTTACATATTTATCTAAAAATCGCTCTTCAGTTTTGCGTCCCCCCTTGAAAGTTCTACAAGTGATTGTTACACATTTATGTATCTTCCCTTTTTTGACAATTTCTCTGGGTAATTTTCTCAGGCTGCTACAACTGACAGATGCGCCTGGCAGCACCCGCCAAATTGAATTTGGCGGCCGCGTCCTGCTGGACCGTAATTCCCCAAAGGTTGCAGATGCGCGACGCCCCGACTTGCAGATTTCATTCAAATAGGGCTGTTTCTATGTTTGTTATCTCGCGGCTTTAACCTGGCCACATTGCAGATTTTATTCTGATTTCTTTCTCACTCTGTACATATCTCCCCGTTTCTTTTACTCTCTATCTCTCTATCTCTCGCTCTCTCTACCTCTCTGGCTCTCTCTCTCTCTTGCTCTCTTACTCTCTCTATATCTTGCTCGCTGTCTCTCGCTGTCTCTCTCTCTCCCCCTACAGATTCATTTTCAACGCCATTTAACCTAGCCTAATTGTTGGATTCCAGATGACGATCGACTTTCACGAATTCTCGATCGTGGTACAGCACAACATCCTTCGTAATATGGACATGAACAGCTTCTTGAAGACGGCCATCACAAGCAAGGAAATGATGGAGGTGGCGAAGAGTTGTGACGACAAATATTGGGATGTAGAACTCCGCACAACTCGAAGAAACAACGGGTTTGAAATGTATTCCGAGCGGTCATCAGGTGCTAAAATCAAGGACATGGAAACCCTGAAACTAATTTTCGATAATTCGACCGTTCGGGAGCTGATGATTTATTCTCATTTCGAGATGCCTGCCGACATCAACGTTCGCTGTCAAAAATTGCACCTATATCATGGGACCACGTGCCTTGCCACTTTGAATTATTCTAAGCGTCACAAGCCCGCCAGGAAATACGAATGCGTCTGGATAGACAATATGCCAACTGATCAAGATTCGCTGGAGTGGCTAAGCGAATCGTGTGACTATGTTTGGATTTGGAATGGCGCTTCTTCCTGGTCAGAATACATGCCCTTAAAGACGCCTCGAATTTGGTTGCGCGCGTCTAAGGAAAGTGGCGGAGCAGTAGATGTCTACGCCCACGCGTTGGTCGAGGAATGGCTGAGAGACCAACGCGAAATCCGCGAAATCCTGGCCACTTCACGCGCTCCGCTTGCCGGCGGGGTGCACGATCAATTCTTCCGGCAATACCCAAATCATTTTTCAACGAAGCGCCGGAACACCTACTACCGTATCCGACGGAACGACGACGGTGCAGTGCTGATCGTCGCGCTGCGCGAAGGCCGAACCTCCTGGGCCCAGATTTCGATCCCAGAGATGTTTCAACTTGGCGATAATGTCGAAGATCGGGCGACCAAATCATTCATTTTTCAGCGTGACTGAATAAATTCGATTTTGGGCCGGAAACACAACTGCAAAATATAGGGTCGTTGAAACGTACCGCGATTTTTACATAAAGGTGTACAAAAACGCTTTTAGAAATTTCGAGGGGGTGGGGAGAGGCAAAAATCAAAAGCTAGTCTTACGAAAATGTGTAAAAATCGCTTTTAGAATTTTTGGCGGGCCAGCAGAGGCAAAACAGAAATACCTTTCTTTTAAAAATTTCGAATTTTAATTCAGGGGTGAGGCGTCGAAAATTATTTCAAAGATGTTTCAAGCTCGCTTTTTCAATTTATTCCCTCCTTGCCTCAAAAATTGTAATAAGAAGTTTTACGTAAAAGGAATAGCAATTCCGCACTATTAGGAATAAATCCCAATAATGCCCACGCGAGGAACTTGCCACCTATTCCTCCTACGACCCTCAACGCATCCCTTAACACGGGTAGCCGGATCAGCGGAGGTCTGTAAGACTAATTTAGGCCTCTGAGAAGACCCTGCAGACCATGAATAAGATCCCATGCGATTACCACTGAAAAGAGACTTGTAGATAGGAAAAGGTTTATTAGTATATATAAAAGAGGCAGCACTGAATGTATAAACACGAGATCCAAGGGTAACACTGGGAGTAAAAGAGGAACGATTAGAGCTCAATGGGAAAAGAGAGGGCTGGTTGGAAGAGTATTCAAGCCTAGCCAATCAAGCACAGGAAGTGGCATTTGCCAACAACCTTACCGAAATAACCGAACCAATCGGTGCAACGACTGGCGGCAACGACTCCCTTTCGGGAAGAAGTTGGCGGCAAATTGGCAATAAATCGGCGCCCTCTTGGGCTCCCCCCTACCGTAGGCGGCGGGGAGAGGGGCGCGGGATAGCAAGCCACCCCCGGGGTCCCCCAATGCGAATAAATCTCGTAAGTCCTGTACTTTGTACAGAACTTTCGACACAAAGACTGGTGGTTTCTTTCGTGTTTTGTCTTGCGTTTTCTGATTTCCTCTTCTCCAATTTTGCTGTGGATTTGTTTTGTCGAGCGGGACTTTTCCGTAGTCACGATATTTATTCGCACTTATACAAAGTTTACGAAAAAAAAAAGATAGAGAGAAAGCGAGAGAGAGAGAGAGAGGGAATTTTCCAAGATAAATTTCCGGGGAAAAATACAAACAATTTGGAGAATATTTCATAAATACCATCTACAGCCATCTAGCGGCTATAAAATGACTACAATACTATCCCCTTTCATCTTAATCTATGAAAATAGAAAAAATGTCATTTGCTGACTGACAAAACATAAAGATCGAGTTTATAAACTCAGCTAAGGGCCTTATAATGACTACTATCTTATGTTCCTTTTCTCTTAGTTTGGGGAAATAGAAAAAAAATGTCACCTAATTTTCTTAAAAATACAAAAAAGCTTAGATCTTCTCTTATAGCCGTCTAAAGGCTAAACAGTGACCGCAAGTATATTCGCATTTATTTCATTTAGACAATTATATTTACTTTAAAAAAAAAAGCTAATGTGGGCAGCCAGAAGCTCTGGCTTGGGTTCTTTTCTATTATCCGTCTTTTGACGAAAAGGGTTTATTCTAATGGTTTGAGGAATTCGGTGTAATGGTCACATCCGAGAAAGGAATTGATACAGGCTAGATTTCTGGTCGCCTACAAAAGATGTTGCGAATTGGCTGGATTCTGGTTACCTACACTTATAATTAAATTACATTTTAAAATGTCTCTTAACTTTTTTGTTTAAAGCATTAAACCCCCCCCAATTTATTATCCACTACTTTACTAAGAAATGATTTTACTAACAGGCCAGCGCCAATAAATTTATGAAATACAATGGAGCCGTCAGAGCGACGAGTTTCCAAGAAAAGTGTTTGGGGCTTTTGGGACTCACGCAGCTGCCTGGCGTCGCACGTCTTCGAACACGTCTTCACGGAGATGTTCACAGCCTCAGCATTCCAGTGTCCCTTTGGGCCTAAATTCAGTAAATAAATATTTAAATAAAAAAAATATGATCGTAAGTCCCTAAAGGGACTAGGAACTTGACGCAGAAGTATCGGAACGGAACGATAGTCACACCATTCGAAAACCCTTGAAACGGCCAGTCTGCAGCAATACTCAACACCATGTTTTTATAATATAATATAAACCCGCTATTTTGCAAGTTATTTCGTAAAATTTTGCGGTCCTTCGATGTCGCATATAACGTAACTTGCCTCAATTTCTCCAAGCAAAATGACCGGAAGTGGGCGTTAATTATATGCAGAGGCCGTTCACTAACGTTTTTAAATGCGCTACTTAAACAAATTAATTTAAATTAGCTGGATTCTGCGGAAACGTTAGGGCAAGAACGTGAACCCAAAGAATTTCCCGATTTTAAGACATTTTACGCCAAATTGGAGAGTATCAAGACTTTCCAACAAACCCAATCTATTTCTGCTGCTCTCCCTTGATCGTAGGTGGCGTATCGGTACGGAATAAAAAAATAGTTTGCGTTTGAAATAATGCAAGTGCGCGGGATCGCGGTTAGAAAAAAAACTGGTAATTGTAGGACGGGTAGATTCGGGTGGGTGACTTGGGAGGGCGGTTGAACGGGATTTATGACTATCGATTCGGGGGAGCCAGAGCTCGGCCCCCAAAGCTATGCAAATACGCAGCGAGGGGAGCATGACATCTTTCTGCGTTGGCGCGAAGGGGCGGTTGATGGGGGAGATAAAAATGGGAGAGAGAAAGAGAGAGAGAGAGAGAGAGAGAGAGAGAGAGATAAAGTGAGAGAGAGGGAGAATGCTAAACAATGGTTCTTTTTATGCAGATATAAAATAGCAGAAAAACATTTATTTTATTAGTAATAGGCGACATAGTGGAGTTTTCGTTCCCGATTCGGATTCTTCGCCCCCACAAAGTACAGATCACAGTCCTGATCTGGTGGGAAGTTGATGGTGACGTTCTTTCCTGCACGTTCCTCAAGTAGAATTGATCACCGTCGGCCAGGCTGCCAGTGGCCCAGAACCGTTGGGCCCTACCGTGTTTTGCTATGAACCGATTGCTCCACACGTAGCTCTGGCCGTCAGCGTTCTGCAACAGGCAAACTTTCTTCCAACAATTGTCAAAAAACTCTTTTTTATTTAAGCACGCCATTTTACAAGCCATTTTTTAAAATTATGCGGGTTTTTTGGGGTTGCATACGAGCTAATTTGCCTTAAATTCTCCATAAAAAATTCATATCAAATTTCAAAAATTTTCAAAAATTCATTCTCCTTTTAATTACATGCAGAGGCCGTCCCCTAATATTTTTCAAGGCTTTGTAAAAATGTGCGTTTAAATAAAAACATGGTTTTGAAGATTGTTGCAAATTTGCCGTTTCAGGGGCTTTCGAATGGTGTAACTATCATTCCGATCCGATACTTCTGCGTCGCATTAGAGGGGATGTTTGGCCTGTAGGCTAACGCTAGTTTCGATGTACGTTAACCACCTTTAGGCAAAGAGAGTATCGGAATTCACATGAGAAACTCAATTTTAATGTGCAGAACGACAATTTTTCGAACTCTGATAGCGTGCAGTCATCTCCTAGTCACCTAATACCTAACATACGTGCCTAAACTTTTTACCCTGCTCGAGATCTCCTGGAGGCAGACTGACGGAAGTTGCATGTAAATGAACACTGACAGATACAGCCTTTTTTAGATATTGTAAGATAGGATTTGAAAAAAAGCGCGAAGATCGAAATGCGGATACCTTTGGGTAGGTGGCATTGAACACTCGGCCGTCGTCGACCACCCTCAGCATCGACGGAGCCAGATAATCTGAAAAAATAGAACAATTAGCGGAAAACCATCGGGAAAATTTTTAAGCGTATGGCTACACTTAGACAAGGCTTGTTTGCGGGTTTTTGCTACGTAAAATAAGTTAAACCAAACCCGGTCCTGGCGGGAGTGGAACGCTGGTGAACGTGGCCGTGAATTCGGGCGCGTCTGTTTTGTATCTAAAATCTGGTGTTCGCGTTTGGCAAGAAGTAGAAAAGGTACTAAAATATTACGTGAAGTCGACCATTTGCCTCGGGGCGATGAACTCGAACTTCTTGTCCTTGTTGCCGATAAGTCTAAATAAAGGGTTCTGGACGGTTAGCGGGGGGGGGGGGACCAAATTTTTTCCAGGAATTCCATATGGCACTAGAACGAAATATAAACCGTTTTTATAGCATCTTTCCAGGTTTGTAAGGCAATAAAAAAATCAGAGAAATTCTGAAATTTTTTACTTTTAGCGAGAATTTACCAAAAAAGGCCAAAAATTTACATCCAGAATTTTTAAAATTTTGAGGATATTTTTGTAAGTGGGTTTAGTTTGGTTTAGTTCGTTTTTTTTGGGGTTTAAATCGAGAAGCGTCGGCTTACTCAACAAGCTTCAAGTATTGGTCCAGATCCCAAGTCACGTTCAGCAGGTCGTCATAATTTTTGCCGATCTCCATCGATGGGATCTCGATGGTGATGTGCATACCATGCCATTTGTTTGGCGTAGAGTTAAAGTCCTAAAAATACGCGATGTTTCCGAATTCAAAGATTTAAGATTTAAATACTTCTAGTGGAGCCCACTAACATATATGCAGGGACGTAGCGTAATACCGGCCCCGGGGGCCCGGGCCCCCCCCGAAATCGACCGGGGCCCGAAAATTTCATAAGGGGGGACCCTTATGATTTTCATTTTCTCAAAAATTTTGCTGACTGCGGCGCTATTTTTTCACTTTTTTTTACGGCTATTTGTAGAGCTATGTAACCTTTTTTTCAAAAAATTTTGCCTGCGGCGCTGTTTTCTCGTTGATGTTTTGAGTTTCTTGGCAAAAATTTTAGGGCCCCCCCCCCCGAAATTCTTTTCTGGCTACGCCCCTGCGTATATGGAAACTATTTCGTAGCATTTTTTAGAGTTAAAAACCCCAAAAATTAGAATAGAAAATTTTCGCAAATTCATACTTTTTCAGGAAAAATGGCCAGAAGGTCACAATTTTCGAATACTCAATTTTTCCCCGCCAATTTTACAGCACTGAAAAACCATCAAAAAACTATTTTGTTCGAAAAATCCATACACTTTTGTATTTTTTAATGAAAATTTGTAGTTTTCACGTTAAGGAATAGCAGAAACAGTTTATAAACATTTTCTCTATTTAGATTAGAAAAATTTGACTCTTCCAGAAAATGATCCCTCTCTGCCGATATTGCAAACGTCTTCACTTTAAGAACGAAAAATCGGGGGTTTTTCACCGATTACCGTGTGATTGCCGATCACGGTATGAGCCACAGTCCCATTCCACTTTTCGAGCAGGGCGTCCTCTTTCTGGAAAACGGCCATGCAACTCCACTATAGCTACAAACTGTCTCAAAGAAAAGAGAGCCGTCAGCAGTCAGGTCCGATGTTTACGATTGAGAGATCAATTGAAAGCTAAGAGGAGAAATATGTTCAAACACTCAATTTAATCGGCTTCGGCACCATCGGCACTGTGTTTTTTTGTCAAATTTTTTGCTCAATACGGCTCAAAAGTGTTTGCCTCGAGTTGCCAGGAAAAGCGTGGAAATTTATAAATTGTGATTTTGTAAGAAATGATCGGAGAAACATCAAAAATTTGATTCATTTCGCAAAAATATGAGGAATCGTAAAAAAGTTTTAAATTTCAAAAATCAAGAGAAGACCTCTCTGCGGCTCGTCGAGAGCTTTCGATAGATACCTAACTCGTAAAAATCGGACATCACTGCGGACCGCTAGAAGGGGTTCGTTGTTTGGGACGCCCTTCATAATGACCGTACCACGAGCTTCAGCGATATTTTCTGCCCTGGAGGGTTGGCAATGTCTTTTTGGATATACTTTTGGTATGCTAAATGGATTGGAAGTAGATGGCAATCACAAACTCACGGATGAACTCCCATTCTCCGGATACGGTAGCGGCCAGGAGAGCGAATATGCCCAAGCCGGCCAACATGTCCAGCACGTTTAGGCGGAAATTGTTGCAAAGAACGGCCGGTGGCTGTTTATAAGCCCAAATTGTTTTATGAAAGGATAAACACGGAAGTAGTTCGTGGAGTTCAGGTCACACCCCCCAAAAAACCCGGTCTGATTCGATGGGGTCAAGGCTGCAAAGTGGACCAAAATATCTCTCACTCACTCTCTCACTCACTCTCTCTCTCACTCACTCTCTCACTCACTCTCTCTCACTCACTCTCTCTCTCTCTCCCTCTCTCTCCCTCTCTCTCTCACTCTCTCTCACTCACTCTCTCTCACTCTCTCTCTCTCTCCCTCTCTCTCTCTCTCTCTCTCTCTCTCTCCCTCTCTCTCTCATCTCTCTATTCCCGTGGCACCCCACCCAAATACTCTTTGATGTTCATCCTACCTTATATAATTTGGTCGCGTATCTTTGTGTGTGTGTGTGTCCGGCGCCAGGGAGGGCTACTTTGCATAATTCCAAAAATACAAATTTCCTCATTCTTGCAAGTTGCACGCGCGGGTGTGGTCGGATGAAGGGAGGGGTCCGAAGGACCCAAGCTATCGGAAAGTCAAATTTCTGATGCAAAGGCCGCATTCCAGCGCCCAAGGCCCGCGAAGCGGGTTTTGGGCGCTGGTTTGTTTATAGTTTTGAAGTCTGATACAATAAAAAATTTATTGCGTCCCTATTGCATGGCGAAAAATAACGATGGTTTTTCGTGGTGTGGCAGGCATGCCGTTTCAGCCGGGATCGGAGACCTAGAAAAAAAATTGGAAGTCGAGCCAGAATCTATCGTTTGTAAGTCAGGGTTAATTAAGACCAGTTTGAAAAGCCGCTTCGAGACTTTTCAACCTTGGCGCCGTCAGAGTACATGATATCCTTCACATTAGATGCCGTATTTCCTCTAATATAAACCCCACTCTATTATAACCAGTGGCGTAGCTGACCGCAAATAACTATGCTGACCCATAAAAACTGAAGATCCTATGCAAAATCCACATGTAAATTGCGTGCTAAAGCAAGCAGGACTCCGCTGTTCTTACGCTTTTTTTAAGAAATGGTTTAATATCGGGCGCGGGCTAAAGAATTTTGTAAAACGAAAAGCGCTTGTTTTCTTGCCGTTTCAAGGGCTCTCGAATGGTGTAAAACTCGTCCCGATCTGAATTTTCTCGGAAACGCTAGACAGGATCGATTTTTTGGGACACTCTATATTTGCTAAGATGGAAAAATATAAAGTAATTCGTAAAAACAAACTTACAGTTCTCCTAGAAGTCGGCCCCAATTGCCGCACCGCACCAACACCGCTCGATTGTTAAAAATTGTATAGAATATTGTTATAGAAAACAAAAAAAAAATTGAAAAATTAAATATTGATTCAATATCGCTCAATAATCACAAAAACGCTCTTTTTCAGTTCCGCCGATCGGCACTTTATGTGAAGACCTGGGTCGGAAGGTTAGAGGCGAAAGAAGAAAATCATGTCGCAGAATTTTGAACCTCCCACGAAAACCGGGCCGTCACAAACTTAGCCAATCAGCATATCCAGGGGGACCACTTGGAGGAGAGAGCCACCCCCCTTTTTGTCTTTCTAAAATTTACAGACTCCAAACCGCCCAGCTGGATTGGTGGAGATAAAATCTGCCAGGATGCCCACCGAATGCCGATTAGGGGGAAAGAGTAAGGAGAGCAATGAGAAGAAAAAGAGAAAATCCAACACACCGATTGTCGAGATTCTCGGGCCCGAATTGCCAGCGTCACTGGTTTCGTTCTTGCTACCAATGGCAACAGCGCTTAGGTCTCACCGATCACCCACTCACACACGTCTCATCAAAAACGCCGAAAGTTGTAATCTCGCTGGCAACCAAGGTTTACCAAGAGACCATCGACTTTGTATCGGTGGCTTTCGTTGCTTTTGAAATCTTTTTTCTTTTGTCTTCGTCAATATATATTCACAATGTATAGCAAAATTAATAATATCTAATCAATTAGAGCCTTGAGCACGGATGTTATTAGCAAAAATTTGATCTGCTTCTTGCTGCTTGCCTTTTGCAGTATCTGCGGAGGCCTTCTCTAGATATTTCTCATCAACTTCTGTAACGATTCCTGCCCGATGGGAGACGATCGTCAGTGTCAGAAAACTCCAGTCGTAACCAGCCCATTTATTGCGTAGTTTTGTTTTGTTATTTTTCCCGGGCTGCGGCTTCTTTTTGTGCTTACAGCACTTCAGCTCGACAATCTGATGGCGACCGTCGTCAGAGCGTACAAAGCCATCACCCTGGACACAGAGCAGCACTTCCAAATCGCCAATCCAGGTCTTGATCACGTAGAAGTCAAGGCAACCAATGTGATGGGGTTGTTCATTCCCATTTTCGTCAAAGATCGCAAGCGACGAAAGCACTTCGGCCACTAGCCCAAAACATACCATATCGACGTTCTGTTGGCCCCTCTTTTTAGTGCTGACACACCTGAAAAGCATCATGCCACTGGGATGTTGAGATTTGGCTTGCTCGTATTCGCCAATATCGTAGCCGGCATAGTAACAGGTTCGCCAGCTGCGAGGGCCAGCAAACTCGATGAATGGAAGGTGTCCGTACTGCAAAAAAAACTGATCGCCATTTGGGTGGTTCGCAATTAGGTCCAAGAGGAGGTCCATATGATGTTTAATATAAGGCACCGAGGTGAAGTCTTTCGGGAGTAGTCGTTCAGCTTCCTCGTGAAGGTTTAAGCCCATCAAACTGCTAGACAACGCATCCCCCCGCTTAACGTTGCTGGCCCGGGGAATATCTCTAATCGTCATAGAATAAGACAAGTCAACATTATTATGGAAAACGGAATACATGCACACAAACTCATAACCGGCATCGGTTTCAGATCGCGCGGGCATCCTGGCAGATAATATCTGAGGAAACCATGGCGGCGAAGGCTTTTATACAAAGCGCGAAACACTCCCCTTATCGGGAAACGTCCCTAAAATTCGATGGGGAGGTGGTGGATTAGCCTACAACCTCTTGGGTCGGCGCCGCTTATCTGCTAACGCGCGATCGTTTGTAGGTGATTTTGGCATTTCGGGACCGGACCTAGCCAGTCCGATCGAGAAAAAAGCTGACAAGGAGTGCTTTTTGAGTCATCGACAAAACCTTACGGGACCTAGCTCATCGGAAAGAGAATTCGATTGTGAACGAGACCCCGTTGTTCTTTTTTGCAAAATGGCCATCGCTGATTTTATCAAATTAAAAAATCTAAGACCGTCTCTTACCATGATTATCCTTGGTTCAAAAAGAGAGGCTTTTGGCTTTTTTAATTTTATAAAATCAGGGATAACCATTCCGCAAAAAAGACAACAGTGTCTTATTCAGAATCGAATTCTCTATCGAATGAGCTGGGGCTCGTAAGGTTTTGCCGATGTCTCAAAAAGCACTCCTTGCGAGCAAGATCGAGGCACGATTTTAGGGTTTTCCGTGTACGAAAACCTCCCATTATCCGTCCCTCGGGGAAGTATACCCTCCTTGTTCCGATCGATTTTCCAGAATTTCGATAAAATTTAAGTTAAAAAGACCTTTCTCTCTCTCTTTCTCTCTCTCTCTCTCTCTCTCTCTCTCTCTCTCTCTCTTTCTCTCTCCCTCTCTCCCTCTGCCTCTATCCCTCTCTCTCTCTCTCTCTCTCACTCTCTCTCTCTCCCCCTTTGCGTGCACATATAAAATCGCGGGAAAACTCTTTATCTTATTCAAAATACGCGATAAATTTGAATTCTCGTTCTCTATTCGGGTTCTTCGCACCCACAAAGTACAGCTGATATTCTTTGTTTGGCGGGAAGTCGACGGTGATGTTCTTTGATGGGTCAAGATTCAGGCTAAACAAGGCAATTTGGACGGAATTCTGACAAGGAGTGCCTTTTGGGTGTCATCGGCAAATCCCTTCGAGACCTAGCTCATTCGATAGAGAATTGAATTCTGAACAACCCTTTGTCGTTCATTTTTGCAGAATGGCTTTTCCTGATTTTATAAAATTAAAAACTAGGGTGCGAAAATCCCATAGTTCCTCGGTTGCTGTCGCCAGACAAGCGCCCAGCAGCCCTAGGTGAAGTGCCCACGGGTGCGCCTTCACCCATCATCACCGATGGCGCTGCGGTTAACGCATCTGCCTTCGAAGTTTCTTTTTGCCTTTGGTTGAAGGTTCGGTTCTTTTATGCGTGTTTCCTTTTGCTTTTTGAACCTTGATGATATTTCCACACCTTTTAGGCATTTCTGGGTCCTGTGGAGGCATTAGCAACGTTTCCACGTTGGGCTAGGACAAGAAATCAGGACATTTCTCTGGCCAAAATTTTCTCTGGGACTGTGACGGCCAATTTCAATTATTCAGATTCTTAAAACGCTCTGAAAGTCACAAAAGTTTACCAATACCGGAATCGAACTAGCAACCCGAAGCAAAAAAAGTTTGAAAGACTGACGCCCTAGCCACTGCGCCACGTCTAGCGGTGGGAAGAAGGGGCCGGAGGGCCTCTTCCCCTTGGGGCTGCTCCGGGGCAGCAACGTGCCGACGTGGACGCATAAATTCGACAGCAACCGAGGAACTATGGGATTTTCGCACCCTAGTTTTTAATTTTATAAAATCAGGAAAAGCCATTCTGCAAAAATGGACGCCGAGAGGTTGTTCAGAATTCAATTCTTTATCGAATGAGCTAGGTCTCGAAGGGATTTGCCGATGACACCCAAAAGGCACTCCTTGTGAGGAGATTGTAGTTTTTCGAAAATCATACCTAATCTTCTCCTGCGTCTCCACATTCCTCAAGTAGAATTGATCTCCGTCAGCCAGCAGACCCGAACTCAAGAATTTCCAACCCGATTTCCATGCTGAGAAATGCTGACTCCAGATGTAGCTGAAGCCGTCGGTGTTCTGGAAATAGGAGAGAGTGGAAGAGAGAGAGAGAGATAGATAGATAGATAGAGAGAGAGGGAGAGAGTAAGAGACAAAGAAGGAGAGAGAAAGAGCGGAAAGAAAGCGAGAAAAAGCGAGAGCGACTACCTTTGGATACGTCGCATTGCACTTCCAAGCTCCTTTCCGCAGCTTGGACGGCGGAGCGAGAAGATCTGAATAATGAACTGAACTAAATATGCACTGGATGTTTAACAGAAAATAATCCAAACTTGCCACGTCCTTGCTTGAGCGGTACGCTCGTGAAAATGGCGGTGAATTCGGGCGAGTCTTTTGTATATCTAGACGGGGAGATCGTATTTTAAAGTTATTGGTACATTAAAATACATACCAAAAATATGTATGTACGGATTACGAATAAGATATCGATCCAAAAATAAGAATAAATTACATGAAGCCGACAGCCTGCCTCGGTAGAATGATCTCGAACTTCTTGTCTTTGTTGCCGATTAACCTAAAACAACATTTTTAGCGAATTTTAGCGCCCCATGAAAAATTTTTTTCAGCCCTTGAGACCCGACTACCATTGAGGGAGAGTTCGTTCATGGTGCGTCGGCTCCAGGGTTGGTCATTTTGCGTCCCGTCCCCGTCCGTCCGCGTCCGGACGGGGACGCGGGACCGTCACCCTAATTTGCATAAAATTAGGGGACGGACGGGGACGCGTCCGGGAAGGGACGGACGGACAGACGGGGGACGGGGTGACGGTCAGCGTCACCCCGTCCCCGATGCAAATGCCGGAATGCAAATGGTTTTCCTACCAGTAATTATTTCGGGTCTCCTTCTTGTTTCTTTAGGGGAGTCAAAAATACATGCAACTCAGGCCAAGCTGGAAGTTATACCTAGATGGCGTCGGCGCTGCAGATAATCACCATTTTTTCGGAATTTGCTACAGAGCTTAAAAATTCGAGATATTCAAGTTAGAAAGCAATTGGTTACCTACCCTACGTGCTAGGTTATAAGCATTTCATCGTCATCATGCAATCCACGTTTTGTACCTTGCTCTGCGAAATTCTAAACCCAGCCGATGCGTGATTTGAATGCCATTACTTTATCCCCGTAATTTGCATCGGGGACGGGGACGCTGCCCTGTCACCGTCCGTCCCCACCGTCCCCGTCCCGTCCCCGTCTGTCCCCATTTCGGGATGCAAATTAGGGGACGGGGACGCGTCCCCGTCCCCGTCCGTCCCGTCCGTCCCTGAACAACCCTGGTCGGCTCCATTGGATGGAATAAAAGAAGGAATTCCCTCACCAAATTGAAGCCAATTTCGCACTATCCGGCCACCCCTTTCTCACAATTTCCCGATTGATCCTGCGGATTTTTCGTTAAAAATTCTCTTAAAAATGTAAGTAATTTTTAATTTTATAGCTTTTACTTGTTACATACTTTATATATCTTTAGGTTTTCACAGTTAAAACCAATTTTAAACACTATCAATCAAGGTTTTAATTTTTCATCAGTTTTGGCCATATAAAACCAATTTTTTGGATATATATAGTGGTAAATAAAAATTTCTATGATGCAAAATTAAATGATGAACGAATTAAAATGATTTAGGAATCTAAAAGCTATTGTCTATAACAAATCCCGACGCTGGGCCGGCCATACATTTTATGTCGATGTGGAGGAGGGAGCGACGGTCGGGGATTTTAAGGTATGCTTTTTAATTGCTTTAATTATTATTTTTACGTAATTTTAGCCATTTTAATTAAATAAAAATAAAAATTAAATGAAAGTTGCTAAGACGCAATTAACGAGAAAGTTTTTAGAATGCCGTGATGCACCAAACGAAGATCCCGCCCGACGAGATGTGGGTCGTTTTTGGAGGCGAGTTTTCGAGGTTTTGTAATGAACAGACTGGAAAATAGCGTGTTTTAGAATGTAGTTAGCCCTTTAAGACCGCCGTGAAACCATATTGAAAATTTAAGCCTTAAATAAAACCGGAATTTTAGTAACCGAGCTGAAAGACAACGTGCAGCTCGCTGATGTGCATATCCGAGACGGCTACACCCTGTACGTCACCCCAACCACCGTAGAATTCCCTGAATACCCTAATTTGTGATTAAAAATCAAGGATTTAAGATGATTGATTAAACGACGCAATGCGATAAAAACATCGTGAAAAACCAATTCAATGCCTAAATAGTTTTATTGAGATCTTCAAGGGATATTTGAGAGCAACGAAAGTGATCAAAAATCACAAAATTGGAGGAATATGGTAGAAATTCGACTCAAAAATTATCAGAAAAACTAAAATACCTGTCGTTTCTCACCTTTTTATTTTTTTGTGGAAAAATTAATTTCTTTTTGCAAAAATTTAGCTAAACTTTTTAAATATAGTTACAGTATCGGTTAGTACAAGAAAGACAAAAATTTGAGGTTAAATTTGTTCAGGAAAAATCAGTTGATTTTATAGCGTGGCATCGTAGCGAATAGTTCCCTCATTCCCAAAATGGGTCCTCGATTTCGAGCGGGGGAATTTGGCGTGCCAGTTGTTCAGCACGCGCTGCCTGGCGTCCTCTTTTGCGTACGTGGCGATTTGTTCTCTGAAATGACAAACTGGTAATACGCTTTTTGTCGGGATGTCTCCGCTATTTTTGCTTTTTTTAAAGGCACTATGCAGCAGGAAATCGAAAACTACGCGATACGCCTAAAAAATGAAGGTCGGTACAACCCTAAGCCGCGCTAAAACAAAATTTTAAGTGTCATTTGGTGTATCGCGTAGTTGTCTATCTCTGCTTTTTAAAGGAACTGTGAAGGAAATGAAAAGTGAACTATGCTCATACCTGCTGGGGCTGCACCGTGGTTCCCTGGGCGCGTTCAGCTTTCGCTTCAACCATTCCACGAACGCCGCATTGGCTTGTTCCCTGAAAAAAATAATGAATAAAGATGCGCGTAAGGCATGACTAGGTATCTTGTTGGCTATGGATTTCCATGGATTGCCGCGACACGTTACGCGCACGCCGGGGCGTAATGGTTTGAGAACGTATCACTTGCGTAGCAGGTTGAGAAGCGGGAAAATAGCAGTAAATCCATAGCGAAATCTTGTAATTCCCCTTAATTTACCGTAATTACCCGTTTTCCTCTTTTTTTCCGTTGGCAATGAATTACGAAATCGGGCGTTTCAGGCGTGAGCGGCAAAAATTAGAAAATCTATAGCCAACAATCGATAGGCAAGCCTTGCATGAGCCTTTAAAGGAAGGCCGACAGGACCTTATGAGGCCATTTTAAAGATCCCCTGAAGACACAAAGGCATAAAAGTCCACTAGCTGTTATGCCTCTACATACCTTTTGCGTGCATCCTCCGCCTCGCTGCGCAATTTCTGGTCGACCTGAAGCCGGGTGGCACTCTGGAAATATGGGTATGGAATAGAGAAAGAGAGAACAATAGCAACCAGCCATGGCCCGGCCATAAATTATTCTTTTTTCAGTGCTAGGTGAGTGGGGGTTTCAGTGTCGGGGTATTGATTTTTAACAAAATTTTCGAGTTACCAGGCGGATCGTGAAAAAAACTTAAACGTCTGTGCTTTTTTGATACCTTACCACACGGCTAGTAGTGCCAAAAGCCCCCTGTTAATAAAAACAGAAAGTTTAATTACGTAGCGTAATCGAATAAGACGACTTTTAGCGATTTTTCGTATTTCGATTTCTATTTGTGCAAGCCAAACAGTCAGATTGCGATGAAGAATTATATGGCGTAATCCATTAAACCGACTTATAGCACGATTTTCGGCTATTTCAAGATTTTAGTCACATCGCCGCGCTTTTTGTGATAGGAATTACATGGCGTAATCGATTACGCCAATAGTTTATCTATTTTCAAAGCTGTTTTACCCGTGGTGTTTTCATTTCTCGACGAATAAGGCTCTCCACTTCCGCGGCCTGTTTCTAATGGTCAATCAACATATCCTAACCAAAGACTACTGTTTTGGACACAGCTTACCGATTTTTTTTTAAAGATTTTTAGACAAGTTTTAGTTTCTGAATGCCTCATAAATGGCTCAGAAATTACCAAAGCCTTATTAAACTTACATTGCTACGCTGCGGCTTCTGCGGTGGCGCCGTCCCATTTGCTGTTGTTTTTGGGCGCCTTGGTCCTTGGGATCGAGTACGCAGGGCGGAAGAGGCGCTGAAAAACTAACAATGTAGCTGTAATATCAAAAAGGACGACATACTCACAGAATCGCCGACAGACTGATATTCCAAAAGTCTGGGACTGAGGCGAAAAACGAAACCGCCACTGACAGCCCCCGACCCGAAATTGAGCTGCGTATGCATTGCATATTTGCGGTTGGCTCCCGGCCGACTCAAAACACCCAAAGCCAACGTGAAAATTCGGACATAGCCGTTCGTAGTTTCCAGTCTTTTCAAAATGTGAGTGGTCGACCCAAAAAAATTATCGTAGCGACGTAATTAGGCATTATTAAACCGGTTAAATCTTTCCAAAAGCGTGCATGGACCAATGATCATCAAAATGACCGGAAATAGCTTTAGACCGTTTAACTTATCAGTATTATTGGTGAGAGTGCAGTTTACCCCTCCCACAGCCGGCACCCAACTTGTGTATCTCGGCTCCCTGTTCATCTACAAGTGTGTCCAGTATACCAAAATGTTCGTCTGACTCTGGCGAGTATTTTGGTATACTTTACACGCCTGTAGGTCAACAGGGCGCCGACTTAAGGGTAGGTGGGTGCCGGCTGGGGGAGGGGGTAAACTGCTCTTAAACCGTCTTTTTGAAAGCTAGATACCTGTTTCTAGCAAATGAAACGCAGACCCAAAAAGACACTTTAAAATATACGATTTTAATTTCAAAAATCGCTAATCGTAAAAATCGCATCCAGAAACCATGAAAATTACTCGAAAAGATTCCCTATCACCTGTTCGAAAATCATCTGTTCGAAAATCACCTGTTCGAAAATCATCCGTTCGAAAAATCATCTGTTCGAAAGTCATATGTTCGAAAAGACATCTGTTCGAAAAATCATCTGTTCGAAAAGTCATGTGTTCGAAAATCATCGGTTCGAAAATCATCTGTTCGAAAAATCACCGTTTTCGAAGCAACAACTTTTCCAAAATTCACCTTTTTTTGAAAAGACTTTTCATGACAAAAAAACTAAAAAGAACAAAAAGACATAAGAGGTTCAAGTTTTGGCGATGTTGTCGAGGAACTCGGCCATATATTCTTTGCTGTAGTTCTCGCAGAGCTGCTGCTGCTCGTCGATGGTCACCCTCGGGCGCTTATTTGGCTTGGCGGAGGATTCGATATAGCCGCGCAATTTCAGATTTGCCTCGAACTTCCCCAAGCAACATGCAAAACACAGCATTTTAGTAGCAATAGCTTCCCATAGAATTTTTCCCCATTTGGGACCTTTTTCGAATAGGTGATTTTTCGAACCGATGATTTTCGAACAGATGACTTTTCGAACAGATGACTTTTCGAACAGGTGATTTTCGAACAGGTGATTTTCGAACAGATGATTTTCGAACGGATGATTTTCGAACAGATGGTTTTCGAACAGATGATTTTCGAACAGGTGATCGGCCACCCTCGAAAAACTTCATATTACAACGCATAAACTATCTAGATGATTTTAAGCGGCAATCTGAAATCCTGAAAGTCGAAAAAATAGCTTGAAGGCAGCATAAATCTTCAACAGACACATTTCAAATTTTTCAAGGATACTAATCCCCAAAACTGACATCCAGTGAACCAAATAATCACTTCAAAAAAATATAATGAATGGTCTAGAACATGATTTCAGAAACTAATTGACAAAATAACTATCAAAAAAACGTTCTGTAAATCAAAATTCCCACCTGCGCGTGGATACTGTTGACGTATCCATGCGGGACACCCTCAAGAGTTGTGGTGCCGTTGGTGGTGGTTGTATTGGTTGGTGTGGTGGTTGTGCCTGTGGTTGGGCCTCAACTGGGCCCTTCGGCTTCTCCTCATCCCCTGGGAGGGCATCCATCGATGGCCGCCTCTATCTCTCTTCTCTCTCCTCTTCTCGTGCTCTCTCCCCTTGTCGTCTTTGTTTCGTGTGCCCTGGGGCTATATTCTGCGTGTTTCTCCCTTGTTTCTCTTGTCTCTTCTCGTGTTTTCACACTATCTGAAACGAGGGAGAGATATATTTCATTCCTGCCAAAATAGCAGAGTGGAGAAAAGAGGGGCCCGCGAGACCGGAAATTTGGGGGTGCAGAAGGAAAGGAGAAGCCGCAATTGGAGGGCAGGGCTGGAGGAAATTTGGGAAAGTGCTGCAGAGAATATTATGGCCGAAAAATTAAGGCGAAATTGGCTGCGCAGGCCAGCAGGGATCATTTGGGAATTGGGGATGTCGAAATTGTAGGGGAGGAGCGAAGAAAATTTGCAAAATTGTGGGCTGACTAGCAGACAGTATTTGGGAAATCGAAAATAGGGCAAAAATCACAGAGACCAATTAGCAGGGATCATTTGATAGTCCGGAAACGTTGGATTGGAAAGCCGCTAAGGAAAAAATTTTGGAATATATAGACGGCCTAGCAGATACCATTTGGGAAAAGGCTACGCAGTCTAGCAGCGGTCCTTTGCGAAGCGGTGACATTTTCGCAGGCGACGAAAAACTGCTGGAGAAGACGTCTATGGATTTAAAATCAAACAAAAATGGCTAGGAGCACTAGCAAAAAGCCTTCTGCAATAAACGGAGCAAATTAGCAAAGATCCTTGGGGACGAATTCAGGACAGTTTGGAATGTACGATTAGATAAAAAAAACGCGGTAACTAACGGATGGCTTTGACGCCTGGCTGCGAACAATTTGAATTGGAATTGGGGCGGATAGATTCAAATATGGCCGAAAGCTATCAGAGACTACTATGCAGCAGCGTGGGAAATTTGGGAAGACGTGATTTCACTATTAGACGGTGATCAGGAGCATTTAGGAGGTGAAGAGTAATAAAAACGACACCGCTCAGACGCTGCCGGTCCAGCAGAGATCATTAGGGAAAGGCGGTCGAATCTCTATGAGCAGATGAGTAGCAGAGAGTATCAACAGTAAATTGCAAGGAGGCAAAATTACTACAAAAACCTAGCTAGGCTGCTAGCAAAAAACCGTTTAGGGATAGGGAAGCAGAAAAGCTAGAGAGAAATGAGTACGACGCGTTCCGCGGGGCCATCCGTGTCCCGATGCTATGCAGAACCGAGGGGAGCAACAACTCAATTTGGGCGAGGGCCAGCGAGAGATAGAAAGTGAGACGGAGAGAGAGAGAGAGAGAGGGAGAGGGAGAGAGAGAGAGAGAGAGAGAGAGAGAGAGAGAAAGAGAGAGGGCGAGAGGGAGAGAGAGGGCGAGAGAGAGTACAATTGCTTCTTCTTCTTCTTCTTCTGCTGTGTGCCATTCCATTCGACTGACCCTCATTAAGCCTTGAAAGGGAGGGTCATCATGGAGAATGACCACGATTCGACCGGCCAGAGGGGTAATTTTGGGCTTAATTAGCGTATTCCGTGCGCTTTACGAGTTTTTAGGCATTATTAAAGGCGTCGGCAAGCCTCCCAATGTCAAGAATCCCAAAAATTAGTAAATAACTTATACGTATTTTGAGTAAATCAACTCAAAACCTACGGTTTTTATGAAACTATGATCGGATTACGCTACGACATCCAACCAAAATTAAAAATTTGCATATGATGGCGATTTCACGACGTGCTATAGTGCTTTTTGAAAACACCGGCAAGTCAAAAACTATTCAAAAATTCCAAAAAAATCGCGAAAATTGACAAAATTTGTATTTTTCGGCCGAAAATCATTACGCTATGAAATCCGCGATTAAGCCTTTAAGTAAGTTTTTTTCAGTTAACTGTAAGCCAGAAAACAAATCCGAAAATCCATAGTCTTCAAAAAACACTTCTATCGCGGCCGATCCTGACAAGCAAGTGAATTTGCGCGTTTCCACGCCGAAACTAATTACGACAAGCCTCTCACTTTCCGTGGGCCAAGAAATGTGGGAAAATGGGTTTTGGCTTGTCAGTCACTTCAGGAAGGCTAGGATAGGAAGGAATGTCTGAAAATGGGCAGCTAAAAAGCCCATAAATAGAAATTTGCGAAAATCCGCGAAAAGTTGCCCAAGGTACCGTACGCAAGCTTTGAAAATCCACTTTCAGTTTAATGGTGTAAGGATACAATATATCGGCTGCCAGTTTGACGCTTAAAAAATAAAAAGCTCGAAAACAACCAAAAAAAAATGAAAATTTGGCTGAATTCAGACGACCTTCAAAATCGACCTAGATACTGCACTCAATCCGGTAAAATTTAAAAATATTTCGATTATTTTTTGTATAAATACCGTATCTTGACTACCAGTTAGCAGTTTCCAGGAAAAACCCACAAATTTCGGGTGTATTGGTGGTTGTGGCTAGGGTTGTTGGTAGTGGCCCACCCCAGAGGCCCAAGAAGACCAATTTTCTATAGAAGAAGGGGAGGGGCTCAATCCTTTGGGAAAAGAAGGAAGGGCACCACAAAGGATTCGGTTTCATCTCTCTCCCTCTCTCTCTCTCTCTCTCTCTCTCTCTCTCTCTCTCTGTCCTCCCCCAAAATGGGCCCCATCTGGCCATGTGATCCGGGCCGCATGCAAATCGGGGCCTGGGGGCTTTGCGGTGCGCATTTTCGACCCAATTGGTATGCAGGATGGGGAAAGAGAGCGAGAGAGCGCTAGAGAGAGCGAGTGAGAGCGCGAGAGAGAGAGAGAGTGAGGGTGAAAGACGACAGACAGACAGACAGCGAAAATCCCAGTCATTCTGATCCATTTAATTCATATTTATGCAAATTGCACGCAAATTACGGTGCATATTATCGAAACGGCTAAATAAAAAGAATCACAAAATTTGAGTGTACCTGGCGAGTTTGGAGTTTTTGGAATATTAGCTTAAAAAATAAGTACATAAATTTTCGATGCTGATATACATAATTTTAACGTCCGATTGTTGGCAATTAATTTAAATAAGTTAAATAATGTTCAGTTTCGTTATCCAAGCCCGTGATCCTCGAACAATCCTTGTGGTGTCTCGCCCTCTTGCAGCTGATCCTGGGCCATGATGATGTTGCGGATCTGCTTTTTACTGGTTTCCTGAAACAAGCCAACTTTAATCGAATTTTTCATAAATTCATCCTCATTATGTAATTTATCACTTTAAGGTATGTAAATTTAAAGGAAGGTCGAAGGAAAATTTTAAAAATTACCTGCACCTCACCGGCCAGCAGAAATTCATCCAAGATAAAATAGGCCTTCTCGTAGTTGAAAATGATGTCGAGCTCGCAGACCTAAAGGTGATTTTTGTGGTTTGAATGACCGTATTCTTCTCGTAATCTGAGCACTAAAATATAATTTAATGCATTAACAGGAGTGTTAAATTTTAAAGAGTTTTAGATAAAAATATGTATTTTAAGGTAATTATCGTATTAATACGGTAATCCATAAATAAAAAACACAGTAATTACGGCAATCGATACCGTAGTTTGCAAAAAACTTACAGAGCTAAAATATTTGTCCAGCAGTTCCACATATCGGTGGATAACTTCAAGCGTAATTAATTCATTGTCCTCATCATCCACTGCGCAACAGAAATATAGCGAGGCGTATCTAAATTTAATTATTTTAACCATTTTGATATTACGATAAGGCTGGCAAGCTAGAAAAAAAATCCTTTAGGAATCATTACCCACCTTTTATAGACGACCTTCATATTGCTCGAATACTCCAAAAAAGCGCACATTTTCGGCTTTCGCGCCAGAATTTGCGTGATCAACTCGCGGCAAATTTTCTTCTTTTGCTAAATTTGGATTGGATGACGTAATTGGTTAAATTACCTTGTCTAAATAAGGCGAATACCACTTCTGCAATCGCAATTTGCCTTGGCGAGAGAAGAGCAGCATGAAGTGCATCATTTTGGCGGCTGGAAATTTTATAGAAGCAATTTTGCGCTTTTACGTTATGAAAAGTAATGTAATTTCATGTAAAACAGACTGATTAACTTATCTATTTTACCAAGAATGTAAAAAAAACGCTGAAATTCGTACTTTGTGATTTTTTTTGTTTGTTATAGTGTTTTTTTTTCCCGATTTTCACAACTTGAAATTGAAAGGAAAGCGCAATAAATAAGCAAGTTTTTTCTACAACTTTTATATTTGTACTAAATCGCGGAGAGTATGGAATTTACAGCTTACCCTAGAACTAAATTTTTCATACGGCAGATGTTAGGTGATTTTTTCGAGTTTCACCGAAATTTACAAGGCTTGCACTTTACAAAATAATTTAGTGCATATAAAAATTATAAATATATCTATAGACTGCGCTTTTCTATAGTTAAAACGTGGTTCTTTTGTTGTACAGGTTGTCAAGGGGTCGGCGGGGCCCCACATCGAGACCCGCTGGTGGCTGTGTTGGATCGCCGAGGGCGCACCGGATAGAGGTGTATATGGGATTGTGGCGTAGTGTTGGCCCCAGGAACACCATATACCGGTTTGTACGCTACGAAACAAGACAAATCGCGCCATCAAAATACCACAAAATATTGTAAAATGCCGCGTTTACATTCCTGCAATTTTCCCAAATTTTTCTGTAGCAAATAGCCACACTTTGATCGGTTTAGCCAGTAAACGGTCCCGAACTCGCCCTTTTCCGTCGTTTTTATGAATCCCGCGACGAATAATTTGATAGAAAAAACTTTATTTTTAGAATTCAAGGTGAGAACGATTCTTTCACTTTTCGTTTCCGCGTCAATCGTCCGGATTTGGGTTCCTCGGCTTCGGGTTTCGCTGCGGCAACTTCCGGTGGTGGTTGTCCTGGAGGCAGCTCCGTTTCTACCGCCTCGTAGTCATCCACCGGCTGCAAAAAAGTTTGCTGTTCGCTTAAGCAGTTAACTTTGCTCTTTATCCAGTTAGGCTTCATCTTTATAAACTTTTGTCTTTCTCTGACTTGTAAAAGCTTAAAAAATGTTGAGTTTCGCAAAAAAATGCAGATTTAGAAAGTTTTCAACGTGCTGAATACGAAATTGACTACCTCCTGCTTTACTCGAGCCATCAAATCCGAGAACAACTCCTCGGGATTAACATTTGCTGTCTCTTCCATCAAATTGTATGAGGCCGGTGTAGAATCCAAATCCTCTGGCGCCTCTATTCTCACCATTGCTGCCTAAACAGCTCATCTTATAGGGGGGAAATGTTGATTTTACTATATTTTTCGTATTTGAGTTAATTAATATTTAAATAAGGCGTACCGTATCCGGCGCTCTTTGTTGCATATTTGGCATTAATACAAGATCTCCAGCGACACAACACGTTTCTACCGTCTCGTCCGTTACTTCTGGATGTTTCCGGAGACAGTGACTTTTTAGTCTGAAAGAATTTATTGGATCTTCAGGAACTTCTGCTAGTTTGCCATTTTCTTGATATTTTTTATTTCCTCAATTTTCTCTGCTTGCCTGCCCGATATTTTCTAAACTGCGATAAAACCTGGCTTGCGGCGTTTTCTAAGTCATACGAATTCCTCAAGGATAACTGCTAGGTTGCCGGACATGATTAAATTATCCAAAAAAGTCTGCTTGCCTACTACAGTTCCAAAATTCTTCAAAGATCTCTGCTAGCGCGCCCGCACATGTGTAAAAGTTCCCAAACTAAACCCTGCTAGCCAGCGATCGAAATGAATTTGTGAAGAATTCTTGCTAGCCCCTCCTGCACTAAAAAAATCCTCAAATTTCCCCGAGCCTGAATCCCCAAAAGATCTTTGCTTGCTTGCCAGAAGGGTGATCTTTCGTCAACAAAACGTACTTATGCCTCTGTTCGTAGCTCATCATACACCCTTTTGCCGGGCATCGATATGGTGTCGTCTCCAATTTGTGATCCAATAAATGACGTGTGTATTTACAGCGATTTTCGAAGATTAGGCCGCATTGCATGCAGGAGAGGGAGAGAAGCTGAAATTCCATGTTAAAAAAATCTCTTTTTTTTTGGAAAACGCAATTTTTCTCAAACGAAAGTATTTCAAAATTTCTAGAATTATTTTGACGGCAATTTCTCGTGTTCTAATGCCATTTTCAACGGCGCACCTTCTCCGCAGTCATCGGTTTCACCCGGGCATTTCTATTGGTGGCGACGAGATCTCGTTTCCGACCGGGTCGCCGTTGAATGATATGTCGGAGCGTCACGCCCGAGACGTCCATTCCTGAGGATGCGATACAAGCCGAAAGTTTGGCTTGCAGGGCGTGTGGCGGCCTCGAATCGACTGGCGAAGGCGTCAGGCTTTCCAGGGGTGCGACGCTACAAAATACATCTGTTTACGGCCGTTTTTAGCGTTAATTTACCTTTGGCAAGGTGGAGGCTGTGGCTTAGGAGGAGTACATTGTACACCTAAGCCTAGCGACGGTGTAGGTGGGGCTTTTGGAGCCGGAGTCTGAAAAATTCGGCTCTTTTGCTTTACCCAGGGGGGGGCGGGGAATTTTGGAAAGGAAGACCCCCTAAATAAGGTTCTTATTCAATAACCAGGGTTGAAAAACCGCTTCGCGGCTTTTCAACCCTGGCCCCGTCTAACGCACACATATTTCTTCCCGAACCTTGATTGCAAAAAAATGAAAAGGATCCCTCTACCCCCTTATATAGGCTTTCCCCCACTTCCGGTGCATGCAAATTGGCTCCTAACAAGATATTTTCCGATATCTTTACACAAACTAGATTTTGATAACGAAAAAGTAATTTTTCAAAGCTTTGATTCGTGTGCACTCATCTCGGCACCATTACGCACCTAATGACGTATCATACGTACCCTAAAAACCTTCCCCTGAGGCTGTAGGTGAGAGACAACCTCACGGAAGTTGCATGCAAATGCACACACACAGACACTATTTTTTTATATATAGTAAGATATAGTAAGATTCAGAAAATTCTAGAAAACCCAGTTTTTAAAAGAAGGTGCGATAATTAGTAAAAAGTACCACAAAACTCTAAAAAATAGCCTACCTCCTTCCACCCAATAGCCACAAGTTCAGCGAGTTTTGAACGATTCCGACACGTTCCGGTCAGACTTTTCTGTTTTTGTGCGGCTTCGGCGATCCACAGTAATTCCTTCTAAAGCTTTAGGTTAGGAATTAGGAGAGAGAAAAAGAGAGAGAGAGAGAGAGAGAGAGAGAGAGAGAGCGAGATAGAGAGCGAGCGAAAGATACTCTTACCTTCAATGCATCAATTTTTCCCTTTCTCCATAGTTGGTACGTTCCAATCCTATGTGTGCATTTCATATGCTGTTTCAGCTCTTCCGTTTTTGCCATGGGCCTTGCGCATTCCGGACACGAGTAAGCCACATCGACATCGAATGAATGACCCGCGTCTGCCTGGAAACGACTCGAATTTCTTCCTAAAGGAGATCTGCTCGTTGTCCCCAAGAATCACTGCTAGCCTGCCCTGCCGCTTGAAACTGACCATTTCGACGAGTTGTGCAAGCTGCGGTGGTAGTGGTGGGCCTTCATCTCGAAGGAGCAGCAGCTAAAACTCGATTTTTCCTGAGAAAATCGAACTGACATTTCCGTTCTCCCTGACCACATCATACTCATCACATAAATCCTTGTAAACGGAAGCGCGGATGCTTCCGGAATAGGCTGAAAAAGGTAGAAATAGGATCGAGATAGAGCGAGCGAGAGAGAGAGCCGAGAGAGAGAGAGAGCGAGCGAGAGAGAAAGAGAGAGCCAGAGAGGGCGAGAGAGCGAGAGAGAAAGAGCGAGAGAGAGAGAAATAAAGAGAGAGAGAGAAATAGAGAGACAGCGAGGGGAGAAAAAGAGAGAGAAAGAGAGAGAGAGAGGGAGAGAGAGAGAGAAAGCGAAATTATCAAAAAGACCTACCAGGTCTAATCATCAAAATATGGCGCTTATGAACCTTCACAAACAGCTTTTCCAAGTCTTTAAATTTGAAAAGTCGCGCCTTCGAGCCGTGCGTAGCGTCGTAGTGCGCGATTAGACTGAAAAAACAGCGTTTTAAAGGCACCTGTCTAGCTGAATTTGCAAGCCGAATTCTGACTACAGTACCTATTGATGGAATCGACATACAGTGCCGGGCATTCCGGACATTTCACCGCACAACTCAGGACTGAATTTTCCGTCAATTCCGGCTCGACGTGTTCCTGAGGAAATTTATTACTGTAGCAGCACTTCCAACTTACCGTAGCCACATGGACAGCCAGTTGTGACGGTGTATGACAAAGTAGATGACAACTTGGACATGTCCATTGGATCATTGTGGACGGGGACTCCACACGGAGCGTAGTGGAATCAATCGAGTTGTTTTCCGCTTCTTTCTCGACTTTTACTTCCGGTGATGCCACCTGGAATACAGTAGCTTGGTTGACAATTCGTGATTTTTCGGATTTGCGAGATAATTTTGACTTTTCTGTCGTAATTTTAGAACTACCGTACATTGTCAAGCATTTTCCTGAACGGCTCGAAGTCGACGCCCGATTTAGCGGCTTCCTGCTCAATTAGTTGGACGAGTTGGTGGTTGACCATCTAGAAAACAGAGGAATTTAGCGAGAGAGAGAGAGAGAGAGAGAGAGAGAGCGAGAGAAGAGAGCAGGAGCGAGAGAGAGATTTACATGCAGTTTCATTTAAAATTGAAGAAATTGGCGGGCAAACGAGCAGAGATCATTGAGGAAAATTAGGAAAATTTCCCAGGAGATCCCAGGAATCAGCTGAAAACACTAAAATTGCAAAAATCCGGTAAAGGTCTTGTTTTAAGTTTGATAAAATGCGCCAAATCGATCCATGGAAAAGTACAGAATGCATAAATAGATCGAACAGTAAATTTAAGAGGTTGGCAAGCTAGCAGAGTTCTTTCTGGAAAACTGGAAAAATGGTCAGAGGCCGAAAATTTGGCTAAAATCTTGAAAATTGAAAAAAATATTGAATTGTTTAAGCCAATAAAATTGCGTTCAATCGATAAAACCAAATGCATAAAACGCATAAATAAATTTTCCATTTCCTCGGGATGGCCGGATCAGATGTGGAAATGTGTGGGGGAAGGGGGCAGAGGAATGGCCCGTGCTGGGGATGGGGGAGGGCGAGCAGAGCTCATTTGCATCAGCACAGGGGAGAGAGCGGAGGGAAAGAGGAGAGGGCAGACATGGAGAGTGGGCAGAAGAATTAGCATAAATATCGGGGGGCGGCAAAGCGGGATACACACCGAATAATGAACATTTTGGAGTCGGCCGGCCAGGACGGGGCAGAATATAGAAGTGTAATAGATCGATATCAGGAGCAAAAGCCAAGCTTTAAAAATTAGCGATTTCATCGCTAAGTCTATCAAAAAGGTATCCGATCTTTTTAAATGGATGGAGACATCAAAAATCTGTCTGGATCAGCAAAAAACCCGAGAAAAAACATTTTCTTCAACTTTTCTGAGACGATACGTCAATAGTCGTTATGGATTCAAGCCGAGTTTCACCGGAAAAGGTTTTGAAAATCGCGAAAATTCACGCTTAGACAGGTGCGAAATGTTTTTTAAAAATTTCTGCAGAAACGCGTATTAAGGGGGCAAGCTAGAAGGGATTCTTAGAGTTAACTTCTAACTGGATAGTTTAGGAATCGAGAAACTTACCAACGTTCAGATTTTCGTCGCTTTCAGATGTTTTTCTATGGGAAAACGACACTTTTAGCCCAAATTGGCCAAGAAAATCAAGATTTAGGGAGCTTGAAGCTTACCGAAAAGCTATATAGGTGTCCGCCGGGTGTCCGTTCCGTAAAAAGGAATGTCCAAATTCATTTCTAGGCTTGAAAAATACTTGCTAATGTCAAGAATTGGACGTTTTTGGACGTGATCCCATAGAAAAATCACGTTACTGACCAAATTTCGGAAATATCCAAAGCTTTTAGGAGGCAAGCTAGCAGAGATCCCTGGAGAATTTGAAACCTAGATGGTGTAGCAGCAAAAAAAGCATATTAAAGTATACATTTGCCGTTTTTTACATGTTTTTCGAAATAACGAAAACGACGAAAGAAATGCTAATCAAAAACGGAATTCTGAGCTCGAGTTTCCCGTAAAACCGAAATTTGCTAATTTTTAAACCTTCTCCTAAATATATTAAGGTGTTCGGCATCCGCTAAGTAAAATGGAATGCGGATTGATGTGGGGCATAGCAGGGGCCCTTCCCCTCCCCCTCACCCGCTCCACATTTCCATGCATGGGCAGCCGGGGGTGGCTGTGGCGAGGGCCAAAAGAGCCCCGCCCAATCGATTCGCATGCAAATCATCAAAGAGGGACCCCACGGCTCGAATGGACGGCGGCCAGTAGGAAAAGGGGACGCAGAAGAAGCCTAAAAAAGGGCTGGCTCAGTACTCTCTGGGTTTCTAGCCGTTATTATAAAGCTCAAAAATTGCTCAAATAATTAAAAATTGGTCAGATAACGCTTAGAAAAGCCACTACAAGGTAAAAGCGTTCAAAGTTAACTAAAAAACGACCTCTCTAGGCCAAAAAAGTGGAAAAAGCTCTCTTCGCTCTCGCCGTTTAGCTCCATACGAAGCTTAATGAAGCCAAAAACCGCTGTACTGAACAGTTAGCAGGGGGGAACAATTTTTTCCAAGGGAACCTGCACAGCCCCATAACACAATATAACCCAGTTTCATAGCATTTTACACAGTTTTGTGATATAAAAGCCTATTAAAAAATTGTGAAGCTATTCTTTGTAACTTTCTAGCAAGCATAGACTATGAACGACCTTATAAAAATACAAGATCTATTATTAACAGGTGGGCATAGACGAAAATTATTTTAGCCCTGCTAGCAGTTCAGTACCAAAACCGCTGCTAAAAAAGCTTAGAAAATCGAGAGTGATGTAAAGTCGCTAAAGCTCCGGGAAAAGTTTAAAAGCCGCTACGCGACTTTTCAAACCTGGACCCGTCTTTGTCCCCATGCTATTCCGCCCTTTGCATAATTGTCTTCATTCAGAAGGCAAAAAAAAATGAAAAACAACCCCTTCTGCCTGTTTATGTAGACGACCGCCCACTTCCGGTATATGTTAATTCTTCCTAACATAGAGGTTTTTACAAAAACCTAAATTTAATAGCGAAAATGGCTAATTTCTCAAAATCTGATATGTGTGCAGTCATCCCTAGACCATTACGCACCTAATGACGTATCGTACGTAGCCTAATACCCGTCCCTTCTGGAGATATCCTCTGGACAGACAGACGGAAGTGGATGCAAAGTGGCACACACAGACACACAGACACTATTTTTTTATATATAGTAGGATTTGAAAATTCAGAAAAGCAGCATCAGACCGGTTTTTTACCAGAAAATGTGAAAAGTGAAAAAATCCTCCCTTTTTGATGAAGCAAAGCCATCCATTTACTTTGAAAATAATTTTTTAACCATTTTTGCAACCGAAATCACGATGCGAAGGTTTTAAGATGCTATAAAAAGCGAACGTCATAGGCTTCAGAGTCGTTTTCTGTTGTTGCTGAGTTGTTGAGTCAGAAAAAGTTTTGAGGTGTGCCACGTGAAAATTTTCAGTGGCCTGCATCCACGGAAAATTTTCACAGCCTCCTGGCGCAACTTACGATTTTTTTTGCCTAAAAATTGAAACTCTTCATTCTTTCGTTGTTTTGGTCGTCATTCCGACATAATAATATTCACTTTTTTCAGGCACGTCTGCACGAATGGAGCAAGAATTCTTGGACAAGCTTGAAGCGATGGATCTCAAGGACCACGCGCCTACCGTTGAGAAGGGCCTACTCGATCTGCCCGTCAATCTGATGCACGAGGTGTTCGGCCCACTGGATGCCCGTAGTCTGCTCGAGACGGCGAAGTCGCATGAAATTCTGTGCGAGCAAGCCTTGAAATGGCCTGGAAAGAAGTGGGAGATCGTTTATATAATGTCCACCGGCGCCATCATCGACTACGAGACGTTTGACCGCAGAGAAGCTACCCTTCTGCTGTATGGCGCCGAGCACGGATCGGATATCATGGGATACCGCCGGGAGCATAAAGAACCAGGCACAACGAAAACTTCGATCTTCGATTTGCCCTACGATCTGCTTTGCCCAATCATGGAGCCGCTTGAGACTGGAGAACTGATGTCAGTCGCCAAATGCCATCCAAATCTTCTGCAGGCTGCAAAGAATATCAAGGGCAAGCGTTTCGGTACCGTGAGATGGCTTAACGAGAAGGTCATTTTCACCGGTCCGTATCACATTATCGAGTTCACTCCTGGAGAGGCGGAGCTTTTGTTGACGGGCGCCTCGGTTGACCGGCTGGAGTACAACGTGCAGGCAGATATTTCGCCGGATATGCATGTACAAACGCTAACGATTCAAGGCGAACAGCAACATGCTCACAAATGCGCTGGACTGATCGAGAAGTGGAAGTCTTCTCACGTGGTCTTCCCGAAGTGGAATGTTGAAGCCTTCTCCTCGAATCCGGATCTGGCTCGGGTGCTGAAAGATGTCGAACGCTTGGAACTTGGCTACCTGCCAGTCGAGTGGTTGGACGACATCCCGGAATGGAAATTTACTTTTCTGAAATTTCGCCTCTGCACTGGCGGACAAGATTTCACTTCACAAATCCAAGCCCTGGGCCAGAAGCTCTACGAACAGTGGTCCAGATATAAACGCGACTATATCTACATCTCTATCGAATTGGACTCGGAATTGAGACTTTTACAAATTGGCGCTGGAACTCTCCCATGGGACAGAGCTGATGCCTTGACATTGAACTGGTGGGTTGCACCGGCCGCACCGATTGGCCACTGTTTTTCAATGAGCACGCATCATCCGATGGATGATTATCCATCAGACGATACTGCGGACTACAGCGGTTATTCCTCTGAAGACGACTGGGACGTCGGGTACGATGACTGGAACGATGACTGGTGGTCCGACTAGATATCTTTTTTCCTTTGTTGTCTTCTCATTTTGTTGAACAGCGTTGATAAATATATTTGGCAGAAATTGTTCTTATTCCAATCAAATCCGATTTTCTCGGCCTCGGCGTCTCTTTTTCCTTTGTGGGAATCGCTGTTTTCTAAGAGTTGGAAAATTTGGAGTTCTAGTTCGTTAGCGCGCGGGGCAACATTTTTTATCGATAGCTTCTCTTATCATAAGTTTATTTTGAGCTGTATACAAACATATCGGTCGATTTTTTGATGCTCTATCCAATCGCGTTAACAGAATGTCGAAAAATATAAGAAATCCCGAAAAATTGCTTTTAAAACCCGTTTTCAGGAATATTTTTGCTTTTGGTCTAACTTTCTTCTAAATTATAGTGTTTCGATCGAGAATCAAAATTATTAGCACGTTTTTTGATGCTCTTCCAAATTGTGATGGTGTAGTCCTCAAAATATAGTGAAATATTGACAAAAATCTACGACATGAAATCCCTCCGCCCCGCTATCAAACCAGAACCAAAATTGGCTTCACTGATGGGAAAAGCTGAAAACCTGTTTGATCGGTCGTTAGTTGTTCCACCGCCTTTCCTGGGCGTTTTCTTCGTTTTCTTTGCAGAATTTGACGATTTCTCTTTTTCAGGTACGCTCTTATCCAGTGGAACAACAACTCGTCGACAAGCTTGAAACGATGGAAAGCGAGGGCCATCAACTTATCGCCATGAAAGGTTGCTATAGTACTGTCTTTAACTGATATAAGTCAGAGATTTTACCCGCATTGAATAGAGCGTGCAAGCATCTACAAGCCGCGCGATCGCACCTTTCGAAACTCGCAAAGCTCTTACTGAATTCCAGAAAATCGGCGCCGGTCCGCAGTTTTATACGGAAAATGTAAAAAAGTGCTAAAGAGAAAAGCATAGAAAAGCCATTGCTTTCGTTTGAAAATAGCTTAGTATCTTTTTCCTAATCAAAATCACCATTCGTAGTTTCATAACAGCTAAAATATCAGGATTTGCTTACAAGGAGACGTTTTTTGGTGTGAATGGAGTTCTGAGTGGAAACCAGGCCTATTTTGTGCAGAATTTTGCGCTGATTCCGAATATGTTTGCCATTTCTGCTAAATAGCTCGATTTCAAAAGTTACAGCAATTTTAAGATCATTTTAGCCCAAATTTTCCCCTCTTTAGGGACCATTATATTGCTTTTCCCGGCTGTTTTTCCAAAAATGAATATTGTCACCGTATTCAGAAAAATTTTCTCTATCGAATGAGCTATTTAACTCAAAATTGTTGAAAATCGAAAAAATCGACGATACTTGGTATGGGCTGCGATTTTTGTATGGGAAATGGTGAAAAACAGCCTATTTCTCACCCCTGTAAGCCATCGACGATCGGCAGTATCGCACTAATCAAACATACCATTCGAATCAGAAAAAAATTCTCTACAAGTTAGGCTACTTAAACAAAATTAAAACGTTATAACAAAAAAGTAGCACAGCATAGCAGATGACCACGCTGGACCTAAAAATTATCTTAAAATAGCTGTAACTTTTTAAATCGAGCTATTTAGCAAAATTGGAAAACAGCATCGGAATCAGCGCAAAATTCTGCACAGAATAGGCCTGGTTTCAACTTAAAACTCCATTCACACTAAAAAACGTCTCCTTGTTAGCGAGACGCTGACCTTCATCACGCAACTTGCATTTGCATTTGCAACCAAAAATGTGTAGATTTCTATCACGTGGCTCGGGGACATACTAAAAAATGCAAACATTTTAAAATCACGCTATAATTCTGCCAAATAGCATTTCTCTTTCTTCAGCCTTTTCATGGTTCACAGCCGATACACCCTTACTTAAAACTGCAACGAAGGATTGGGCAGCGTAACGCTAAAAATCTCTGCGTCTCTCACTCTGGGGGCCTCTGGGAGTCTGTGCGCTGGGCTGGAGGACGGTGGCGGGGACAGATTATAGGGCGCGGTCGACACACGCCATAGACAGCGGCCCCTTCTAAAAATGTAAGGGTGTTTGTACAAAAATCGTGATTTAAAAAAATTTCGACGTTATTGGGGAAATCCAAACGGGACGAATTGTAGAACAGGTCATTCCGCATCTTTTAAGCACAAAATCATAAAAATCGTTCCGTAGCCCTGAGAGGAGTTAGCTTTAGAAGATTTTTATTTTAATATCGAAGCATTTTTGGCCAAATTCTACTTCAAATACGGCAGGAAAAATTACTAAACGATGCCATTTTTGCGTAGGTTACTAATATATGTCTTGTTTTTCCGTCCGAGCTCATATTTTCGAGATAAAAGCAAATTTTGGTGAAATTCATCCGGGACGCAACAAAATTTCGGTACATGGGTACAAAAGTACGCTGAAAACGATAAAATATAAATGAAAAGTTAAAAACTTTATTTTGCTAAGCATCTGGATTTTACCCTGTTAAATAAATTGATTAGACAAACGAGATGGTACGTTATGCTACTCGTTACGTTGCTCCGTCATTTGAATTATGCCGTAGCCGGCCGACCTTCGTTGTTTAGCTGTTTCCGCTGTGGGTTATAACCAGGGCCGTAACAAACCCAAATTTCGGGGGGGGGCGACCCCAAAAATTTTTCACTAATATGACTAAAAATACAGCGCCGCAGGCAAAATTTTTGAAAACATAGGGGTTATAACACTAAAACTAGTGTTAAAAATAGACAAAAACAGCGCCGCAGGCAAAAAATTTTTGGGAAAAATTAAATCATAAGGGTCCCCCCTTATGAACTTTTCGGCCTTCGGCCGATTTCGGGGGGGGCGGCTCGCCCCCCTCGCCCCCCCCCCCCTCTTACGGGCCTGGTTATAACCCACCCCGAGCGACCGTACCGCTCCTCCGAACGCGCGGGGGAAGTTTAGGAAGATTTGGGCCTTTCGCAAGTGAAAATAAAAAATGCAAATGAATTGGAAATATTAATCGATAATTTATCGCAATAACGTTTCTTTTCCAGACACGTCTGCACGAATGGAGCAAGAATTCTTGGACAAGCTTGAAGCGATGGAGCTCGAAGGTCGTCAACCTGCCGCTGAGAAGGGTCTACTCGAATTGCCCGCCGATTTGTCGAAAGTCATGGGTGCTTCGACCAACATCTACGACCTTCCCGACGACCTCCTATGTTCGATCATGGAGCCGCTTAGCCAAGCGGATCTGCTGTCGACCGTCAAATGCCATCCCAATCTTCTGCGAGCTACAGTGAAGCTGTTGAAGAAACGCTTCTTTACCGTGAAATGCCTTAGCGAGAAGGTGCGCTTCTTCGAAAACTGGACCTTTGTCGAATTCGCGCGCGAAGAGGCCGAGCTTTTGCTGTTCGGTGCCTCCGTGTCGGAGCTGGAGTACGACCTTCAGGCAGATATTTTATCGGATATGCGTGTAGACCGGTTGATCTTTGAAGGTGATCAGAAAGATGCTCACAAATGCGCTGAATTGATCGAGAAGTGGAAGCCTTCGAACGTTGCCTTCCCGAAGTGGGATGTTGAAGCCTTCTCCTCGAATCCGGATCTGGCTCGGGTGCTGAAAGATGTCCGCGTACTAAAATTCCGCAAACTACCCGTAGAATGGTTGGACCACGTTCCGGAATGGAAATTTACTGCGCTGACATGTTGGGTCGGCTCTGGCGGCCAGGATGTGACTTCACAAATCCAGACCCTGGGTCAGAAGCTCTACGATCAGTGGTCCTCGTTCGAACGCGGCTTGTTGGACATCTCTATATACCTGGATTCGGAACTGGGACTTCTACAAATCGGAAGCAAGGAGCTGAAGAACGGAGGAGGGGCTAGTCGCCGCGCGGGCGATTTTGAGCTGAGATGGTCTCGTGAACGTCACTTATTTTCGATGACGTCGCTTCTTCCCAGAAGCCCGGACTCCAGTTTATGTGATGACTTCTATTACGATCATGATGATTTCGTACCCGATTCTTTTGATGACAGCCACCAAATACCCTTTGAGTTTTGCTATGTCCCACATCCTGACGAGGATGAAGATTGGAAGGAAGAATTCGGCCGTTACGATGATTATTGATAGTATTGCTTTCCCGTTGTTATCTCTTCTCATTTTGTTGAACGTTGTTGATAAATATTTCGCAGAGACGATTCAATTTCTTAGAATTCGATTCGATTTCGATAATCCGATTTTTCGGCTTTTCGTGTCGGTTTCCGGTATGAGGATGGCTGCTTTCAAAGAGTTGGAATTGCGGTTTCTTAGGGCTTTTTTTTTCAATTCGTTAGCGGGGAGGGGACTTTTTTATCAATTGGTTCTCTTCTCTTAAATTATATTATTTTGAACTGGATATAAACCTCCGTGGATTTTTTTATGCTCTATCCAATAGCGTTAACAGACTGTCATAAAATTGGAAAAAGCTGCAAAACCTGTTTGATCGGTCATTAGTTGTTCTAGCGCCTTTCCTGGGCGTTTTCTTCGTTTTCTTTGCAGAATTTGACGATTTCTCTCTTTCAGGTACGCTCTGATCCAGTGGAAAAACAACTCGTCGACAAGCTTGAAACGACGGAAATCGAGGGCCATCGACCTACCGCCAAGAAAGGTTACTATATTGTTTTGTTGGTATAACTACTAGATTTACCCTCGCTAGATAGAGCATGAAAGCATCTACAAATCGCGCGATCGCTTCCTTTTGTTTGAAAAAAAGATTGCTATCTTTTTTTTCTAATCAAAATCACCATTGGTAGTTTCATAACAGCTAAAATCACAGGATTTGCGTAGCAAAACGCTGCCCGTTAGCATCACGTGGCTGGGGGGTCATACTAAAACAATGCAAAAAATTTTAAATCAGGCTAGAATGCTGCTAAAACGGCATTTTCCTAGACTTTATCTTCAGCGGCTTCATGGTTGCAGGTTAAAACATGGACCCGCGCCGAGTGATCGTACCGCTTCTCCGAACGCCCCGGGGGGTAATTTAGGAAGATTTGGGCTTTTTGCAAGTAAATAAACAATACAAATGAATTTAAAATATTAATCGATAATTTATCGCAATAATGTTTCTTTTCCAGGCACGTCTGCACGAATGGATCAAGAATTCTTGGACAAGCTTGAAGCGATGGATCTCAAGGTCCGCGCGCCTACCGTTGAGAAGGGCCTACTCGACCTTCCGGTCAATTTGATGCACGAGGTGTTCGGCCCACTGGATGCCCGCAGCCTGATCGAGACGGCGAATTCGCATGAAATTCTGTTCGACCATGTCTTTAAATGGCCGAGAAAGCGTTGGGACATCGTTCATCGTTCTCGTCTTACTACCATCATCGACTATGAGATTTTCGCTCCTCGCGACGCCACTCTTCTGCTAGAGAACGCTGACTACGCACACAGCAATGATGGCTCAGAAGTCATGGAAACCACGGCCAATATCTGTGACCTTCCTTACGAGCTGCTGTGGCCAATCCTGCAGCCAGTTGAGGAAGACTACCTCGTGCCAGTCGCCAAATGCCATCTCAACCTTCTGGGTGCGACCAAGAACCTGAAAGATAAGAACTTTCGCTGGGTGCAATTCCTTGCGGACAAGGTCATTTTGATCGGAGGCTTTGGCGTCGGTCGTAGCGACACCTCGCCTGGAGAAGCTGAGATTTTGTTGACGGGCGCCTCGGTTGACCGGCTGCAGTACAACGTGCAGGCAGATATTTCGCCGGATATGCATGTACAAACGCTAACGATTCAAGGCGGACAGCAACATGCTCACAAATGCGCTGGATTGATCGAGAAATGGAAGCCTTCGAATGTTGTCTTCCCGAAGTGGGATGTTGAAGCCTTCTCCTCGAATCCGGATCTGGCTCGGGTGCTGAAAGATGTTGCCCATCCAGAATTTGATGCTTTGCCCATCGAATGGTTGGACCACGTTCCGGAATGGAAATTTACTGAGCTCAAATTTCGCCTCTACACTGGCGGACAGAATGTGACTTCACAAATCCAAGCCCTGGGCCAGAAGCTCTACGATCAGTGGTCCTCGTTCCAACGCGATGCCTTCGAGGTATCTGTTAACCTGGACTCGACGCTGGGACTTCTACAAATCGCCGGCAGAGCTACAAAATACGGCTTCACAGAGTTCGCTAAACGAACTGGTGACTTTGAATTGAGCTGGGTTTGCCAGCGCCACTCCTTTTCAATGAGGGCGCTTATTCCCAGGGCAGATGACTCTGATTCGAGCCCTGATTATGACTCCTATTTTGCTGGCGATTACGACCGGCCTGAAGTTGACTTTTGCGACACCGCAAATTACTACGATTATGACGATTATCCCAATATGAATAATGGAGCCGAATACTGGGATTATGACTGGTAGCATCGCTTTCCCTTTGTTATGCCTTCTCATTTTGTTGAACATTGTTGATAAATATTTCGCAGAAATCGTTCAGTTTGCCCATAAATCCGATTTTCTCGGCTTTTGCGTTTCTGTTTCCAATGTGGGAATGGCTGCTTCTGAGGATTGGCAAATTTGTCCGGCGTTTAGAGTTGACTGCGCTAAAAAAACTCCAAAAAAACTAAACAAGCGCAGCTGAAAAAAAGCTAAACCAAAAATTTATCGGGAGAAGCTTTTTTTCCGCCTTTCTGTCCTTTTCTCACTTTCCATTTCGATGATCTCTATCAACATTTCCCTATAATCGCCTCCTTTTTCCAGGCATCTCTGGCGGATGGAGCAACAGGTTGTGGAGAAGCTTGGCCGGATGGATCTCGGCGACCGTGGACCTACCGTGGAGAAGGGGCTACTCGAGCTGCCGGCCAAGCTGATGTACGAGAGTTTGCCCTTTTTTATCGGCAATTTGCTTCTGCTTAATTTTCCCCTCAACTCAAACTCATTACTGTTTTTCAGGAAAGAAATGGCTGACGTTCTTCATCACGACCGGCAAGAAACACGTGACAAGCGCCAAAACGTTGAAGCCAAGAAAGGACTGCTCGACCTGCCGCTCGATTTGATGCACGAGGTGTTCGGCCCGCTGGATGCGCGTAGTCTGCTCGAAACGGCCAAATCGCACCCAATTCTGCACAAACACGTCATGAATTTGCCGACGAAGCGTTGGGAAATCGTCCATCTATCAAAAGAGGTGGCCATCATCGACTACGACGTTTTTGACCGCCAGGAGGCCGAGGTGCTGCTGCGAAATCTGGAGGCAGATTTCCGCGACCAAGGTTTGGCGGTAGATGAAGATCCGCTCATACTTCCGGAACTCCCGCCAAACATCCTGGGCAGTATTATGAGCCACCTCGATGAGAACAGCTTCTTGGAAGTGGCCAGATCACACCAAAATCTGCTCGAGGCCACGCGGCTAATGAAAAACAAGAGCTTCTACTGCGTGGATTGGCAACGCGACAAGGTGACGTTCACACATCGCGAGGCGCCCTCGTTGCTGCGAATGCCCTGGTCGTGGACTTTCGATGAGGCGGACGTGTTGCTGATGGGCGCAAAGGTGCGCTGGATGGCGCACGATCTGGGCGCTCGACCCCCGAATGCGGTTGGCCTTCGCGTGCAGCTTCTGACGTTTTGCGGCCGCGATGAGGATGCGAGGAATGCGGCGAAATTGGCGAAAGCTTTGGATCCCTGCGAGGTAATATTTGTTTTACTTGATCAGTAAATCTTTTGGTACTTTTAGTCTATTGTTAATTAAGCTTTGTTTGCCGATTACTGATCTTTTTTTGTCAAATCTGAGTGTTTTTATCTAAACGAGTTGAAATCTACTTTTTAAAACCACGAGAATTAATAATGAAAATTTAGCGGTTTTTGTAATACCAAATCGTTCAGTTACATTCGAATTGAGCGTCGTGCATTTTGGAAAAGCTATCAGCGGGACCTGTTTCTAAGCTTTTTGAAGCCCCCTAGAGAACATCGTCGTAAAAAAAGCGTTCTTTACTCTTTTTTTTCTGAAATTTGGTTTTCCAGGTGACGATCCCGAGCCGTGCCGACGCGCACTTCTTGACCGACCGGATGCTACGCTACCTGCGCAACTCTCGGCATCTCCGCAATGCCCATCTGGGCTATATTCGTGTGGACGAGCTGAAGCACATGCTGGAGTGGCGAATCGGCGGGCTCGACGCCATTCTGTGCGATCCAGATGGCCGGATCCCCACCGAGTTGCTGACGGTCGTCCAGGAGATGCACAACCAGTGGAAAAGCGGGCGACGGGCCCTCCGTCAAGTTCGAATCGAGTTCCCCTATCCGCTGCCACTCGATCCAAGGATTGCTGCGACTTGTCTGGGGCCCAATTTTCCCCTCAAGCACGACGACGGCCGAGCATGGAGCGCCGTGATCAAGCGGGACGATCAGAAAACCTTGAAAATCGCATTTTCAGACAAATTCCTGCAAATTGTGGTCTATTAGGGTTCTTTCGCATTATCGAGGGGATCCGTTTTTTCCGTAAGCCTAGAAATCCCCAGTAACGTAATAATGATTGCTTTAATTGTTTCGTTGGCGAAATTTGGCCATATGTGAAGTGCGAAGTCATTTAAAAACAACGTGGACGATTTTTTAGTCGAGATTTTCGAAAATCGGGTTCTTCGGTGGAAAAAAAATCTATTTTTTTTGTACATTTTTCATCACAATTTGTGAAGTTTTTACGTTTACTAATAGTAAAATCCGTTTAGAAACACTTCCTGGCTTTATATTGGAAAATTGGACCCCTAAAAAAGTTGCTCCTCTCCCCCCGATTATGCGAAAAACCTCTAAATGTGAATAAATGGCCCGATTCTCTTTCCCTTTCGTTGTTTTCATTTCTATTAGCATTGCTTGGCTCAGATTATTATTGTGGCAATTCCTAATAACTCCTCTCTTTCTTTACGATCATTCTTTTCCATGTTCATGTTTATTTTTCCAGAAAAACCACTAATTTTGACGATTTTCAGGTATGGCAGCCGGATACGAACGGCTGTCGACGTCGGTCGATACGGCGGGCACAATGACCTCCTTGAAGCTGCGCGTACCCCACCGGAATGTCGGCCTGCTGATCGGCCACCACGGCGAGACAATCCGGCGCATCGGGAGGGAGTGCGGACTTCACAAAATTGACGTAAGAAATTACTTTTTTTGCCTTAATTTCTTTTTTTTTAGATTGAAAGATACGCCTGCCCGGACGCGCCCGATTTTCGCGAGGTGACGCTGCGCGGGCCCGCAGCTGCCATTGAACTCGCCAAGCCGCAGGTCATCGAGGTGCGATTTTGTAAAGATTTTTTGGTTCTTTCGCATTACCGTGGGGGTCGACTTTTTCCAGTGTTTCTAAACTATTTTCACTCTTTCTCGGGGTAAAAACTTGCAAGTTTTGATAAAAAAGTACAAAAAAGTCGATTTTTCGATCAAAATTTCTCCTAAAGAATTGTCGGGTTAAAATATAGTTTAGTTTTACTAAAAACTATGAAAGCTCTTTCTAAGTTGCTAGACATTTTGTTGTAAACAAGATTGCAAAATGTCGCTCCCCCCCGATATTGCGAAAGAACCTATTTTTTTGATAAAATGTCCTAATTACTCGATTTAGGTTACATCCAACAGATCGGTGGGCTGGGTGACGTTGCCCGCCGACAGGGTTCCGCGCGTCATCGGCACCAACGGCGACACCATCAAGGGCATCAAGGTGTGGACTTTGAAATTCTTGAAAGTACTTTGTTAGGCTCGCAGCGGCGCGCAAATCGACGTGCTGACCGATCGGCCGCGGCGGGAAGGCGAGGTGTCGTGCAGAATCATCGGAAGCGAGCAAGCGGTAATTTTTCACTTTTTTTTAATCGCTACCAAGCTCCAGATTTGTTTTATTAGATCCTTTTTAGATTGCCGACGCGAAGCGCGAGATCTACGACGTGCTGTGCATGGGCGTCACCAGCGAAGAAGCACGATCCCCGCCCTCGCCACAGCAGCAGCCATCAATCCAGAAGACCCTCTGCAACGACGTCAAGGAAATGGCCACCGTCCCCGGATTCGACTTTTATCGACAGGTATGACCTTCATTTGAGTTTTCAAACATTTTTTTAGATCCCGGTTCCGCAGGACGAGTTCGGCCCGGTGATCGAGACGTGCGGCGCCATGTTGAGGCGCATCGCCGCCGACGCCAACAGCAAGATCACCGTCAAGGAGAATGGTATCGATTTTTCGGGCGATTTCTTGGTTGCCGTCTAAGATTAAATTCTTATTTTCTTACAAATTGAACTAGGGTTTTTTGTGCGTCGAAAATCACGTAAATTCTCTTTTTTTTTGCGCAAAGCTAGAGTCGTAGTTTTGGATTTCAAAGCTAATCATATCCGTAAAACCTAAATTTTTTACAACGGCTTTTCTAATTGCCAGGAAGCAGCTCGTTTTTGGATTTTTGGCGCTTAAAATTGCGTAATTATAATTCTTTATTTTGCGCAGGCCTAAATTTGTATTTTTTGGAACTGAAGAAGACCAGTTTTAGCGTTAAAAAGCTTGTTTTTTAGATATGGCCTTTCGATTTTGAATTTTCAGAAAGCAGCTGCGGCGCCGCGCGCATCGCCCACGTCTGGTCCCGCACTGAGGCCGACCTCGAAACGGTATACATTTTCAGATTCTTTAAAAATTTTGATGCTTAGGCGACGTTGGCCTTCCACCAATTCTGCAAGGAACGGTCGCGCAGCAGCCAGATTGGCACCGAGGAGACCCTCTTCGTCGAGGTGCCGAACGCTCGTGTCGGCCAATTCGTCAAGGCCATTCCGTCGGTATATTTTAATTGATTAAGCCTGTCAAATATCTTTTTTTCAGATTAAAGCCGTCACTGGAGCGGAAATCCGTCTGGGCGGCAATTGGGACGACGAGGGCAAGCCGTATCGCCTCTTCAGCATCACCGGCACGGCCGACGAGGTCAAGCAGGCCAAGGAGATTTGTCAAAAGGCGGTAAAACTACTGCTTTCCGGTTAAAAACTTGTTTTTAGGCCTCCGACAAGCCCTACATCCCCACCGACGAGCAGCTGGCCCAGCTGGCAATTGAGACGGTTGAGCTGAATCCGTGGGCTGACGACGCGGCCTCGGCAATGCAGCGTACGTTTTTAGGCGGCTTTCGCGTTATTGGGGTGTTTCTAAACTGGTTATCACTATTCTTAAAAGTTAAAACCTTACCAGTTTAATTAAAAATAGAAAAATATAGAATTTTTTGCAAAATACTTTTCAAAAAAGTTTTTGAATAGTTTCTGGTTGAATTGTAGTTCTATTCTACTAAAAACTATGTCTAGCAATTTAATAAAAAGGATTTTATTCTTCTAGATTTGCAAAAAATAATTTGATCCTTCGATAATGCGAAAGGTCCGTTTTTATTGTAATTTTTCGCTTTATTTCGCCTCTATTTTTAAATTTACTGATGTTTTATTGAGATCTTTTTAACGTAGTTTTCATTAAATTTTAAACTGCATTTTTCAGCACGTGCCTTTCTGCCGCCGTGGTTGAACGACATGCAGCCGGTTCCGCTCAATTTCCGCAGCCCCTCAGCGGTGAGAATTATTATTAGAAAACTTTATATATTTGTTTTCCAGGATCAGTACGGCCCACAACCCGACGACGCTCACAAGTGGCTCGAATACTACCGGAAGGTCGGCCTCGTCGATCAGGCCCGTGTCATTGAAGCCCTCATCAAGGTTTGTAGATTTTTAATTAGTTTAAAATTATTTTTATTTTTATCGTTTTTATCTCTCAATTTTCAGGCTCGCGGCTGGAAGCAATGAGCGGCGCTGACCACGTCCACGACGCCCTGCACGCCCTCAACAAATGACAAGCATATTTTTTTGCCTTTTCCATCGTTGACATTTCTTATTTTGTTGTTTCTTTTGTATGCAGGTGCTTATTTCGAATGTTCTCTCTTCTTTTCACAGGCATTTTAATGCCATAAAGTTGTTTGCTTGCCGAATTGTGTGGAAATCAGGATTTGCGGTTGCATTTTCGAGGCGGTGGCTTGTCGTTGGAAGATTTTGGCTTATGATTGGCTGCGGATTGGCTTATGTGACTTGGAGGCGATTTAGCGATAATTTGGAGGCCTTTTCCCACGTTTTGAAGCCGTGTTGCGTGTAGTTTCGCTGGATTTTTGCGCGTGAAACTGCAAAATATGCAACTGAAATATTTCTCTTATTTTAAAGAGCTGAAGCTTCGTTAGGGCTGCAAGATCCGTTAACTTTTTGGCAGCTTTTGGTGCTTTTAGGTGACAGGGTTCTGCTAAAATAAAAGAAGTTAGATTATTAGTATAGCGCGCTTTTTTATGAATGCAATTCACAAGGTTTTTCTAGCCCACAGGCCCGCTGCGCTAATTACTTGGCTGGGAAAATGGGATTCATATAGAATAGTTGATTGCAGTAGTGCTTTGAACGTGATTCTTTCAGCAATACGTGATATTTAACAAACTAACAAACTAATTTCACCTTTTCCAGGCACGTCTGCACGAATGGAGCAAGAATTCTTGGACAAGCTTGAAGCGATGGATATTAAGGACCACGCGCCTACCGTTGAGAAGGGCCTACTCGACCTGCCTGCCGATTTGATGTACGAGGTGTTCGGACCGCTGGATGCTCGTAGCCTTTGCGAGACGGCCAATTCTCACCCAATACTTCGAAAGCACGTCGCTCTGTGGCCCGGCAAGAAATGGGAGGTCGTCCATCGTAGCGAAGGCACTAACATCATCGACTACGAAACCTTTAATGGCCGAGACGCGGAGCTTCTTTTGAAGGACCCTCGATTCAACAAGGAGCTGTTTGACCTTCCCTACGATCTGCTGTTGCCGATCCTGAAGCCACTTGACGTGTATGACATGTTGTCAGTCGCCAAATGCCATCCCAATCTCGTGCGCGCTACAACGAACCTGAAGGGCAAGCGTTTCCAGAAGGTTGAGTGTTTTCCGGAGCAGGTTGAGTGTTCCGTTTTGCTCGGTGACTGCCGGAGATGGTCCTATCGCGACGGCTTAACTTGGACTCCTGGCGAGGCAGACTTTTTATTGGCGGACGCATTCGTGGTCGATCTCCTATACGACGTACAGACGCCTATTGCCCCGAATATGAGTGTGGATCAGTTGATCTTCCAAGGGCTACAGGAAAATGCCGACAAATGCGCTGGACTGATCGAGAAGTGGCAGCCAAAGAAAGTCGTCTTCCCGCTGTGGAGTGCTGAAGCCTTCAACTCGAATCCGGAACTCCCGAGGGTGCTGAAAAATGTCGAGCGGCTGGAAATCGGCGCGGTGACAGTCGAATGGTTGAGCTACATCCCGGAATGGAAATTTACTACGCTAAAGATTCTTCTCGACGCCAAGGGAGAGAATGTAACACCACAGCTCGCCCTGATGTGCCAGCAGCTCTACGCGCAGTGGATGGAGGGAAAGCTCGGCGGAATCGCCTTGGTAATCAAAATTGGACGGGGGATCGTTGATTCTTTCGAAGTTGGCGGCAAATCGGTTGGGCCACGCACACGTAACATTTTCGACGATGGCTACAGCAGAGTTCTCCGGTGCGAAATGCCTCGCGACAGTCTGCTTCGCATTGTGGACGTTCCGGACGATTGGATGTATGACGAAGACGATTCAGATTTTGATTCTGATTTTGATTAGTTCCCTTTGTTATGCCTTTTAATTTATCTGAACGCCATTGATAAATATTTCGTACGAAATGTTCCATTTTTTCTGGAAATCGAATAATTCATCGGCTTCGGCATCTCTGGTATCTTTTGGCGGGTTTACAATCGAATGTCGCTTATGGGTCCCTCCTAGAATTTTTGGTACTTGGGCAAATTAGGCGGGTTTTATGCTAGACATGAATAGCTTTTTTAAAAGCGCATTGTAAGCATGCTAATAGATTTTCGGGCTTGATTTCACAGCGGTTCCTGACCCTCTCTGGCCGTCTTAAGCGGGTTTTAAGGGTTTTTGGTTATAAAAAGTAAAAAAGTAGTAAAAAGCCTTGTTTTGTACCCTTCTAAATTTTTTTTGGCAATCGGGACAGTATTTAACGCGTCACGTTAGAGGTAACTTTCTAATGGCATCAAGGGGTTAATTTTTTAGGGATACGGGTTTTCAAGGTTTTTTGTGCTCTTTTTTGCTTGTTTTTTGTTTTTAGGTTTAAACGGATAAACACGTTTTTTATGCATTAGACTCAAAACCGTTTATTTTTAGACCTCGTATTTGCGAAACAAGCTCAAATCCATGAGATTCACATCCGTTTCCAGTCAAACAATTCGTGGGGCGGGAAGTCGATGCGAAGCAGGTCGAATAGCCGGAAGATCTGGAGCAGATCCCCTCGTGATTGTTGCACTTTCTGAACGGGTTTTCGGTTTTATACTTTTTCTCGTCTCCACCCACCTCATTGGCCCTGGCGATAGAGATTAGGGAAAGCAATCGATCGGCATAGTTGGGCACATTCATCGAGTGTACATAGTAGTCGTGTAGCTCGTTCGAGATTCGCTCGCGGAATGACTCTGCGGTGCGTAACGTCGTCTCGGAGACACCCCATGCTAGAAAAAAGCATGAAAATAGATTTTTTTTTTGCAAAATCGGGGGAGGCAATTTTTTTCTTAGGATCCAACTTTTTTTAAATATAGAATGCTGAGTTCTTTCTAGAACGTTTTTTTACTATTCTTGAACGTAGGAGCCTTTCTTATTTATCTAAAAAATACAAAAATAACGTTTTCCGACGAAAAATGGCCGATTCTCCTGCAAAGTTTTTATCGTTTTTCGTTTGAAATCTAATTAAATTGTACTAAAATCTCTATGAAAGTGCTTACGATTATGCAATTCAGCATTACTGAAATTTTTGAGAATGTTGGAGGTTTCCCTGTTAGGGGGGGGGTGTTTAAATGGGCAAAGCTAGTTTTTATGCTTCCACCTATACCTGTTATTAAGAAATAATATGTTTTATATTTTTTAGTAGTTCTTGATCCCCAAAAGTTATAAAAATGATTTGAAAAATTTTCAAAATTTGAACGTTTTGACTTTTTTCTTTTTGTTTTTCATCCATTTTCGATCAAAATTCGAAATTGTCGCTCTTTTTATATGTTTTTACTGAGCTCTTTATACCTCAAAACTGTGTAAAATGCTATAGAAGCTGTTTATTCGCTCTAGGGCCGTACGGAATTTCTGGGGGGGAAATTAGTTTCCCTGCTACCCACCCCCGTTAACAGAGAAGAACCATAAAAACTTACTCTCAACATTCCACATCGTCAACGACACCAAGAAGACAAACTCAAATTGTGTGACTTTTAGGTTGAGATATGGGCGTGCCACCTCTTCAAAAAGCTGCTCAATAACTGGAGCCACCGAGCTGGAAAAAAGATCGATTGCAGAGCTAAAAATTTCGAAATACCTGCACAGCTCTTGATTATCGAGGGTACTGACAGCGGATGTGTCGAATACCGTATCCCGTGTGATACAGTGATCTTTTGTAGTGTAGCATTTCTGAAGTAATAGGTAAAATTGGCTTTTCGATAGCGCACCCTTTTCGTGACTGCCTCCTCACCAAAGGCATCAATGGAAATTGAGATTCTGTCGAGGCGGGTCAGGGAGGACCACGTGTTTTTGAGGATGAGTCTCTGAAACGTAAGTTTAAATTGTCAAATTGGGACAAAAAGCTCCACGCTGCCCACGGACTGACTACGCCTGGCGCCTCTGTGCACAGCAGCGTCTCTTTTTTCTAAGTGGTGCTTTCGCATTATCGGGGGGGTGGGAGAGTAGTGTTTTTTAAAGCCCTGGGTAGCGCAATAATAATTTGTTTTTGTTAAAACTTAGCTTAGCTATTTCCTGCGGAAAACTATTGAAATTTTTGGTTTTTGCTGAAAAATTCAACTAAAGAGGGAGAAAGGTGTGTTTTTTTTTGGGGGGGGTTTTTGGGCGGCCGGGGGGTCTATATTTTCCAAATTTTTAATAAAATTACTAGATCTTTTACATTTAGGAATCGGTTCAATAAATTTCACCTGAAATAAAACAACACCATCCACAAACTTTAAGATTTTTGTCGTTTTGTCGACAATCGGTGAAAATTCCGAAAAGCCTAGTCGAAACTGCGATTGTTTCGCATTTTTTAAGTAAAAATGTGTAAAGTTTTTACGTTTAAGAATAGTAAAAAATTGTTTGCCGCTTTTTATATTAGAAAAATTAGAGCCCAAAGAAAAAGCGTGCCCTCCCCTGATAATGCCAAAGCACCGGGCTACCTTCTGGTCGAGGTCCAATTGCGCGAATTCATCGCAATGCATCATCCACTTTGCCCAGCCTTCCATCATTCTTTCCCAATATCGATGGAATCCGTTAAAGAGGGTGATTTGTGTCATCACCGTCGGATTGGGGTTGATGTTGGTGCGCAACTTTTGCGTCGCGATCAACATCTTCTGGAGAGCCGTCAAGTGGAATGGGGTATCCAGGGGTGGCGGATTCTGAAAGAAGTTTAGCTTTGGAAAGTCGCGGACTAGGTTTCGCACTCGTTACTTTTCGGGGGTTCTTCTCTATTAACGGGGGGGATTGGAATCAATTTTTCCAATAACGGCTCTATAACGAAATATAGACAATTTTTTATAGGATTTTGCATAGTTTCTATCCCTAAAAATATTCTAAATTAATAAAAACATTTTTTTAATTATCGGTTTTTTGCAACATAATTTTTTTAAACGACTAAAACACTTTGAAAATACATTAAATATTATTTACGGGTAAAGGCTAAAAAGTAATATAAAATTACCTGCCCCACCCTACCCCCGTTAACAGAGAAGAACCTTTTTCGGCTCATGCCTGTTTTGCCCTGTTCAAAATGTCAAATTTTCATTTTTTAAGAATTAAAAAACTAAAAACCATACTGCGTTCAAAATCTCCTCGACCTGCTTGGTCCTTCGATCCACTTCCGCACAGGTTTTAGCCTTAACTTCTGGTGGGTCCTAAAAATCAGGAATTTTTCCATAAACCATTCTTCACCTCTTTTGCATAGTAGGGCGTGAAGTGCTTCTCCGGGGTTCCGGACGTTTCCGGTAATCCCACGAGCCTCCCCCCCTTTTCATCCTTTTGTGGGCGCATTTTTGGGGGTGCTGGTGCGGTCTCCTTGTCGTATTGCACATCTATCGGGATAGCATATTCGAAAAAATGGCATTTTCGGTACTAGGCTATTAGCGGGGAGGAACCAATTTTACCAGTAATCCCGTATTCTTAAAATATAAACGCTTTTATTGCAATTTAAACAGGTTTTAGAAACAAAAACTCCTAAAAATTAAAAAGAATTCTAAAATTTTTACGTTTTCGCAGCAAAAATATCAAAATTGACCAAAAAGGTCGACGTCTTCGAATTTTCAAAATTTAAGAAGATCTGTATCACTTTCTAAAAATTTCACCCCGGCTAATAGTCTAGTACCGCACTTCCTTACTTTCAGGCGTCATCCCCAACCGGATACACTTCTCGAGCCGACAGCCACGGCAGAGGTATCGAGTATCTAACGAGAAAGAAACATGTTTCTGACGCTTATTAACATACCTTTGGAAATATTACAGCGACCGGTTTGTTTCCTGCATTTGTAGTCTCGGCCAAGGACGTAGCTCCTTAATTTTTTTTTTATGAAAGGGGTTTGCACGGTTTTTAGATGCAAGAAGTTTTTAAAAATTTGCCAACGTCGGAGAAATGTTAAAATTTTCGAACTTCGAGTATTTAAAATTTTTTTATGACTTCATAGCAATCAAAAACTGCTAAAAACACTATAAAATCCAGTTCATATTGTTAACAGGTATTTGCGGAAAGCACCAATTGGATCCCCCCCGCTAACAGACCAGTACCGCAAGCGGTCACGGTAAGGTACCTTCGAAAGAACGCGGCACAAGCTCGGCAGGCGGGCACACCGAAATGGAAGCCGTGGGCGGGGCCCTCACAAATCACGCAGCCGGAATCATCCTGAAAGTAGTGGGGTGGGTTACGGTAGCCGGGAAGAGAGGGAGATATGATTTCAGGGGAGTGGCTTACAGGCAAAAAGCTGACGCTGGGCCCCAGGGTCGATTTGTTCATATTTTGGAGATCCCGTCAAACGTCGGCAGCTAGAAAAATCTAAAAATTGAAAACTTAAACGGTGAAAACTCGAACGTAAATCAATAGAGTATTCACGATAGGTTTAACTAAACGTAGATCTAGTTTTTTTGAGGGAAAAGGCCTGCGAGTCGAGCGAAAAACCGTCTAATTTTACCCGTAAGCCCAGAAATTCCTAGTAACCTGTTAATAAGTGTTTCAATAATGTTTTTAATTAATAGTCACCACATTTTAAATGGAATAACCATTTTTTTATTTCGTCCTAAAATTTTAGGTTTTTTTAGAAAATCTGCCATTTTGGTCAAAAAATCGATTTTTTTTTTGTTGTACATTTGTTGTAAATTTGCATTTTTGTACGTTTTATTTTAAGAATAAAAACTGTAAAAAAACACCTTCCCTATTCATATTTGAAAAATTTGGACGCAGGAAAAAGTTGCAAAACGGAGAAAACGATCGAGAGAAAAGGCATTTCTGACTGACCTCTGACTATTTGCTCCCGAGCTCTGACTTGTGTCCTATTTGTCCTGGCGGCTTTCTACATACGGAGAGAAATGCTTATTTCAAGGCAGATAGTCAAGCGAAAACCAGCCCTTTTCGATAGATAAATCTGATGGCGACTTTTCGAGGAAAGTTAGAAATTTTGCCTGTTGTTAGCTGATAGCGCTACAAGGTGCTTTTTAGAGGATCTTCTAACGATTTACACGTCAAAATAGCGTAATCGATTTTGTTGGAATCTTTTTGAAGCATTATTGGAGTTCAATCATACAAACCTTTAATAATAGAATCTTCTTAACGGCAAGACTTTACTTTACTGTCCCCCCCCCAGCCGAAGGGGCTCAAAGTTTTCGGTATTTTCGCTTATTTTGTCGGGATTTTTGCAACGCCATTCGATAAAACGTCGAAAACATACTAAGAGTTTTAATTTGAGCCCACAACAATGTAAAATCAAAAGTTATAGACAAAAGCTGCCGGCTGGGGGAGGGGTAAAGTGAAGATTAGCCTTTTTAACTAAACACATTTGTGCAAAATTTTCAGAAAATTCTATATGTGATGGGAAAACTAAACAAAACCATTTGTAAACAGCAATAAGCAGAAACTTTTCAAATGCGGAGCGAAAAGCTGAACTGAAATCACTAAGGCTGGCGACAGCGATGACTCAAAATGCATGTCGAAAGGGAAAGGCACACGCAAAATGGGGGACTGATCTCTCGGTCTCGGCCGACAAATAATGGGAGTGTGTCTGTTGCTGGGCCGGCCGATCACAAAATCGACCGGGAGTGGGCACGCGCGGCTAGAGTGGAAATTCGGAGAGGATCGGGTACAACTTCCGCTCGCAATTTGGAACTGCACTCAAAAAATAACTTCCTGGGATGCGAGTAGGTTAAAGGGCCTTGGAAGTCAAAATTTGTGTGCACGGGAATTGAAACTGGTCAAAAAACGAAAGCATGACTGCGGAGAAGGCCCAAAAAAAATAATTTCGTTGACGTAAGACCTTGAGTAAAACCTAAAAGCTTTTGGGGCGAAAACGCCGTTTCGAGTTTCGCACAAAACTCAATTTGCCAGCAAATCACGTTTGAAGTGTCGGGAGATGTGCTATTTCGGTACTGTCATTGTGAACTTTTCATTTGCATCGCCCGACATAAGGTGCGAGCTACAGGGCATGGCGAAAACTATCCAATGTAAAAATGTATAAATTTATCGACTCAAACGATTGAGGCAATATTTATTCGGCACCGAATAGGAACTTGTCAAACTCGACATTATCTGGAAATTCCCAGAATTTAGCGTATTCGGGCGGCGCAATGCTGATGGACCACCTCGACAGAGAAAATCTGGCAATCATCACCTTGCCATCGTTCCGGCGGACGCGATAATAAGTGGTGTCCCGATTCGCCATGCAGAGCTTCGGGTGTCGCGTAAAGAAGACCGGGTGGATGGGGTTCAATACCGCTTGGAAATTCTCTAGCTCTATATCAGGGCTAATCGGCCATTCGCCACCGAGCCATTCCCGGATTATCACTTCAGCATGGGCCGCCAAAGATTCGCCGGAGTCCATGGGCGCTTGAAGGGTCATCCGTGGCACCTTCAGATGGATATATTCCGATAGGGGGGCGCAGAGTGTGGCCCACAACGTATCTGTCGATGCATTCAGAAAATCCAGCATTTCACTGGATGGTCGAAATTGTCGAGGAGCATAGACATATCGATATTTCCCGAACAACGGCTTATGACGTTTGAGATACGGCAATATATCGTAAGATTCGGATCTGTTCAGATTCAGATACAGCTCTCGGCAAAGAATATTGATTTCTTGATGAGGGAGCGTGTCGGGGTACAACCAGTCAACAGTCGAATTATGGAAAAGCAACTGCATGGCTTTGTAGTTTATGTGCAGGAATCGAGCACCAGGGAATCGCCGGAGCTCGAAGTCTCCTTTTTCCGCGCGATGCATAATATCGCATTCCCACCGTTTTTTCGGGCATCTCTTAGCCAGCTGTAGCGTCGATTTGCTTGAAATAGCCGTCTTGAAGAAGCTTTGCAAATCCATGTAGCGCAGGATTTGGAATTGATTTTCGAGTGGGAGCGCGCCGAAGTCGAATGACATCTGAAAATGGAGGATACGGTTAATGGTGTAGATAAATATAACAGAAACGGCCTTCTGGAATATTTTAGTGATAGCGGTAGAGAAGCGGTTAGGGAGTTAGAGAGCAAGAGCTCGGGTGCTAAACATAGGATAACGGGGGGACCCTACAGGGTGTCCCAAACCCCCCACCTAGCGGTCCGCAATCGATTCCGATTTTTACGAGTTAGGTATCTATCGAAAGCTCTCGAAAAGGCGAGAAAACAAGGAGGGTTGAATTTTTTAATTAAGCCTTTTTATTTGCTGATTTTATGTCCAAAAACCATGAAAACTGCTGATATATGCGAGATCTGCATGCTAATTGCGAAATTCTTGATGAAAAATTCCCGGCTTTTTAGGAAAACCTGAAATATCGATAGAATCCGATTAAATCTTAGAAAACGAAACCCGCTTGTTTTCTCGCCTTTCCGAGAGCTTTCGATTGGTATAAAAATCATTCCGATCCGATCCGATTGACGGCCTCTAGAGGGGGGTTTTGGGACACCCTGTATCTTGTAAAATTTTCAATTGCACGATTGTCGAAAAATATACTAAGAGAATGAATTTCAGCCCAAAATAATGTAATGGAAATTTTTATTGAACAAACAAAAACCGATAAAAGCTATGGGCAGGGCCTAGGATAACGGAGGAAATCCACATTTTTAGATTTTCGATACTTTGAAGACGCCAAAAAATATACTAGGAGATTTTTTGTAACGCGAAAAAATGTACTATAAAAGTTGTTACCTAAAAACCATCTTTGAAAACTATGGGCAGGACGTAGGATAACGGGGGGGGGACTGTTTGAACATTTTCAATATTTTGAAAATGCCATTCGATAGAGAGACGAAAAATAAACAATGGTAAATCGCAATGAAAAGCGCAGCTACTGTCAAAAGTGGAACTCAAAGAGGGGGGGGGGGGGCGTTAATGAAAACCAGGAAATAAATAAGGAACCGAAACTAAGAAGTGTCTAAATGAATATCTTAAGAATCATCAGATGAATCCGAATCCTTATCTTGTAGTCCATAGTAGGCATCTGCTGAAATTGCATCTGTATCAGGGTGACACTAATGACAGCGGAGGGACGGCATATTGTCTGACCTCGGCATCCTTAGCGGGAATTTTCCCTGGTTGACATTCAAAAGTTTCTGGACGTAGCGCCACAAGCAAGGAAATGTTGAATGATTTAAAATTAAAAAAATGCCAGGACCAAAGTTAAGCACTAGTAAGATATCGAACTGCAACCGCGAAATTCCCTGCGGGCGCAAGGGTTTTAGTGAAATGGAATACGGTAGTTGGATGAGCGATGTTGGATTAGGCATCACTTGCTTAAAGGGGTCAGGAAGGGTCAGCGCCGGGGTTATGCCCCCTTGCCTGTAGGTGTCTAAAGGGGCTCGGAAGTCAAAGTTTGCGTGTTTGGGGATTGAACCTACTCGTCAAAACGAATGGATTGCCGCCGAAACGTGCCAGAAAATTAACTTTGTTGCGGAAAACGTAAAATACTTGAGAAAAACTGAAATGCTTTGGGGGCGAAAACTACATTTAGAGTGCGCGGCGATTACATGTCGTAATCCTTTGTAGGGGACCCAATCCCTCAATCTCGCCACAGCGGCCCGGCTTCTAATAAAACTTCCGGCATTTTTGTATTGAGGATAGACCGCCGCGCGCGCGCGCGATTGCGAAAGCAGGCCCCGACAGCTAAAAACCTGTTGCTATTGCGCGCTCCAGGTCAAAATAGGTACAGTACGCCTTTTCCCGGTGGCCATCTGGATCAAACCCATGGGCGGTTGTGCTCGGTGATCCTCTAATCAATTTTCATAATTAAAAAGTCTGGAAGGAATCCTTTATTTAGTATCATGAATGAATGAATCAATTGTTTTCACCCGTTGGTGGAAACCGTTCAAGCCAGAACGTCCTAAGCAATGGGCCGTAACTCGGCCTTGCAGTGTCCAATTTTGATTATCTCAAAATCGATCAAGGGTGCGGGGGGAGGGTAAACTGGAGTCTAATCATAAAATATCACCTCCTGAGATGCGCGTTGGTTAAAGGGGCTTGGAAGTAAAAATGTGTGTACGCGGGGATTACAACTGGTCAAAAAACGAAAGGGTGACTGCCGAGAAGACCCAGAAAAGTGATTTCGTTGCTAAAAAAACGTAAGACCTTTGAGTAACGCCGAATAGTTCTTGGGGGCGAAAACGCCGTTTCGAGTTTCGCATAAAATACAATTTTCCATAAAAACTCGTTTGAAGTGCCTGGAGCTCTATTTCGGTTCTGTCACTGTTATCTGTTCATTTTCATCGTCCGATATAAGGTGCGAGCTACTGGGCTTTTGCGAAAATTATCCAATGCAAAGATGTGTAAATTTATCGGCTCGAGCGATTGAGGCAATATTTATTCGGCACCGAATAGGAATTTGTAAAACTCGGCATTATCTGGAGATTCCCAGAATTTAGCGTATTCGGGCGGCGCAATGCTGATGGACCACCTCGACAGAGAAAATCTGGCAATCATCACCTTGCCATCGTTCCGGCGGACGCGATAATAAGTGGTGTCCCCCTTCGCGACGTAGAGTTTCGGATGACGCGTAAAGAAGACCGGGTGGATGGGGTTCAATTCCGTATCGAAACTCCTAAGCTCTATAAGCGGGCTAATCTGCCGTTCGCCACGGAGCCATTCTCGGATCAACACTTCAGTATTGGCCGCCAGAGATTCGCCGGAGTCCATGGGCGCATCAAGGATCATCCCAGTCACCTTCAGATGAATATATGCCGATAGGGGGGCGCAGAGTGTGGCCGACACAGCATCCGTCGATGCATTCAGAAAATCCAGCGTTTCTCTGGAGGGTGGAAATTGTCGAAGAGCAGAGACCCATTTATATTTCCCGAACAACGGCTTATGACGTTTGAGATACGGCAATATATCGTAAGGTTCGGATCTGTTCAGATTCAGCCACAGCCTTTGGCAACGAATATTGATTTCTTCATGAGGGAGGGTGTCGGGGTTCAACCCGTCAACAGTCGAATTATGGAAAAGCAACTGCATGGCTTTGTAGTTATTGGGCAGCGGCCCAGGACTAGGGTGTCGCCAGAACTCGAAGTCTCCTTTTCTCGCGCGATGCATAATATCACATTTCCACCGTTTGTTCGGGCATCTCTGGGCCAGCTGCAGCATCGATTTGCTTGAAATGGCCGTTTTGAAGAAGCTCTGCAAATCCATGTAGCGCAGGATTTCGAATTGATTTTCGAGTGGGAGGGCGCCGAAGTCGAATGGCATCTGAAAATGGAGGAGATGGTTTTTGACGTAAGATAAAAGGTTGTAAAGAGGATGACCAAGCTTTGTCAATTCCTCGAAAAATGTTAGAGGCATGAGCCCCGGCACCGGCCAATATGGAAAACTGTTTAAATTCCCCTTGAAGCCATATTATTGCCGGAAGCGCGCCCTAGTGTATAATCAATTGTTAAAAAGTTATTTAGAGCCTTAAGAAAGCAAAGGGGGACTTTTGGACCAAACAGCAAAATAAAAATAAAAATCGTGAGCGGGTGCGAACCCTCGTTAGTTTCCCCAGACCTGCACTAGGCCACCACACACACGGTGGAGGGGGACGTGGGAAGGCAAGAATTCTGCAAAGTCCATTACTTTCATAGCTCCTAGACGGGGCCAGGGTTGAAAAGCCGCGAAGCGGTTTTTGGACCAGAAAGCAAAAACAAAACGTTTGAAAACGAAATTTGGTAAAATAGGAACCCAGTAACTTTTAACATGGAGTTCCGAAAAGCTAATTTCAAAGCCTTAACCTTTTTTTCAATTCTTTATCGATTGATGTAGGTCGACACATAGGTTTGCTACATGGGTCAAAAAACACCTATCCCTTGTAGGCTGAGGTGTAGGTAGGTGCAAGAGTTTACTTTACCCCCCCCCCGCCAGCCGGAAGGTCCCAAAAATTTCTTAATTTTATCAATCGGTAGCCCCCGGTCCCAGCTACTATTCCCTGGCCGGCAATTGCGAAAAAATAAATATTAAAATTTATACAATTAAAATAGTGTTTGAGCGGATATTCGTATTTTGCTTGTTTTTTCCATAACTATTTCATTTACATGATTTTGGGTTTTAATTAAAACCCTTAATATATTTTTTGACGCGCTACCGGGTGGAGTTAAAGAAATTTTGGAAAAATGCCGAAAATGTCGAAAACTGGCTTTGCACCGCCGATCCAATGAGGAAATCGCGTTTAAACCTTGTTTTTGCTGTAAATATTTTATATTGCGTTATTTTAGGCTGAAACTAAAACCTTAAGTATATTTTTGATGCTCCATCGAATGGCGTTTCGAAAATGTCGTAAAAATAGCGAAAATATCGAAAACTAGCTTTTTAACCCCATTTTTAGAGGTTATTTGTGTTTTTGCTATATTAACTCGCATGGCGCCACAAAAAATTTCGACAAAATGGCGAAAATATCGAAAAATTTGGGACCGAAAAATTTGGGACCGAAAAATAAAGTAAACCGTAGCCGTTTTCAGTGAAAGGTTTTGTCGGCTATTTGGTTTTCGGGAAATGGTTTTCGTTGCAATGACAATTACTTTGTAGAAACGTCGTCTACAAGTCGCCTACCTTCAACTCCAGACCGGGTTCGGAATTTCGCCGCTGTTCTTTTGTTTTGCTTTCTTTGCCGCTTACACGGTTGAAGAGCTTAGAGATGTCGCACCGGAGCTGCGCGAAGAATGGCATGACGCTACCTGAATTGATAAAGTCACAAGTGGAACTCGAGAAGGGGAGCGTTAATGAAAACTAGGAAATAAATAAGGAACCGAAACGAAGAAGTGTCTGAATGAATCTCTTCAGAATCATCAGATGAATCCGAATCCTTATCTTGTAGTCCGTAGTAGGCATCTGCTGAAATCGCATCTGCGTCAGAGTGACACTAATGCCAGCGTAGGGACGGCATCTGCCTGACCTCCGGCATCCTTACAAGGAGACTTTTTTTAGTGTGAATGGAGTTTTGGGACGAGACCCAGCTCATTCGAAAGCGCTTGGAAAACTGAGCAAGATGTCAACAAAGTCAACGTAAAACAACAATTTAGCTTGGTACAACAAAAAGCAAAAATAAGTCTAGGTATGTGGGTCGAACCGACAAAAAGTCCAAAAATTTTCGTGAGAGGCCGACGCCCGACCGATTGCACCAAATCGCTACGGGGTTGGGGGAGACAGGGCAGTTTCCGAAGGCTCCTATTGACGGCTAGTTAAACCAATCGGTAATGTTTACCATGCATTTGATAGCGCATTCCAAGAGCTTCATTTTGATATCCTTCATGTAACCCTAGTCCATTAAAAGTTCCGTAATTTTCCTCTTCGAAGTTTTTTACTTTTTTAAAAAATGTTCAAAAATTCTTAACGAGATTCTTCTGATCAAAATTCTTCTGTTTATTCTTCATACCCAGCATATTTAAGCATTCTGGCACGGTAACGGTGGTCCGATTCGTTTCCCCCAGCGAAGCCAGGGAAGCCTTTTTGCGATAATTTGAAACACTTCTAGGGGCGTGTATATCGGCCGTCCGGAATCCTCATCGGGAAACCGCAACCACACAAAAGCAGAGCAAAGATTAGAAAAATAAGCTATTCGACGACAATATTGCAATTTTGGCCAAATATTCAAAATCTCGTTACAGAACTTGCCTTTGAACCTGGTATTTTACAAAAATTGGCTAATTTCCTTTTTTCGGCTAGGTGGCTAATTTTAAATTTGCTAGCGCTGTAAGAGCGTGATTTTTTTAAGTTCCCAAGCTCCATCTAAAATTTTATTTTGTAAAAATAGGCTATCTTTAGGTTATTTCTAGTTTTCAATACTCGGATACTTCCCCCACCAGCTAATTTCATTCTCAAGGTGTGTGGTGTGTTTGCCATCTCGTGGTGCCTGTTGTCATTTTACACACGGCCAACACACAGCGTGTGCATATTCGTGCTCCTCTCTCTCTTGACCAATCGTCCTCGGCATTTTGAGCGTGAGCCCCAGTGGTCGGGTGGCTTTTTGGTCGGTGATGGGTCTCTGGCAGCAGCCAAATGATGGCCGCAGGAATTTTTTTTTGTTTCTGGCAGTTTTAGGCGATTTCGGCGGCTTTCAGGGTTTCAAGGTTTTGAGCTTCTCAATAAATTCTTGGCGTCGATTTCAAAGACCTTTACGCTGCGCTTTTAATTCTAAATTTTTAATTTATTTTCTTGTTATTATCGCATAGTTTTTCTTTGATCATTTTTTTATTTTTATACAATTTTAAGCGGTTTTTCCGAAGTATCGCCCCTCCCCATTGAAAAATCTGGATTTTTTGGCGGTGGCAATAGTCAGTCATGTTTTCCCGCCGCAATAATCTTTGCTCGTTGCTGGATTCCCCTGATCGACATCCTCCATTTCCGCAAGTTGTTTATTCTCTACCTCCAACCCATGCTCCCCCCCCATTTTTTGCTGTTTCCTGTCCTCCTCCCCTCCCCTCCAGTCGATGCCATATATCCATCCATCCATTCCCTCGTCCTCCTCTAGAGGGTTGGGCGACACTTGTTCGTGTTGGGTGGGTGGATTGTGAGAAGAAGGGATCGCTTATCACCAGTCAGTTAACACAGACAAGGGCCAAGTTGTTCTATGATCTCCATCCTCGATAGGAGCAGCCTGGTAGACACGTAGCACGATTTAAAGGTATTTGGAAGGCGTTAAAAGTCCCAAAATTCAGTTGGAGAATCTGCTAGTCGACGCCAAGACCATTTAATGCGCCTCTCAAGAGCTAAAAATCCACCTTTCGATCGCCTAGTTCTCGACAGCTACGCGGCGCGCCAGGTTTCAGATTTCCGCAATAATAATCGTTGCTAGCTGCCCTCTAGCCTGGTAAAATTCTAAAGTAATGGTGTCCGAAAGGAAAGCCGCACGAAATTAGCCACTCACCGCGCAAAAGCCGTTTAAAGGGACCGGGAAACAGGAAAATCGACCCCTCCAACAACTAGGTCTAGACGGCGTCGTGGCGGGTCGAAGTCGTGTATAGCCCGTTTGGCTTCGGCAACTTCACGAGCTTCCAGAAATCTATGTGGAAACGAATATGTTTTTGGAGCGTCAAGTACTTGGCTGGACCCTTGGCTCGACCTAGTCAAAGGAAGGAGTCGGGTTTCGCACTTTCCACCCCCTTTAAAATGGCTCATAACACGCCGACCCATCCGGCTCAAACATTTCTCACCAATCAACATGATATTAGGCTATGATTGGCCTTTTGGAGCCTCACGTAGTTGTCGAGACCTAGGCGAACTTAGGGGGGTCGATCTCGGCACCGGAAAATTTCCTTAAAGGCAGATAATTTCGAGTAATTTTTAGGCAATTCCGTGTTACCTCCATATCGTCGTTTGCCCAATTTCAGCTGTAATTTGGAGCCCAATGTAGTTTTGTGGACCTAGTCGACGGAAGGGTAGATTTGAGGTCCGATCCAGTCCCTTTAAAATGGATTCTAAATTTTCCCACTGGATCTTAACCAGTTTCCGCTTATCCGCTATTTTACGTGTCATTTGCAACGCCACGTAGCTGTCTAGACCTAGTCCAAGTATGGGGTTGATTTTGGCGCTTTCTATCCCCTTTAAAATGGGTTATAAATTCTTTGGCCCCCTCAATTTGAACCAGTTCCCCCTCCCTTCCCTGGTGTTGGTTGGTGGTGGTTGGGCGTTGGGGGTCTTTTTTGGCCGCTGTCCTCTTGTTTGAGGGCCAGTTTTCAAGCGAGGCTGATGCTCCCCGCAACCACCTCCTCCTCCTCCTTTACAACCAAAAAGCCTTAGGGCCCAACGAGGGCCAGAGGGTGGGGGAGCCGGTACGTGGGAGGAGAGGGGACCCTCTCATGCTCTTCCCCGCTGATCCTTCTCCCCTCTGGCCCGGGCCAAGAGGAGAAACAACACGCACAAAAATAGGGCCCCCACCGGGTTGGGCAGAGAAAAAGGCAGCTTAACCTCCTCCACGGAGAGATTTTTGAGCCGGAGAGTTGAAGCTCCGGAAAAGATAACGGGCGGAATATGAGGGTCTTGTGAGGGAGACAGAGCGACGGACAGACAGACAGACAGAGACCGAAGAAACCCTTGAAATGGACAAACTGACAGACAGTTAGGCGGACTGACGCGAAAAAAAGGCTCGATTCCGCTCCTTTCCTTAGGTACGACCTGGGGTTGTACTTCGAAGGGCGACGAGGAGCTGGCGGACTAGCCTAGTCGGATTTCCAAAGACTTTTTCGCCTCATTTTGTGATTCTGGCTAGCTGCCAATTTTTGTCAATCTATTTAAATTAATTAAGGTTTTATTAATACTGTTTGTGAAACCTAAATTTATGGTTTTCTATTTTCAAAGTAAGCTTGCCGAAAATTTCCGCATTTTGCTTTTTGCTTTTTTTTGCTAATTTTTACTTCATTTCTTTGGATTTCACGCTAGTAAAATCATATTTTAAATTCGTTAAAATAGAATTTACAATTCTTTGAATTCGAAAAGTTATGTCTGAAATTTTTGCAGTGACCAGAAAAAAGCATTTTTTCACGATTTTTAGGTAACATTGACCTTGTTTTTCCTGCCTTTTTTTGGAACAAGGTACTGCCTCAAATCTCCTTGGTCCGTCAATCGTCAAAAACCACCCATTTTCCCTTGGCCACGGTTTTTTCTGCGGAATTGCTAGGGTGGGGGTGGACGGGATTGGAATGGAACGGATGACACAATTCCCCACCTGGACTGGATATCTGGGCCCTCAACTTGACTGGTTTATGCTCTTTCTTGGCCTCTCTCTCTCTCGCTCTCTCTCGCTCTCTCTCGCTCTCTCTTTCCAGAGGGATGTCTCATTCATTTGTCGACTTTTGCTGTGTGAGATCCGCATACTATGACCCAACCCAAGAGAGCGGCTATCCATCCTTTCGTCTTTTGAGAATTTTCGGAACCGGACACTATTTCGCTATATTTGATTTTCTTTTTAGTCTTACGCTCTTTTAAAGGGAACAGACATCCATTAGTTATTTTTCGATCACGGCATCTAAACCTACCACTCCAGCTTATTTAGAGGGCCTGGCAAGGCACGGGGCATGGTTTGTTGTGGGCCATGGATTTTTTTGTCAGTTTCCGGAACCCTAGAAAATCCATAATCGAGCCATGCCTGGGCCCTTTAAGACCAAAACCATTTCAACCTCAAGTCCTCTCAAATCTCAACCCGATTTCAGTGTTTTGGAATTTTTTGCATGTTTTTATTTTTTATGCTAATTTTTGTTTCAGGCCAGTCCGCGTGAAATATCGTCGACCCGCATTGCAGAACTGACTGTCTCTTACTAGGTATGATTCCTAATGAAACAGCCGTTTTCAAGATACTAGCAAGCGCGAGAATCGACCCCTCCTTCGGCTAGGTCTAGACACTACGCCATGCTCCAAATAACTCCTTTAATCTTGTTTTTATAGCTTTTCGGACGTTATTAAGTGCAAAAATCCAAAAACTAGGATGTGGAATTTGGCGTAGCACGGAGCTACCAAGACCTACTCGATGGAAGGGGCCGATTTGGATGCTTATTAGCCCCTTTCCAAAGCTGATTTTTACGAAAAAACGATAATTTGTCATTTTTACGGAAGTAACTATTTTAATAAAGAACCTCGCCTGCTAAAAAAAGCAATTTTGTTGTTCCCGTACTATATTTCCACGAATCAGATGGCAGTTAGAAGGATAACCGTTCTTCTCGAGGGGTGAAATGAGCCCACGCATTGTTTGTTTCGTGGGGAGAGGGTACCAAATAAAAAGGAACGCGAGAGGGCCTCAACGATCTCGAGTCGAGAAAAAGAATAGGACGGATGGACTCTACCGTTCGCTCTCTCACTCACTCACTCTACTCTCTCTATCTTTCTCCCTCTCTCTCTCCCTCTAACTCATTCACCCTCTCTCTCTCTCTCTCTCTCTCTCTCTCGCTGTCTCGCTGTCTCTCTCTTTCTCTCTCGCTCATTCGCCAAGACCCCGTGAACACCCTAAAAAGTGCTCCCACCAAGTGTTCCAAGTGTTTGCAACAAAAAGACGTGAAAAGAAGGAGCGGGGGAGAAGAAGCTGCGTGCCAGATATATCACGAAAAGATGTTAATAAGCCGTTTTTCTGGACTTTTTGAGTTTAGAAAATGCTTAATTTTATAGTTTTTAAATAGCTCTAGAAAATAAAGCTTTTAGCTCCAGAAAGCCACGATTTTTCAGGTGTTCCCTCGCTCGCCAAAATGTCCGACGAATACGAGGTGAGCTTTTCATTTAAATCGTTATTAGTTTTTCATTGTGGAAAACCCGCGCTTTTTAGCGTAATATAAGGCTAAGTTAAAGTTTAATTTAATACAATTTGAGCAGTTTTCTTCATAATTTTCTTTGATTTTCAAAGTTTTAATTCTTTTAAAGTTAATAAAATGTTTTTTAATGCCATTTTTCAGGAAGTCGAGGTGGCCGAAGGTAAGCTCGAAACTACAGAATTCCGAGATGCTCCGTATTTTTTGCAGCCACGGAAGGAGACGAGGAGATCAGCGCACATCCGGCTGAGGAAGATCGGACCGAGGATCAGGTAGAGAAATCTAAATTTCCTTGAATCCGCAAATTTCTTGCTCTCTCTCTCTTTCTCTCTCTGGCTCTCTCACTCTCTCTCATTCTCTCTCCAACCACATGTCATCCTCCCTGTCGAGACCCTCAAATTTTATGACCCACAGTCAGTCATTCACAGCCCTAAGCTTTATGTTCTCTTTGAGGGAAGGAGAAATTCCTTCCGATCGTTACACCCAACACCTAGGAACGCTTCAAATGAGAGGAGGAGTGCGCTTCTTTTACGCCTTTCTTTTTCTATACCGTTTAAAGGGGCTAGACAGCGCGAAAATCGACCTCATCGATCGACTAGGTCTCGACCGCTAAGCGATGCGCTTCAAATAGGATTTCCTTGGCTTGACCTTTCCTTTAAAAGCTTTGTGATGCAAAATGCAGGGAAAACCTTATTGCTATCTTGGTTTTTAGATTTAATTAAAGGAACTTGGAAGTGAGAAAATCTACCCCTTCCTGATACTGCTTCTCGACAGCTACGCGACAAGCCAGATAATGCATGCCAGAGCTCTTTATCCCTGCGTTACGCGACGTCGAGTTATCAAGCTTCGGAGTAAAGGCGTCATTTGACACGTTGCGTAGCTGTCTAGACCCAGTCGATACAAGGAGTCGATGCTCACACTTCCCGACCCCTTTAAACGGCGATTTCCGTATTTGCTTTCTTTATCAATCGGTCCTTTTTCGACATTGTTTCCGTGTTAAACCGTAAATCTCTCAATTCGCCATCTGTGAGCAAGAGCTTTTCTTGAGCGTCAGATAACTGCGTCACGGATTTCCCAAAATTCCTCGCCAATCAATAATGCCGAATGGCGGGGGCTTTTCCATGGCTTTTGGTCTTCCTTTTGAGGTTGATTAAGGGCTCTTTCCGGTGGTGCTCTTTCTCTTTCTCGCCAAAAAATGCCTAAAGGGGCGGGTCATAGGGTCATGCTCCCCTGTTCTCAAACCTCCTCCTCCCCGGCTGGGCCGAAAGTGGCTGTTGCCATTTTTTGGGCCTTTCCGTCTCTCTCTCTCCCTCTATCTCTCTCTCTCTCTCCCTCTCTCTCTCCCTCGCCTACACTGTTAGAGAGACACAAACATCTCCATTCCCCTTCCATCCGTGCCATCCTCTTCGTCTCAAATTACCCTCCTTCATTCTCACCCTCCCCGGGTCGAAAAGGGGTACTTACTTACTTATCTTAACTTTTGTTGACTATTTATGATACCTATCTCATTAAACCTCTCAACCTTTGCACCTAAATACCTTTAGATGGTTCCGAAAAGCAAAGTCGGGCATTTCGGAATCAGGACCTTGGAAAAGTGTAATAAATGTTCGGATCTTCGAGTCGATTTCTCCCTTCCCGGTCCATTTAATGTAGCTAAATTCCTCAACCAACTCTGCCCGCTTCCTTCCCCCCTGAAAATAAGAATTCCCGGCAATCTCTATTTTTTATTCGAGCCTTCCCAGTCCCTTTAATCCACTAGGCCTCCTCAATGATCTCTGCTATTTTGCCCGTATAAACAGAATATAGTAAAAGTCCAACTCGATTTTTGCACTGCGCCTCCCCATTTTAATTATTATCCCAGGTGGCACTATTCGTTTAAAGGGGCAGGGAAGCGGTAGAATCGACCCCTCCCATCGCTTAGGTCTAGCGGCAGGCCAAGTGACACCGTCAAACTGTTTTGATATTTGCTAAAATTTCATCATTGAAGCATTAATTAGCACAGAAATTGAAGGATTATTTGAAGTGCAGCATAGCTGTCTAGGCCTAGCCGGCGTAGGGCGTTGATTTTCAAATTCCCAGTCCCTTTAGAAACAGAATACTTCGGATTTTCGAATTTTCCCAGCCATTTTTTAAAAGTGTCTGTTGGTTTTTTTCTTTCAAAAATTCTGAATTTTTGCCGCTTTCGGTCTTCGTTTTTCCTACCGTAACCGTTTTCAGGTGCCGGATATCACAAGTGCCGAGGGGTTCGACCCGATGACGACGAGTATGGACGGCATCGAGGAGATTCCACAAGCAGAAGAGGCACAGGTCTGTCGCTCGCTCTCTCTCTCTCTCTCTCTCTCTCTCTCTCTCTCTCTCTCTCTCTTTCTATCGCTTCATTTTGACCCTAATTACACTTCTTTGCACCTTCCGCTTTCTAAATCCAAGCCTGCGCTACCGTATCGGCTTCGCATAAAATGGAATGGCTGCCAGCTGGCTGGATACAGCTTTTAGAACTAAGAGTATCTCACAAACTTTCAAACTGTCAGCTAAATTTACCGATTTTTCTCACTATCTCTATCTGTCTCTCTATCCCTCCCCATCTCTCGCTGTCCCTCTTTTCTATCGCCTCTCCTCTTTCAGGAGGGCCTCGACTCGGTGAAGGAAGAACCAGAAGAGGAATTCCATGATGCCCAGGAGGGCGAAGGGGATGAAGCCCCGCAGGAGGAAGAGGCATGCTAATTTTCGCCCTTTAAACGCTTTCTACTAATTTTTTTGACAATATTTCGAATACTTCTAAATTTTAATCTCTAAATTGACATCCAGTTAACATTTCCTGACAATATTTGAGAGTCATTATTGCTCTAAAACTTGTTTCCGGTCCCTTGAAAACCGTCGAATTTTCAGCAGCCCGAGGGAGAGCCTGTCGACGAGGCGGCCCCGGCTGAAGATGAACCCCCGGCGGAGGAGGAGCCTGTGGCTGAGGAGGAGCAGGGTCAGTGAATTTATTTAGCTCTTTTGGCCCATTTATGTGGGCTAATTCTCCAATTGTCCCTGCTAGATTACGCCTCAATTTTCTGATTTTCGCGCCATAATTCAGCTAAATTTTTGGCGAGAGCCTTATTTCCTAAATGATCCCTGCTAGCATGCCCCTAATCATGTTTTTATTAATGCATAACCTGTGGTAACGAAATTCCGCAAGACACTTTGCTAGTCTCACCTGATTTTCGACATTTCGGACACCCTGTAGTTCATAATCGTTCGATCGATAATCCGTTTTCCCAAATGACCCCTGCTAGCTGGCCTGAATTTTGTCTTCGATGATCCCTTAGAATCTCAAGTTCAATGTGCCATTTTCAGTAGAGGACATCCCGGTTGAGGAGGAGCCGGTCGCTGAAGAGGAGCCACCAGGTGAGAGAGTGATGGAGAGACGGAAAGAGTCATAGAGAGGAAGAGTGAGAGAGAGAGAGAGAGAGAGAGAGAGAGAGAGAGAGAGAGAGAGAGAGAGAGAGAGAGAGAGAGATAGAAGGACATCACAAGAGTGAGAGCAGAAATACCTATCAAGGTAGCCAATTTTCACCGTGTCATTTAGCGGAAGAAGAGCCTGCCCCTGAAGAGGATGCCCCGGTTGAGGAGGAACCCCCAGCGGAGGAAGAGCCAGTGGCTGAGGAAGAGCCTCCAGCAGAAGAGGAGCCCGTCCCAGAGGAGGAACCTGTAGCTGAGGAGGAGCCCCCGGCAGAAGAAGAGCCGGTTGCTGAAGAGGAGCCACCAGCTGAGGAGGAGCCCGTCGCCGAGGAGGTCGCGTTTATGAAATTCCGTTACTTTACGCTCGTTTTAAAGGGAATTTTTGTACTTTTGCAGGCCCGCAAAACGCAACGCATCCAAAAATCCGGAAATCGTTTTTGGGGAGCTTGTGCATTTGCAAGAGGGGAGCAAAGAGCTGATTTTCTGGGTACTTGGTGCATTAAAAGACGCGCATAAACAGAGTTAACTATCGTTTTTAGGTCCCAGAAGAGGCCCCGGTTGAGGAGGAGCCCGTTGCTGAGGAGGAGCCCCCAGTGGAGGAGGAACCCGTCCCAGAAGAGGAGCCTGTGGCCGAGGAGGAGCCTCCAGCTGAGGAGGAGCCCGTCCCGGAAGAGGAGCCAGGTCGGAAATTTAAAAAGAAAAAGTTCTGGCTCGGGCGGGGGTCGAACCCGGACCCTTAAGTTTAGAGGCAACTGCGCTAGCCATCAGGCCAACGCGAAAAAATCAAATTTTCGTCAGAATTTCGGAATTTTGGGGTAATTAAAAATGGATTTCCATTTTTTAGTTGCCGAGGAGGCCCCGGCTGAAGAGCCCGTCGAGGAACAAGTCGAGCAGCAAGAATTCACTTTTGATGAATCTGCCCCGCCACAGGAAGAGGTGGGAATTTTTCACTTTTCTCTCTCTCTCTCTCTCTATGCGTCTCTTTTGCTTTCTATGGCCGGTACTCCCTCTATTTAATGCCTTTCTTCGATTAGATCAATGTAGAGTTCTGATTTTTCAGACCCAAATCTAGCTGTCACACTCCCTTTAAAAACCCTAAAAACCCTTAAAGCACCCATTTTGTAGGTTCCGGCCTCAGAACCCTCGAGCCCGGTGAAATCTCCTAAGAAGAAGAAGAAGAAGGCCAAGGTTGCCGAGGCTGAGCCAGAAGAGGCTGAACCTGTTGCGGAAGAGGCCCCGGCTGAGGAACCACAGGCCGAGGAGGTCGTTGATGTGAGTTCCAGCTTTTCTGACCTGCAATTTACGCAGAAACTACCGCAAAACTGCTCCGGTTAACTTTTAAACCAAAAAATGGTGTTGAAAAGTTTGAAAATTACATTTTTTTTAATTAAAATTAAAAGTTAAAATATATGCCTAATTTCCCAATTTAATTCAGGCGTCCCCTCAAGAAGAGGCGGCTCCGGAAGAGGTAAAAAAGCATAGAAAATTGCCTGTTAAATCGCATCCTACTATCCCCAATTAATAGTTATTTCCCTTTCCCTTAAAAATTAGGACTTCCATTTATATTCGAATTTCAAGGCGGCTCCAGCTGAAGAACCCGCCCCCGTCGAAGTAAGAAAAAAAATAGAAAATAGTACTAACCCGCTTAAAAAATCCTGTAATCGCTAGTTCGGTAGTGTGTAGTTTAAATAGTTTTGGAGCGCTATAACCTTATTATAGCTATTTAAACTTGCTAGCTGCCTGCCAGCCTGATCCCCAAATCATTTCAGACGGTCTCTAACGATAAAATAAAGGTTTTGTTTGGTTTAAACAACCGAAAAACTTCAAAATTCGTATTATACAATTAATTTGCATATTAAGCGCATTTTAGAAATAATTCAATTATCATAGCATAATTAATAAGCTATCTGCCTGCTAGCCTGCATCCATAGACACTTTTAAAGGGATTGTGAGGTGAAAAACTCAAATGTTCCAGAGATTTTCTGACTTCCCAGTCCCTTTGAAACAGCTACATCGAGCCAACAGCCTCCAGAAATTTTTCCTATTTTTCATATTTCAGGAACCCCAAGAAGAGGCTGCTCCGGAGCCCGAGGCCAAGGAGCCGAGCCCCGTCCCGGAGAGGGTACGATGGCTCCCGTAATTCCACCGGATTTTTTCCATTTTTCAGCGTTCGTCCCCTCCGGCCCGTCGTGCATCTCCATCGCCGCCACCAAGGAGGGAACCACAGAGGATCACGCAGACTTATGATGACTACGACAAGGTACGCGGGAATACGGTGGCTAAAATATCGAAATTACGGTATCAAAATACATCAATTTTCCTAAAATTTCACTCGATCTGACAGGTTGGTTTTGTAGTTTGTAGTTGCTATTGTTTGCTAAAATTCCAAAAAAGTTATCGATCATCTCTATGGGAATTTTTTACTTACTGCTCTTTTTCTTTACTCCTACTTTATCTGCTCTTACTTACTTGTTTAATTCTTATTACGACAGTAAAAAAATCGCATTATTATGGTAAAACTATTTTTTGCTATTTTGAAAAGCTGAAGCTCTAACTAAAAAAAAACCAAAAAAAACTAAAAATATGCTATATATTTTTGACAGGTCTTTCGTATTGGATGGCAAATAAAAAACAGCCGCTAAGCGAGAAGCACCGAAAATTTTCCATTTATCTCCGTATCCATGCGTCACTTTGCAGGATTCCCACCGCAAGATTCCGCCAGCGCGTGAGCCAGTGGGAGAGTCCTTCTCCTCGTGGACACCAGCCGATTCTGGAAAGAAATACGAGGTACGCCTATTGACGCTACTCAACTGTACTCTTTGCAGTCGATTTCGAACTATGCGAGCGACGTTTCGAAGAAATACGACAGCGGATATTCCTCATCCTACACCCCCACCGTCCAGGCCTACACGCGCAAATTCGACGATTACGTCAGCACTGGTTAGTCAAAATTGCGTTTCAAAGTGACTCTGACATCTGACAATCGATTACGCCATCAAATTCGTATGCAAATTTAACGATGTCGATTCATTTTTTAATTTAAAGGAATTGGAAAGTCAATTTGCCTAAATTTGACTGAACAAAATTCTCGTAGCTGGTTTAATTCTGAAATTTAACCAATTCATTACGACATGAAATTCTGCGCGCCAAAATCGATAATTTTGAGATGTTTTGAGAATGAGGTTTTTAGTGCTCTATTTTTAAGCCCATTTTCTCAATTTCTCAATCCATTACGCCATCAAATTCCCTTTCCAGGCCCGTTCTCGAACGCCCTATACTCGACCTCCCGTCTCGTCTCCCGATCGCGATCCCGTACCCGCGAACGTCGCAATTCTCGACGGGCCCAGCGCTCATCATCCAACTACTATCGATCCATGTAAGTGGTTGTAGCTTGGTGTCTGGTGTACAGTTTGCGTAAATCGGCTAACTGGCGTATTTTAAAGGGGCGGTGACAGCAATAGCACGATCAAATCCTTCGCACCAAAAAAACGAAAAGCGAGATTTTCACATAGTTAAACGGTAAAAAGGTAAAATAGATTAGATTTTGTACACGCCATTTAATTCGACTAACTCACAGGCAAAAGAGCAAGTTTTAAGGGGACCCGGCCAGCAAAACAAACGGAAGAAAAAGCACGAAAATCGATATAAAAATCGAAAAAAGTCGGCGAAATTTTGGCAAAAAAGGTTTCAAAACAAAAACAACGAAGATAGCAATCGTGTATGCCATGTAATTCCGCTTTCTGACAGCCAGAAAAACGCGGTTCGAGGAAATTCCCTTTAAAAGTTCGAAATGGAATTTGGAATGACCGGAAATCGAACAGTCGCGTGGCAGATAGCGGGTTTATAGTTTGAAGTTATAATTAGTTATAAGTTTGAAGCGTCATAAATTTTATAAGATTTTCATCTATTCTTTTTTCAGGTTCTCGTCGGCCCTGCCAGCCCCAGCCGCGATGCATTCTCGTGAATATTCTCAGCCGCCACCATCAGCCGTTATTCGTACTCCCGGCCGTTCCACTTCATTCGCCTCGTTCATCGATTATGCTGGACAGAAGAACTACGAATTGCAGAGGACAAGCTCTGTTGTTGCCGACTCGGCCAATGCACTCAGCCGCTCCAGGTACCGTATTTTTAACGGTAACGTTTTCCCGACCTTTGGAGTTTATAGCCACATTACAAACTACAAATTAGACAACAAACTACAAAATCCGTAGTCCAAATGGTCGTAGAAAGTCCAGTTTACACTTTATCGTCAGGATTGGTCAGATATTTGGCTTTTCTCGCAAAACTTTTGTAGCAGCGCGAAGGCCCGGCATTTTTCATACTTTGTAGTCGTCAGCCTACAATTTAGGCTACAGACTACAAACTGGACTACCAACCACACGTTGCTGTAATCAAGAAAACCCCTAAAAATTCTATTCGTTAGTTTATAAAGTGAGCGAAATCCTTGTTTGCTTGAAAATTCCAGTTAGAAAATTGAAGGTTTCAGTTTTTGTAGTCCCAGTTTCTCAGCTAGACTACAGACTACAGTCCATGAATTTTCCAGCTCTCGCGGCAACGTAGACCTGTACCTGGGAGGTGGCCGTCTCTCGCGTGTTGATAGCTTCGTCAATCATGTAAGTTTCTAACTCTATGTCACAACATTTATTCCTGCTCCTTTCATCGTTTGATATACTATTTCCCGATCCAGATGGATACGCCGTATGAGGCTTATCAGCCGGCCAGCTACGAGCGTGTCCAGAGGTCCAGCTCCGTCTCCAGGCCCATCGGATATTCGGTGAGTAGAATCTTTGTTTAAACGCAACGTTTTTATGATAATTGTTATACAATTAAAAGCTTAAAGCATGTTTCTAGTTAGTCTAAAATTACAATTTGGTCTATATGTTGTTTCCAAACCCTTAAAAAAGTGAAAAGCCAATTTCTAAGAATTTTTCAGCCTTTTTAAAAATTTAAAAACGAAGCCAGATAGGCCTTTACGTTTTGTTTTCGTTTAAACCATAGTTTAACCCTTTAAAACCTACTTTTCCGGACGCACGTCTTCCCTATCCAACGACCCGCGGGTAGGATTGATTGCAAACACTCGAGATTCGCGGTTTTTACCCGCGTCGAGGCGGGGGTTGAAATCAGTAGCCACAGCGACGGATTGGCAAACATTAAAGAGATCGGGAAGAGAGTGAGAGAGAGAGAGGGATAAAGCTCAAAAAGAGCGGATTTTCATTGATCTCGCCGCGCACATTCCGAAATTGACAGGCCGCATTTGAAGCCGGAAATCGGTCATTTTTGGCAATATTTCTACGGCTACAGGCTACAACTTTGAATTCTATTCGGTTATTTCACTAAGCTGGACCATAAGCCACATCTACCCCCAAAAAATTGTAGCCCGGTTACAGTCTACAAATTTATTCCGGGTCGCACCCTCAAATTCTGACTACAAGCTTCAAACCATAAATTCTACCTGCTTCTAGGCTATAAAATATTGTATTCTGTAGTCGAATCACTAGACTGGACGTCAGTTTCGACTACAAACTACAAAACTTACTAATTTTTGGAATTTCCGGATTTTCTGACTTTAAACTACAAAAAAACCCATATTCTGACTAGCAACCGATTACGCCGTATAATTCCCGCGGTCTATTATTGCTGCTACAAACTACAAACACCAAACATTACCGCCCATCGGTTTTTTGTGTGCAAATATTGCTCGTCTGCTGATTGGGGACCCAGCCGAGTACGCGAGTGTACACCCCAATCCTCAGAACACTTGAAAATAATCGGCGGCCAGGGGGTGGGAATTGACTGTCTGCACGACAGAAAGAGAAGAAAAGAGAAGAAGAGAGGGTGAAGATGCACGAGAGCTTCGAGAGAGCCCTCGCAAACCGCAATCTGACCCGATATCTACGCAAACTGCAGGTAGCCCTGTACCGGAAATAGCCGCGGGTTTTTGGGTTTTCAAGGGGGTAGGCAAGTCGGGGTTTAGATTTTTGCCTTTTCGGCATCCAGTTAAAATAATGAACATAGAAAATTATCGTAATTTTTGGATTTTGACGTCCCGACCCTTTTAGCTTCATTTTGGCCGGAAATAGCCCTGGTTTTTTAAGTTTTTGGGGGTAGAGAGGTCAGAGCGTAGTTTTTTCTAGCGGAGGTAACGTTTTGGAACCCAGTTAAACGGAATGACCCGGAAAAATTATAGTCAGATGGATATTTTGGCTTCCGGACCCCTTTAAAATGCATTTTCATCGGAATTTACCAGGACCTAAATTCATTTGGTTTTTAAGGGACTGAAAACCGGAAATTGTGTTTGATTTTGTCCATTGGCATTCAGTCAATATAATTCACTACAAAGAGTGTGCAAAATCGAGTCGCGTGCATTTTAAAGGGACTGGGAAGCCAAAAACGAAGTTTTAAAAAGTGTTTTTGACATTCTCATTTTTCCGAATTTTCCTGCTAATCGTTTCCGGCCGATTTATCATGTTTTGCTAGGACAAACCTTTCCATTTAAGTGCCCAAGAACGCCTAAAAACCCGCTAAAAATCAATATTTCCAAAGTGCACCTGTTGACACTTTCGACAGCCGCCCTCCGCCCCCTCATTTCCGCAACAATTTACCGAGCTATTTTTTTACGATGAGCAAATAGAGTGGGGGTGAAGAGGGGAAGGATTTGGGGTCTGTTACGCATCCACCCAAAGACTGACGATTTTCCTGGAAAGATATCTCAAATTTTCTCTAAAAAAATAATGGAAATTACTCAAAATTACGTGATTCCTTATTTGTTGATTAATTTATTTTAGTCAGATGACCGGTAATTAAATTAGTTTAGTTATTTCTTAAAATTAACACGAAATTAAACTCAATTTTGGGTAATTAAAAAACTTTGGTTAGGTTTTCAAAATTGTGAATTTCGCTAATTTTTTACATTTTTGTATATTTTTAAGGTATGGTATGTTTAGAACCGTAGCTTTTAAATTTTTTTATTAACAATTACCATTCATTTCCAGGCCTACACATCGACGCCGCTCTATCTGGAATCGGGACGTTACGACTCGACCCCGGTCGGTGTTCGCAGTCTCTACGAGGTACACCTTTTTACGATTCACGTTTCTCCGGTTTTCATTTTCTTTTCTGGCATCCAAAGCACAGTCCTGTGTCGTTAGAATCGTGTCCAAATCGTTATTCGAAAAACGGGTACTGTAGTCAAGGTTTTGGCAAAATTTGCATTGATTCTAAAAGTTGTCCTTGATACCGTAATCCTGAACCGATTACGCCATCAAAATAGATTTGAAATTCAATTGGGGGGGGGGGGGGGGGGGGGGGGGGGGGGGGGGGGGGGGGGGGGGGGGGGGGGGGGGGGGGGGGGGGGGGGGGGGGGGGGGGGGGGCTGACAGCTGATTTATAATTTTTACAACTCTAAAGTAGGTAAAAATCGATTTCCGATTTTCATGTCGTAACCGATTTTTCGGGGGGATTACGGCATTTCCCGGAAATCAGTGTAGATATTTTGCTAAAAACTTATCTACAGTACCTTCTGATAGCCAGTCGACCCATTACCGTACTTTTTGTCGTCCTCAGTGTCCCGTTGATAGGATTGAGCCGTAGCCATCATATGTCCACCCGTATCGTCACGTACTCGTTCGGCACCTGTCCTCTCAACACTTTCCGCCCAATTTCAGGGTCGAATCGGCGCCCTGGAGCGCAGTCTGTCCCGCGAGAGAATTAATAAGGACCGGGTGAGCAAGAAGTGATCCCCCTCCCCAAATCCCTAATTTACCCTAAAAATTGACCTCACCAACCCCCCGGATAGAATAGTTGTAGTTTGTACTTCTAGTCATCACTAAAACACAAAAATTTAGGCGTGCTGTAGTGCAGATTGTGGTTTGTAGGCCAGCTAGCAAGTGGAAAGCTATAAAATCTTTTTTATTGCAAAATTGAAAATTCTGATTTTTTTTGTAGTTTGTAGTCTAGGCATTTGTAGCCTTAGAATTAAATGTAGCGTAGTACAGTTCAGCTAAAAAGATGTTCTGACAGGCAGCGTACAGTACCACGAAAAAATTTATGCAAAAAAAAGTAATTTTCCAGATGGTCCACATGCCGATTGGCATCATGGCCCTGTAAACACGTAACTTTGCGTAGTCGCTTTCCCGTGAAATCGCGGGTTTTTGAGCTAGTTGTTGATAGGGTTCAGAATAAACTTTTTGTCATAAACTTTATCACTCCAAACGATCGTAGAATTTTAGGCATTTTCGCAAAATATGATATTAGCGCTTTTAGGCCGTAAGCGAGAGGCTTTTTCAGGCAATTTCTGATATTCTGAGTTAATGGCTATAATTTGCTAGAGCGTGGCTCACTCAAAACAGCAGACTATAATCTAGTACTCAAGTGCATTATTCATTATTATAATCTATTCATTCATTTTAGGGTTTTTAAACTCTAAATTCATTTTTCTTGAAATTTACAAGGTTGTAGCGGAGCGGGCCCAATTTTTTTGGGAAAATTGATTTGAATCGTATCACCTTGTCCGCATTTATGCGGGGAATTCCTAGGTTTATTCATTTACTAGCTAAAGACTTGCCGGGCCGGACTACGTATTACACGTACTTTTAGCAATTCCGCGCCAAATTTTTACCGCAGTTCCAGTCCTTTCGCTTTTTAGTTTTAAGTTTTGACGAAACGCCGAACCGCGAGTTTTCACGCCCAATTTCTGCCGTAGTTTGTAGATTTTCAGACTTTTTGGGACGAACGTAACGTCTTAAAGGAAACGTAGGAAACCTACCATCCCGGGCTTTAAGGTTTTGAGAAAATTCTTTGAGGAAATTCCAGTCTGTCGTCCAAAAAAAACGACTGTAGGGCGTTTATGCGTAGTGTTCCCCTCTAATGCGTCGCGGACGCGTCGCGGCAAATTGCATCCCGTCCAAATTTCAACCGTAACTCCCGGGGTTTTTACTTTTAAGGTTTTTCTAGTAATAGCCAATTTGCCATCCATCCTACTGATTCCCACCCATCCATTAATGCTTGAATACGTGGATCAGTGTATATTTGTGTCTGTTCAGTTGCGCCATCAATACCAGGACCTCTCATCGAAGCTCGATCAGGCGTGTAGACAGATGTCTCTCCTCAGAACATCTTCATACTCGGCTATGCCACGCTCTTCCGTCTACACTCATATGTATCCATGCTATTAGAGACAGAGAGCACCAGGAAAAATGAGAATCAGAGAAAAAGAGAGCCAATTCTCTGCTTCTCTACCCCTTTTCCGCTTCTATCCACCCCCACAGACTTCTACCTTACCCTGATTTATACTGTCATTTTTGGGCGAGGATACGGTAGTATTTTTTAAAATTGCAACTAGAAATTTTCCCCGTCAAAAAAGAAAAAATAAAAAAGCAAAAAATAATTTTTGAAAAATTAAATTTTCTCGTTTTTGTAAAAATTGGGAAATTTCAATATTGTCCGCCTCTTTTTACATCGAAAATATAAATTAAAAATGCATCCAAAAATTTACAAAATCCTTTCAAAAAGTTGCAAAATTTTTCGATTCTTTGAAGTTTTGGTTTTTCTGTAAAAGTTCAAAATATTAATTTAATTTCTATACCAAAACTCCAACTGTTTGCCAGTTTACAAAATCCGTAACAAAAAATTCAAAATATCGAATTTTCGAAGCCCCGGGCCTAAAATCTGCCCCACTACCGTAACCCGCCCCAAAATCCCCATTTTCACCCACCAACAAACTTCTCCATACTGCCATCCCCTTCCCCGCTTTTAGCCCGGTATGCTTTATCCAATTTTTACGATCCATTTCGGCTAATTGTTTTTTCTCTATTTCTCTGTGTGTCTCTGCTGTCCCCCCACTCTCTCGCCACCCGCTTGCCCCTGATTCGACTTTACAAAGCTTCTCCCTGTTTTTCTAACTCATCTGTTTTCCACAAAATGCACCCAGCACCCGGCACAAATCGATTTGTTCGATTTTCTATGTAATCTGCTCCACCCAATTTCTGACTAATAAATGTGTATAGCTGAAATTTCCATGGAAAGGCTATTTTCACAGATACAGCAATTTTAAAGGGACTTGGAAGTCAAATAGTTACCTTATTTTATTAAATGGATGCCAGAAAAGCAAAAAAATCAAAATATTTGGCTTCCAGGTCCCTTTAAAGGGAGCGTGACAGCTGGATTTCAACGTGTTTTTCAACTGCGGATCTTGTTTTCTAAAAACACTTTAAAACGGTTGAAACTTGGCCGTCACGCTCCCCTTAATGAGTAAAAAAAAGAGGATAAAAGAGAGCTAGAGAGAGAGAGAGAGAGAGAGAGAGAGACAGAGAGAGAGATAGAGAGAGGGAGGGAGAGAGAGAGAGAGAGAGAGAGAGAGAGAGAGAGATTCCCCATCTAAATCGTTTCAGAGGAGCTGGGCATCCGCTTCATCGCGAGCACCATCCCCTTCGCCCGTCCTTAGAGCACACTATCGTGTCCCGGTCTCGTGGTATGCACCATACTAGAGAACCAGAGAAGAGGGAGGAGCAAAAGATCGAGAGGTGGGTACGGTAAAATACCGTAATTTTATGTTATGTTTTATGTAATTGTAAATACGTAAATCTGATTTAATTTATTTTTTTAGATGGCGCCTGGGAAACGTGATGTATGGCGGGCTATATTCATCGCGTAACTCATCGGCCACGCGTCCCTCCTATTCCTCTCTATATCAATCTACCGTATCCCCTCCCCCTACCCGTTTTCCCTTTTCTTCTGTATCCCCCTACAGTACTCGTAGTTCCCCGTATTCTACCCCCTACAACCCCTATGAAGCCAGCCATCGAAGAGAGCTATCTGCCCGCTATATGCCGGGTGTCTCTTCTATCTACACTGCCACTCCCAGGTATGCAAATTGTCATTATTTAAGGCACTATAAACAAGAAAAATGTTATTTTCTATGTAAAAATTTATCTTTAAAAAAATCTAAATTTCCGCTACAAATCAAAATTTAATTTTTCTTTGTCTAAACTTTACAACGTCAAATATCTCGCAAAAATTGCATTAAATTAAACAAATTAAATTTGGCCGTTTGACAAAATCCCTAGCTTCGAGTTTTCGTATTTTTATTGAATTAAAATTACCTTAGTAACTTAAAAAAATCAGCTAAATTTGGCAGGAGCGTCGCGTACTCACAGAAGGCGACGCGTCGCGGTCACGTTGCGTAAAAATCCCTGAATCTTTCACGCGCGTTCGGGGCTCCTTGAAAATAAAAATTCTCAGAAGTCAGCTACGTGTTGACCGGAGTGTCGCGTAGTCAAGCGTTTTCATTAAATTCTACGGCACTCCGCTGCCTTACCGTACGCTAGAATACAGTTTAACGGTCGCTCTAATTTTCGTATCGTAATAATCGCAATTAAACAACCATAAATCCTTTTTCTTTTTAAAAAAGTGAATTTATGAATAAGGTTTCGAAAAACACTAAAATAAATCAATTTAGTCTCGAAAAAATAGTCAAATTTTATTTTTCAGATTCGGTTCCTCGTTCCGCCACTCTGTCCCGACCTACGAGCCCCGCCCAGGTATGGATGAGGATACGCGGCGTCTGATGAATCGATATTTGGACCGAGACTCTTCCGGCCGTCCCAAGCGTACCCGTGTCCATTTCAAGTTCAATTTGTAGTTTGTAGCCCTGAAAAAAAGCCCGAAAAGCCCCCGATTTTAATATTAAACTCTTAAATTTTTTATAGGCACGGTTTATTAAAAAATCTTTCTTTTGGTTTTAAAGGGATTTAAAAAGCTTTAATTTCTAGAAAAATGCCAAGAAATTAAATTCCTTTAAAACCCGACTTTACGCTCTTTTTCTCTAATCCTCTCCACTTTCTAACTATCTGTCTCTCCAACCTACCCGATTTACTCTCTATCTCTAACGCTCTCTCGCCGGATTTTAACCCAAATTTCCCCGTTTTTATTAACGTTTTAAAATCCTGCCCAGATTGAAAAATTCCGGCTTTTTCTAACCACTTTTCCAAGCCCGTACTATCCTATTATGTGCCCCCAGAATTCGATCGGTTCGACAAAATGCCGTAGTGTGCTCTAATTCTCTAATTCTCCCTTTCTCTCGCCAGGATACTGTATTTATCACCTGCCCAGAATTATTCGGCTACTTCTTTTTTTGCTTCCCGCCCTGGCCGCCCAGATTGATGGGCTGGCCGCCGGCTGCTTGACATTTTTTGTATGGATAAATTTTTGGTATGCTAGTCGACGGCAAAAAAGAGACTACGAGAATAGAGCTGATGACCTTTCAGCGATTAGTAAAACGCTCAAAAAAAAAAATAAAAAAAAATAAAAAATTGGGTTCTATAGGAATCGCCTAGAACAAAAATTTTTCGGCGCAAGCCTAAATTTTTTTTAGGAATGACGGATCTGTTTCTAAAGTGTTTTAAATTATTTTTAGGCATAAAACTTTACAACTTTTAATTAAAAATTTAATTTTAGGTTGACAAAGTGATTTTTTCCGACACAAAATGACCAAATTTTCAGGTTATTCTAACATCAAATAACTACCAGTAAAAATAGCGGTACTTACTAAGTATTTTTATAATTTGGGTAGTAAAACAAACCTATATTTTAACCAGAAAACTATCTAAAAACTTGCACCAATTTTCAAAAAGTCTAAATTTTGGTAAAAACGGCAATTTTGACCGAAAAATCGACTTTTTTGTTTTTAATAACATCTTGCAAAGTTTTTACGTTTAGGAATAATAAAAAACATTTAGAAACACTTCCGCGATTCATATTCGGAAAATTGGTTCCTAAGTAAAACATTTTCTTTCCCTCACCGATAATGCGAAAGAACCAAAAGGGTTATCCAAAATTGCTCATAAAAAATTCGCCAATCTTTCAACGCGATAACTCTAGATAAAATAAAAATGTGCTGAACCCGATTCACTTAAAAATCGCAATTGTTTTGAACGAAATATTTATCAACACTGTGCAACAAAGTGAGAAGACAAAACAAAGAACGCGATCAATAATTATGGGTCAACGCGGGGTCCAAAATTGCATTCAGATCATTTGGGAAGCGAATAGGAAGTCATCGTAAGAAACCATAAGCCTTTCCGCAAAGTAAGCATCAGGCCATCAGGACGCTTTACTCCGCGGGTATATAGCAAGGATGTAGACATGGCGCCTACATCAAAGCTACGGATCTTCAGAAGCAACGTTAATAGTTTCATACAAAATTCGCCACGCTCTCCTGCCTTCCATTGATCGTGAAGCTTCTGGCACATGAGTTGAATCTGCGGAGTGACATCATCTTTTCCTTCCATGGAGAAGACCAGCGAAGTAAATTTCCATTCCGGAATGTAATCCAGCCAATCGATGGATAGCACTCCAAATCGCAGCAATGGGACATCTTTAAGCGCGCGAGCCAGACCCGGGTTCGCGCTGAAAGCTTCGGCATCCCATTTCGGAAAGGCGACATAGCGCGGCTTCGATTTTTCGATCAATCCAGCGCATTTGTGGGCATGTTGGGGGTCGCCTTGAATCGTTAGCGATTGTACACGCACATCCGGCGAAATATCTGCCTGCACGTCGTATTTCAGGGATGCTACCGTGGCGCCCGCCAAAAGAAGCTCCGCCTCCTGATGCGTCCAAATTGTCTCGCGATAGTACGGGCCATAACCGACGCAGAAAATGACCTTCTCGGGACAGCATTCGACACTAGAGAAACGCTTGTTCCTCATGTTCCTTGTAGCACGCAGAAAATTGGGATGAGATTTGGCCACTTCCAGCAGATCCTTTACATCAAGCGGCTCCAGGATTGGCCACAGCAGATCGTAGGGAAGGTCACAGATATTGGTCGAAGTTTCAGTGACTGCGGATCGATTTTCCTGGTTGTAGACAGCATTTTGAAGCAGAACACCGGCGCCTTGTGACTCGAAGATGTCATTGTCGATCAGGATAGTGCGGCGTGATCGAAAAACGACGTCCCAATTCTTGCCGGGCCACCATGCGACGTGGTATTGTAGCAAAATGTGTGAATTGGCCGTCTCGAGCAGACTGCGGGCATCCAGGGGTCCGAACACCTCGTACATCAGATTGACGGGCAGATCGAGTAGGCCCTTCTCAACGCTAGGCTGGCGGTCGCCGAGATCCATCGCCTCAAGCTTGTCCAAGAATTCTTGCTCCATTCGTGCCGACGTGCCTGGAAAAGTTGAAATTAGTTTGTCAATCTGCGGTGCTTCCAGGTTATCGGAGGTCGGTTATTTTAGCGGGGGTCGGTTGGCATCTTCTTTTCGTTTAGCCTATACCTGCCTAGTGATAAATTGTAGTTAATTTTAATACTGTTTTTAGTAGCTTCCGATAATCAAAAATTATAAAAATATTTATCCTATAGTCACGAAATCTAGGGTTATAGCGCGGTTTTAGCCATTTTTATATACGTTAGACCGAAAAAGAAAAATTTTTTCAACGTTTTATGACGTTTTTCTCAATGTCTCCTCCCCCGCTAACAGTCCAGAACCATTTCAAACGGCGCAAAAAAAGCGCGCCTTTTTGGCAGAACCCTCTCCCCTAAAAGTACAAAAATCTATGACAAAATTTAACCGGAATTGAAGCCTTAACGAAGCATCATCCCTTCAAAATCAGAAGATACCACAGTTTTCACGTGGGAAAATTCAGCGAAACTACCCGCAGCCCGGCATCAAAACCCAGGGGAAGGCCTCAAAATTATCGCTAAATCGCCTCCAATTCACGCCACGAAGTAAGCCACGAAGTAATAGTATTACTCTAATAAATAAAACAGGTGCTAAACCCGATTCGCTCTAAAATTGCAATTGTTTTGAACGAAATATTTATCAACACTGTGCAACAAAGTGAGAAGACAAAACAAAGAATGCTATTAAAAATCCGACCACTTTGGTGGATAATTTACATTGAGGCCATTTGTAGAGCCAGACGTGGACATCGTAATACCCCACGAGCTGTTGTGCAGCATCAGAATGCTGCCATCCTCACGTTCAACCTCATAGGTCGGTTCAGCCTCAGAAGATAGGCCGCCGAGCGCAAACCATCGACATCCCCGATCCACACCGAATTCAACGAAAAATGTGCTACGCTCTCCAGCAACCCATTGATCGAAGAGCTCCTCGCACATGCGTTGGATCTGTGGGGTGACATCCTCGCAACCAGTGCTTAGGCAGAATGTCAGGTCGGTAAATTGCCATTCCGGAATGTAGCTCAACCATTCGGCTGTGAGTACCCCAAGTTGCAGCCGCTCGACATCTTTCAGCAGCCGAGGGAGCTCTGGAATCGAGTTGAAGGCTTCAGCACTCCATCGCGGGAAGGCCACCTCCTTTGGCTTCCATTTCTCGATCAATCCAGCGCATTTGTGAGCATAATGCTGGCCTCCTTTCAGGATCAACCGGTCTACACGCATCACCGAAGGGAAATCTATCCGCAACTCGTAGATTACCGATTCAAAATGGGCATCCGTCACCAAAATAGCGGATTCGGAGCAGGTCAGCGCTCCGGCGCGATAGCAATGCTTTGTGTGGAAAACCACCTGTTGGGGAAAGCATTCCATCCCCTGGATACACTTGTCCATCATCTTCCTTGTCGCCCGCTGAAGATTCGGATGGCATTTGGCGACAGACAATAGATCTTCTACTTTAAGCGGCTCCATGATCGGCCATAGCAGATCGTACGGCAGGTCACAGATATTGGTCGAAGTTTCAGTGACTGCGGATCGATTTTCCTGGTTGTAGACAGCATTTTGAAGCAGAACACCGGCGCCTTGTGACTGGAAGATGTCATTGTCGATCAGGATAGTGCGACCGGAGCACAAAACGACGTCCCATTTTTTGCCGGGCCAAAGGGCGACGTGTTTGCGCAGTGTCCTGTGAGAATTGGCCGCCTCGAGCAGGCTGCGGGCATCCAGCGGGCCGAACACCTCGTACATCAGATTGACGGGCAGATCGAGCAGACCCTTCTCAACGCGAGGCTGGCGGTCGCCGAGCTCCATCGCTTCAAGCTTGTCTAATAATTCTTGCTCCATTCGTGCAGACGTGCCTGGAAAAGGTGAAATTGGTTTGTTAAAGGTGCGAACAAAAAGTGAGCAATAAAACGAGCATCACGCCTAAAAGCAGCAGCTCAGCGCACTATTATCCCAGCAATAAAACTACCTAGTGGTATCGCTTTGATAAAACCAAACTACAGGAGAAAAGCTAATTAAAGTATGAAATGCCTTTAAAACCCTACTTTACGCTCTTTTTCTCTAATCCTCTCCACTTTCTAACTCTCTGTCTCTCCCACCCAGGCCCGTACGAGGGGGGGCAGGGGGGCAGCCTGCCCCGGATGCATAGATTATGGCCAGGATTTCCACCGAGCCCCTGGGCAGATGTTTTTTAACCATCTGCACGTAGCCGGGAAGTGCCCTCGAACTGTCAATGATAAGCTATCAGCGCATTAATGGGAAACTTTTCTCACCAATTTGAGAACCAAAACTACAACGGTTGTATTTCTAAAAAGTTACTCAAGATAGTTTATGCTTCTAAACGCCCATTTTATAGTAACAAGTGCATGAGTATCCAAAAATAACAAAAAGAAACTAGCGATTAGGCCAAAAGGCTTCCTGCTTTGATCAGTTCTCGAAATTAAATCAAAACTTCATTATGCAAATATAACAGCAATATATCTAAAACCGATAATGAAGAGTAGCGTATCACACAACACTCCCCAGCTTTTGTTTGGGCATAGAAAGTTTCCAGATACGCAGATTGCAATAAAACCTATTAGCGATAATTTATTATTATTATTGGTATGGATTTTTGTTTTCGTAGCTGTCTTATAACGTTGGCTTTCTATTCCCGTCTTTTTTATTATACAATAGATCCACTGGTCTGGAACAAGTTTGATGTGAGCCATTTTCGCATCAATTCAAAAAAATTTCACTACTGAATTTATTATGATTCGAAAACAATTGCTTCCAAGTTACCCAAAAAAAGGGCCGAAAAAAAGTACAATATCTACGCAAGCCGACCTAAGTTTTCATATTTCTCCCCCGCCAGAGGATTTTATGATGGATTCCATTCGTAAAACGCTCCGTTACGGTTAATTAAAAAAAATAAAGCATGATTGTTTTAATTTCTGACGTAACGAAAAGTGTCTTTCATTAATGTCCGTAAAAGTCATCGCTGACCCCGCAGGGCACTTCCCAAGTCCGAGCAGATGTTAAAAATTCCTGGCCAGGAAAATCCTGGCCATAATCTCTGCGCCCGCCTGCCCCCCCCGAAATCCTCGGGGGGCCGAAAAGTACATAAGGTAGTACCCTTATGTTTTTTTTTCATCATTTTTGCTGCCCCCATGGAGGGGGCAGGTAATCTAGAAGTTTGAATTTTCCCGCATTTTTTTGGCACTAATGTTAGGGTGGCAGATGGGGTTGGGTGTTGTTAGGAGATTATTTTGGCACCATTAATGGGCTAATATTTGGAGGAAAGGCCCAAAATAGGAAATAATGATACGGCGGTAACTCCATGGAGAAGTAACGGATCGGGATGATTGATATAGCGATAGAAAGCCCAGAGTAGGGAGAATACAGGGCGAAGTAAAGCAGAAAACCCGTATTGCTAAAGCACTTTATTCCGGTTACTAACGGTATCTTAGCGCGGCAGAGGGCTTGCCTGATCACGGCACCCTCGACAAGAATAAAGAGTGAGGAGAAATAGACCTCCACCCAAAATCGACCGAGTCCGGAAAGCGCATAAGGCCCTTTAGATTTTTTAGGCAAAAAAATTCGAAAAAAAACTGTGCCAAGCCTTGTTCGGGTGGCTCGCAAACGGCCTTTTAAACGCTATTTATTTTTATAATATAGACAGTTTTTTTCAAAAAATTTTTGCCTGCGGCGCCTTTTTCCTCGCTCTTTAACACCATTTTTTTATCCTATAGGCACCGTTTTTCAAAAATTTCAGCCTGCGGCGCTGTTTTTTCAGTCAATTTATCGCAATTTTCGCTAAGTTTGCTGCCTGGGGCGCTCTCAGGCCGCCCCAGGCGAGCCGCCCCCCCGCCCCGCAATCGCCCGAAAAGTTCATAAGGGGACCCTTATGATCTTTTTCCGGAAAATTTTTCTGCCTGCGGCGCTTTTTATAGCTGTTCGCAAGTCGGTTTTTAGTGTTAGAAACACCATTTTTGAAAATTTTTTGCCTGCGGCGCTCATTTTTTCATTCATTGAATCGCAATTTCGGTTCAAAAGTGCATTTTTGCCGCGATTTGGCTCAGTCCCAGGGTGTTTATTAACCAATTTTGCAAAAATTTCGCCTGCGGCGCTGTTTTTAGAGTTTTTACACCGTTTCTCCGCCATTTTACAAAAGCGTCGACCGGGGGGAGGTCGTAAAAAATTTTTTTCGGTCCTGCCCCCCCGAAATTTCGGCCCAGGTACGGCCCTGCTCCCACCTACCCGATTTACTCTCTATCTCTAACGCTCTCTCGCCGGACTTTAACCCAAATTTCCCCGTTTTTATTAACGTTTTAAAATCCTGCCCAGATTGAAAAATTCCGGCTTTTTCTAACCACTTTTCCAAGCCCGTACTATCCCTATCATGTGCCCCCAGAATTCGATCGGTTCGACAAAATGCCGTAGTGTGCTCTAATTCTCCCTTTCTCTCGCCAGGATACTGTATTTATCTCCTGCCCAGAATTATTCGGCTATTTTGTTTTGTATGGATAAATTTTTGGTATGCTATTCTACGACCCTAAATAGACTGTAAAACTAAAAAAGGTTGCGTAGATTGCAAAAGAGTTGAGATAGCCCGCCAAGCCTGCTGAAATTCATCAAATAATACAAAAGCCAGAAAGAGAAAGAACAAATCGCTGAAAGGCTTTTTTGTTCCGCATTATAACTTTTTCAACGAAATATTTATCAACACTGTTCAACAAAATGAGAAGGCATAACAAAGGGAAAGACACGGCTATTAATCGGAATCCGAATCTGAAAAATACTGCTTGCCAACGTAGTCATCCAGGGAAGTCATCCAATAACGATGTGTGTGCGTATCCACCATGAAACATGCCCAATCCATAGCCGTGCGATCAGACCGCCATACTTCGTGGAAAGTTCCGGGGTGTGTAGATTTGCAGCCGACTTGAAAAGAATCCATGACAGCCGAGTGGATGAAAGTATTAATTGAGAACATATCGCGTTCTCCCGACATCCACTGATCGTAGAGCTTCTGGAACATGGCTTGAATTGGTTGTGTTCAGGCCCGTAGCGGAACCGAAATTTCGGGGGGGGCCCAAAAATTTTGGCGACCTCCCCCCCCCCGGTCGCCACTTTTAAAACATCCGAAAATCGCGTCAATAATAGCGCCGCAGGCAAAAAATAGCAAAAAAGCGTTTGCTACACTCAAATTCGTGTGAAAACACCACAGAAAACGCGCCGCAGGCGAAAATTTTTTATGAACATTTGATTCTCCAATGAAAAACCAGCGCCGCAGGCAAAAAATTTTTGAAAAATAGGCTTCATATAAGTAAAAACTGTTTGAAAAACAGTAATAAACAGCGCCGCAGGCAGAAAAATTTTTGGAACTAAAAATCATAAGGGTCCCCCCTTAGGAATTTTTCGGACCTCGACCGATTTCGGGGGGGGCCCAGGGCCCCCTGGGCCCCCCCCCTCCTACGGGCCTGGTTGTGTTAGATCCATTTCGTTGGCGTTTAGTTCAAATTTCAGCAAAGTAAATTTCCATTCCGGAACGTAGCTCAACCATTCGACGGGCAACACGCCAAGTTCCATCTGTCCGACCACACTCAGCATCGCCATCGCGTTCGGAAACGAGTTGAGGGGCACTTCGTCCAGGTTGCGCAAGACGTCGTACGACACAACTTCCACCGCGGCGCCCGTCAACAAAATCTCTGCCTCGTCAGGCGCCCAAACGGAGTAGCAGGACCGCCAGCCGATGACTCGATACAACGTCACGCTCTCCTTAAGCCATTTCACCCCTTCGAAGTGCTTGCCCTTCAGGTTCCTTGTCGCCTGAAGAAGATTGGGGTGACATTTGGCGGCTGATAGCCAATCCTTTCCGCCAAGCTGCTGCAAGATTGGCGATAACAGATTACAGGGAAGGTCACAGATATTGGTCGAAGTTTCCGGGGCTTCGGATCCATTGCCCTGATTGTAGACAGCATTTTGAAGCAGAACACCGGCGCCTTGTGACTGGAAGATGTCATTGTCGATCATGAGAGTGCGGCCCGACCGGAAAACGAAGTCCCATTGCTTGCCGGGCCAAAGAGCGACGTGTTTGCGTAGGGTCCTGTGAGAAACGGCCGTCTCGAGCAGACTACGGGCATCCAGGGGTCGGAACACCTCGTACATCAAATCGGCTGGCAGATCGAGTAGACCCTTCTCAACGGTAGGCGAGTGGTCCTTCAGGTCCATCGCTTCAAGCTTGTCCAAGAATTCTTGCTCCATTCGTGCAGACGTGCCTGGAAAAGTTGAAATTAGTTTGTTAATTTGCTAAATATCACGTATTGATAAAAGAATATCACGCTCAAAAGCAGCGCTGCCGTAAGTTAGTCAATATCATTTGCCGGAAAAGCGCTATCCCAGCCAAAAATAGCGCAACGGATATGTGGGCTAGAAATATCTAAAGGCTTGTGAATTGCATTCATAAAAACGCGCTTTTAGCAGAACCCTGTCCCGTAAAAGCACCAAAAGCTATGAAAAAGTAAACCGAGCTTGCAGCCCTCACGGAGCTTCATCCCTTCAAAATCAGAAAATACCTTAGTTTTCAGGGGCGAAACCCAGCGCGGCTTCAAAATAAGGGAAAAGGCCTCAACATTATCTATAAACCGGCTCCAAGTCCATATTTTTCAAAACATCGAGATTTGGGTCAAAAACGGCCATTTTGGTCGAAAAATCACTCTATTTTTTTGTTTCTTTCATTAAAATTTCCTAACGTTTCACGTCTAGGGATAGTTAAAAAAAGTTTAGAAACACTTCCGCTATTCATTTTTAAAAATTGGTCACTAAGAAAAAAGTTTTCTTCAGCTCGCCATTACTGCGAAAGAACCAAAACAGCTCATCGAACATTCACCAATGCGTCAACGCGAAAACTCTAAATAAAAACAACAGGCTTGGAAGCCAATTAGCTTGAAAATTGCAAGTGTTTTGAACGAAATATTTATCAACACTGTGCGACAAAGCGAGAAGACCAAACAAAGAACGCGATTGATAATTCTGGGTCAACGCCGGGTTCTAAATTGCATTACAAACGTTTGTGGGGCCAAAATGAAGACATGCAAACCTGGAAAGTGCTGTACTTCAAACTCAGAAGCATGCCATCAGGACGGTTTAATACAGATTCCGAAGGCGGTTGTGTATCCTGTATCTTGATAGATATGCCGCAGTCCTTAAACAATCCGATATTTCCCCAATCCAGATTGATCTCAATTTGAAAATGGCCGCGTTCCCCAGCTTTCCATTGATCGTAGAGCTTCTGGCACATGGTTTGGATCTGTGGCATCAAATCCGCGCGGACAAATTCCAGGGAAAGGCCAAATGTCAGCGACGCAAATTTCCATTCCGGAATGTCGCTCAACCATTCGACTGGCAGCGCATCAAATTCCAGCATATCGACATCTTTCAGCACGCGAGCCAGGTCCGGATCCGAGTTGAAGGCTTCGGCATCCCATCCCGGAAAGCGGACCGAGACAGGCTTCCATTTCTCGATCAGTCCAGCGCATTTGTGAGCATCTTCCTGTCGTCCGTTAAAGGCCAACTGGAACACGCGCATCTCGGGGACAATAGTCGTCTGGATATTGTAGATCAGCTTTACCACAAAAGCGTCAGTAAGCAAGATCTCGGCCTCCGTATGAGTCAAAATTGAGCGGCGATCGCACCGCCGCCTCCACCACCGCCGAGCACCATTGAAGACGATCCCTTCGGGAAAAAGTTCCACCTTGTGGAAGGCCTTGCCCTTCAGGTGCTTTGTCGCTCTGAGAAGATTCGGGTGCGATTTGGCGACAGCCAACAGATCCGCTTCATCAAGCCGCTCCAAGATTGGCCAGAGCAGATCGTAGGGGAGGTCGAAGATGTTGGTCGAAGCTCCCGCGCCTTTCGAGCTGTTGTCCTGCTTGTATTTAGCGTTCTCCAGCAAGACCATTCCAGCCCGCCACGAAAAAACCTCATAGTCAATGACGAGCTCGTAATCCGATCGGTAAACGATTTCCCACGTCTTTCCGGGCCAATCGATGACGTGTTCGCGGAGAGTCTGGTGCGAATTGGCCGTCTCGAGCAGACTGCGGGCATCCAGCGGTCCGAACACCTCGTACATCAGATTGACGGGCAGATCGAGCAGACCCTTCTCAACCCGAGGCTGGCGGTCGCCGAGATCCATCGCTTCAAGCTTGTCCAAGAATTCTTGCTCCATTCGTGCAGACGTGCCTGGAAAAGGTGAAATTGGTTTATTAAAGGTGCGAACGAAAGTGAGCAATAAAACGAGTCTCACGCCTAAAAGCAGCAGCTCAGCGCACTATTACCCCCAGCAATAAAACTACCTAGTGGTATCGCTTGATAAAGCCAAACTACAGCAGAAAAGCTAACCTACGAAACCAAAGTTAGAAAATACCGGAAATTTTAGCGACTTTTGAAGCCCTAGATCGACGGAAATCAAGCTTACTCAAATACTAAAAAATACCGACTTTTCACGCGCGGAAGAAGAGCGCTAGAACACGGAGAAGCCTGACGCAACCCAGCTTTAAAAAGCTGGGAAAAGCCTGACTTCCAAGCCACGCGACGAAGCCCCGTAAGCCAAGCCACAGCCAAGCCGAGCCATGCCAAAGCCTTCCAAAAAGATAAGCCGCCGCACCGCAAACTGAACTGCAAATCCTGATTTCCACACAATTGGCAAGCAAACAACTTTATGACATCAAAATACATGGGAAAAAGAAGAGAGAACATACGAAAGGAAAGAAACGACCCGCATTGAAGAGAATCAACAAAATTAAAAATCAGAAGAATCGAAAAGCTAACAAAAATATTCTGGTGAATCATTGATGGCGTGCAGTGCTGGGGCGATCGTAGGCGCCGTTCATCGCTTCAGCGCACGGGCCTAAAAGAGAGGCGCTAAAACAATAAAGCTGAAAATGCCGTTCAAAAAGCGCTCGGTTCAAGCGCATTATCGGGGGGGGCTTTTCCTACAATTCCGGAAATGCCTAGTAACGTAGTATAAGTGTTTTAGTACTGGCTAGTAAAATTTAACTGCTTTTGAAGTGGAAAACTAATAAATAAAAAACTTTTAAAATTTTGAGTCCAAATTTTGGCCTAAAATGGCCGATTTTTGGACAAAAAAATCGATTTTTTTTAATTTTGTTATATTCGCAAAATTGTTTCCTCAGAAAAAAAGTTGGTCCCCCCGATAATGCTGAAGAACCATTTAAAAAAGTTGCGAACCTTCATGAGAGCGTCGATGACGATGGCCTGATCGATGAGGCCGACCTTCCGGTAGTATTCGAGCCACTTGTAGGCATGGTCCGGCTGGGGGCCGTAGTGATCCTGGAAAATTTAAAATAGAGAATTTTTATCAGAAACCCGTACCGCTGGCGGGCTGCAGAAATCGAGCGGAATCGGCTGCATGTCGTTGAACCACGGCTGCAGAAGAACGCGTGCTGCAAAACGCACATTAAAATTAGCTTAAAACTACCTTAAATTGTCAAAAACCAACTTAGAAAGCCAATAAAACCGTTTACTTTAATTTAAATTTGAATTTAAGCAAGCCAGAGGCGAAATAAACTGAAAAATTAGAAAAACGGTGCTTTGGCATTATCGGGGGGACCGATTTCTTGTATAGATGTAGAAATGCCTAGTAACTGAACAGGAAGTATTTTAGTGGTGTTTTAGTAGAATATAACTATATTTAAACTAGATAAACTATCTATAAACTTCCAAAAAAAAGTAAAAATTTTGTCAAAAACGGTTTTTTCTTGTCAAAAATAGATATTTTTTCATTTTTTTATCAAAATTTGTAAAGTCACCGCCATTTAAGCATAGAAAAAACCGTTTTGCAGCATTTCCACTATTTATATCAGAAAAATTCAATCCTTTGAAAAAGCCGCTCCCCCGATAATGCGAAAGAACTCTAAAAACGTACGCTGCGTGGCCAAGGTCGCATTTTCTTCTTCTGGATTCCGCTCGACGGTCTCGACGGCCAGCTGCTCGTCGGTGGGGATGTAGCGCTCGTCGGAAGCCTAAAACCCATTTGTTTTTACCGGAAATAAATAGCCCCACCGCCTCTTGGCAAATCGCTTTGGCCTGCTTGACCTCGTCGGAGTTGCCGGTGATGCTGAAGAGGCGATACGGCTGGCCCTCGTCGTCCCAATCGCCGGCCAACCGGATGTCCGCTCCCGTCACGGCTTTCATCTAAAAAGTTAGTTTTTTCCGAAGTGATTTTTCTTTTTCAAGTAAATAGGGACATTATTGGTTTTTACAATTACTAAACGCAAAAATTGTCTTTTGGTAATTGGTAAAAACATTGATTTTCAAGCCCAAAAAATAGCCGATTTCGACTAAAATTGCGAATTAATGATATAAATAGGCTGCATTTTACAATACCTCAGCCCCAAAAAAAAAACATATAAATTGATAATTGTTATTTATGAACAAAATATTGTTTTTATGATAAAAAATAACTAAAATTGAATTTTTAGAGCTTTTTCAATGCTTTTGAACTTGCAGTATCACGATATTTTACGAAAAATGCTACTAGAATAATTGGCACTATACTGGTTAGGGGGGGGCCACTTTTGTTTTCGATTTTTTGAGTCTTTCTAGGCTAGTTTTTTGTGCTGGTTCCGAATATAACAAAATCAGAGTAGTAAAACATCATTATCTAAACGTTTGTTAAGCGTTAGAGATGCAGACATTCGGTATTGACCTAAAAATAAGGCTTCGTGCCACCCGGGGCCTAGTCGCTTCGGATGGGTGCGAGCTCGTACAGGGTTTCGAAATAGGGGCGCCCGAGGAGCGCGAAGCGCCCAGGCGCCCCGATTTCGGAAGAGTGGAGCGGCAGCCCATCCGAAGCGACGGCCCGCCTTGCCTGACAATGCGGCAAGCCTCAAATTGTGCATAAGTACACTTTTTATTATTAAAGTTTTACGCAGTTTTTCTGGATAAACCCAACGGTATGGCATGCTGTTGCGACTCTAATCGCACTCAGTGTAAAAAACTACCCCAGAAAGACTCGAAAAAGCGAGAAAAAAGTTTCTCCTAATAGGTACCCAAAGTGGCCCCCCCCTAACCAGTATAGTGCCGAATAATTTATATTTTATTATTAGGTATATAAGGGCTAATAAACAACAAATAAAATAGAATTCGGTCACGCCGAGAACGCAAAACGCCAAAAAAGATATTTGGCAGAATATCAAAAACGATACCTCAGAAAAAAACCGAAAAAAACTACTCTAAGCATTTTTAAAAATTACCGACGGAATGGCGTGGACGAATTGGACGGCTCGAGCCGCGGGCACCTCGACGTAGACGGTCTTTTCGGCGGCAATCTGGCTGCTTCGGGCCCGTTCCTTGCAGAATTGGTTGGAGGCGGACGTTGCCTAAAAACGGAAAATTCATGAATATTTTTAAATGTGCACCTTTTTGAGTCCGGCCTCCGTATGCGACGAGATGTGGGCGATAGGCTCCGCGCCGCAGCCGCTTCCTGAAAATTTAAAAGAAGTCTCCAAAAAAAATTTCTTAAAGAACCTTTTACGGCTAAAATTAGCTTTGCTTTTGAAAGTCCAATTTAGCTTTCAAAAACAAACTAATTTCGACAATTTTCCGCGCAAATAGAAACAAAAAGAATGATGCGCTCTCCAAATTAGAAAGAAAAAAGTCTGGAAATTCCAAAACAATTAAAAGGCCTTTTTACGGCTGATTTTCGTTTTAAAATCAAATAATTTAGAAATCATCTCCGCCAAAAAACCTTGGAACTCAGTAATACCGTTAAAGAAACAAAAACAATGAATTTCCAGGAAAGTAAATAAAGAAATAGCCAGCAAAATGACTACCATTCTCCTCGACGACGATCTTGCCGTTGGTCTCGACGGCGATGCGCTTCAACATTGCGCCGCCCGTCTCGACCACCGGGCCGAACTCGTCCTGCGGCACTGGGGTCAGTGGGATCGGGCCCATTGATTCGAACGACATTGACAGCTCGTCGTATTCGGCTGCCATACCTGAAATTAATAAGAATTAGCGGTTGTTTCTAAAAATAGACATGAAAATGGAAAAGAGCTAAAAAACGCGGAAACTTGGAACTGGTGGAATTGGCTGAATTGAACTGGGAAAACGCCGGCAAAATTAGCAAGACAAAGAAAACCACGTGAAAAGCGTGGACCGGACTATAGCCTCTAGATGTCAACCGCTTTCTGCTAAAAATATCTATATATGCTGAAAAGTTAAAAGATATTCCGAAGCCGATGAAGTATTCGATTTTTTTAGAGATTGGTCGTTTTTCAATGAAATATTTATCAACACTGTTCAACAAAAAGTGAAGGCATAACAATGGGAAGGGAGAGACTAATATTAATAATCCATGTCGTAGTAGTCGTCATTGAACTCCTCTTCCCAAAACGCATTCATCAACAATATCTTAGCATCGAAAAGGTTCCAACTCAACGACATGCCGTCAGAACGTACGGCATTGCCAGACGAGCCGGGCCGGATGGTGCTATCTCCTAACTGAAAACTCTCAAAACAGGAGTCGCACTTAATTTGCAGCCAGAGCTCGCCGCGCTCCAATGATTTCCATTGATCGTAGAGCTTCTGGCACATGGATTCGAGTTGCGCAGTCACACACTTTCCGTCAGCGTTCAGTTGAAAGGACAGTCTCTTAAATTTCCATTCCGGGACGTAGCTCAAACATTCGACTGCTAGGAAGCCAACTTCCAATCGTTTGACATCTTTCAGCACCCGAGCCAATTCCGGGTTCGATCTGAAGGCTTCGGCATTCCACTTCGGAAAGATTACTTCCGAAGGCTTCCATTCCTCGATCAATCCAGCGCATTTGTGAGCATGTTTCTGTCTTCCACGGAATGTCAACGAATTGACGCAAATGTCGAGCGCAATGTTTGTCTCTACGGTGTATTCCACCCGATGCACGAAAGCACCGTTGAGCAAAACCTCGACCTCGCCGTGCGTCCAATCGCACTTGCGATTGTAGCCGACGCTGGTAATGATCACTTTGCGCGGAAGGAATTTCGCTCTCTCAAACTGCTTGCCCGGGAGATTTCTTGTAGCCAGCAGAAGATTGGGATGGCACTTCGCAAGCGACATCTGCTCGAATGTCACCAGCGGCCGCATGATTTCCCTTATCAGGTCGTAGGGCAGTTCAAAAATCTCCTTTTTGTGCTGAGTATTTTTCAAGAGAATCTCAGCTTCCCGTCTGTTAAAAGTCTCGTAGTCGATGATGGCCACGTCGGACGATAGATGAACGATTTCCCAGCGCTTGTCCGGCCAATCCATGACGTTTTTGCGCAGAGTATCGTGCGATTTGGCAGTCTCGAGCAGGCTGCGGGCATCCAACGGGCCGAAAACCTCGTGCATCAGATTCACGGGCAGATCGAGTAGTCCCTTCTCGACTACAACTTTCCGGCGCTTGACATTTGGCGATAGTAGATCGTCGGAAAGAACGTCAGCCATTTCTTTCCTGAAAAATGGCGATAATTTTGTAGATGAAGGCAAAAGTAGCTCCTAATTAATCTCTAACCTAACCCAACCAACTAAATTAAACTAGCTTTTGATAGTTATTCTTCTCAAAAGACGGCGTTTTCGCTTGAAACTTCTAAATCGAAGATTCGTCAATAACTCAAAACACTGGCGCTTATTAGGTTGGACCGAAAGTTCGTGCAATATTTTTCAGTATTTTAAATTTTCGCTCCCGAAAAAAGGTAGATAAACAAAATGTTTTAATGATTGACGTATGCAAGAATCAACTACTCTATTGAGCCCGTGGGTCGGAATCACAAACCATTTCCCTTAGAATTTTTACAGTTCAAGTTACTAGAAAATCGAAAAAGGTTGCGGCCCGCTGTTTCGAAAACAGTTCCAATTTATCTTTTTTGCATATTTCAGCATTTAAATAGTAGCTAAAAGGTATCATTTTGCTGGCGCCTCTATGCTATGGTAAAGTTATGGTGCTCCTGAAAGATGTCGGGGTCAAAAATTTGAGACGCCTCCTAGAGAAACGCAAAAATAATAAAAACTACTGCGGCTAAAATCTTGTAAATCGGATCCCACAAACTATTAAACTCCGCCAATATGGGGGAAAAGAAACATTAATATTGGCCCACAAAAATTTTAGAAAGAAATTTCCGAAGTTCGATTGTACGAACTTATGGTCCAACCTAATAGAAGCTTTTTCTTACAAAACTAACTAGAAAGCTCAACAGCAATGCAAGAAACAATTACGCGCTGATATTCGATTAGATCAAAACTTTACTGTTTGTATGCAAACATTTTAATCCATTTATTAACAACTTTCTATGTAACAAGCAAGAAGAAATACCGATTTTTCTAGAGACCAAAACGTAACAAATTAATTGAGAATCAACGGAAATCAATCAGAGAGTGCTGTGCGTCAGCAAAATAGCAAAATAACAAGCGAAATTTCAATACAGGAATCGATGAAAAAAACATTTTAAATGGCGGGGAAATGACAAAATATTCGAGCGGTTCAGCTGATGTCGCTTTGGTACTGCTTCATCGTCTCGAGATCTTCGGACAACCTCGTCGTCAGCTTGGAGAGTAGCTGAAAAAAGGGTATAAATAGTGGCAATTTGTATAATTTTTTGATCCGCAAAAACTTGCATAGTAGTCAAAAAAATTCGAACTAATCGCACAGAATCTCAATAACTGCACATTTTAAATTGGCTCAAAGTTTCGGGGGTGGATCTTTTGCATTATAGGGGGGGGCTAAATTTTATTCTAGAAATTTTTTCCTAGTCATATGACATCAAGGATTTTTAATAGTATTTTTACTAAAATTTAACTATATTTTAAGTAGAAAGACACAAAAAGTCAAAATTTGTAGGTAATACCTAGGTCGAAAATCGGCATTTTGATCGAAAATCACAATTTTTGGTTTTTTAACCAAATTTGTAAAGTTTTGGGATGAATAATAGAAGAATAGCGTGAAGCAGTTTAGAAACACTCGCGATATTCAGATAAGAAAAGTCAATCCTTAGAAAAAAGTTGCCCTCACCCGATAATGCAAAAAGAACCTAATTGGGATAACAAAATTCGATAATTTCCACTTTTAAAATAACAGTTTTAATCAATAAAAACACAAAATTATCCGGTACCTCGACGGTGCCGTATCCTGTATCGAGGCGTAGCGGGGTGGGCGTGCGTCCGCCATGGATCGGCGACGGCTGCAAGATACACGGCAGGCGGATCTCTTCCTGAAAATACAAGACGCAATCAAAAAGACGAATTTCAGCGTACCTCCAAGATTCCGAACGCGTGCCGCTTGACAAAGTTCTTGATGTCGATGATGAGCGTCTTTTCTTTTTCGTTGCACACCAGCACCCGGTAGCCGTACGCGCTTTCCACGATCAGCAGGTCCTGGAAAAAGGAATTAAAAATTAAGCAAGAAAGATCAAGGGATTGGTAAGGCAAAGCTATAGGGTTTTCGTGGATTTTTGGCACGGCCGCGAGACACAACGCGCGTGATAATCGATTACGTAATCCACAAAAGCCGGCCTAATCGATTACGCAATAGAATCGCAAGCGTAGCGTCGCGTCGCGTGCTGCGGTAGCCGTAAAATTCTTAAAGAATCTCTCTCCAGGCCTTGTTCCCTCATGGACGATTGGGTCTTTGGCATTATCGGGGGGGTGGTGTTCTAAAGTCCAGAACCGTCCAGTAACGTAATAGTAAGCTTTTTAATAGTGTCTTTTGCCAAAGTTAACCATATTTTAAGCCAGAAACAAGCAGAAAAACGTTTAAAAATGTTGTTAAAACATTGCTCGAAAGAACGATATTTTTGTGCGTTTTCATCAAAACTTGTAAAGTTTTTACGCTTAGGAATAGTAATAAAAAGGGTCTAGAAAAACTTCTCAAAACTGGATCCTTAGAAAAAAGTTCGTCCCCCCCCCCCGGTAATGCGAAAGGTCATCGAAACAACCATTTATATTGATTGCCGTAAAGTGTCGTAATTTATTACGCGTGGAAAGGCTGCGGACGCGTTGCGTCTCGCGGTCGCGCTAAAACCCACAACAAATCGATAGCCATAACTTGCCAATCCCTTTAAACCTTTCCTACCTTTTCGCCGTGGAGGTTGAGCTGCGGCTGCGGGTCCCAGAAATTCGGCTCATTATCGCGGATGCAGAAGCGGAAGGTGCGCTAAAAGAAAGCCCGTCGTATCAACTATAAAAACTACGAATTACCGTAATCTCGCCGGTGGCCAGGCGTTGGCTGAGGCGCCACGTGGGGTCGAGGTTGCGGCGCGGCTGCCAGTCGATCAGCTAAAAAAATGTAAAAATCATGAGTTTCGGGAAATCGAGGTTTTTAATGGCGTAATTGATTGGCCACAAAACTCGCATTTTAAAAGTATTTATTTTCAAAAATATGTATTGACAGATAAGCAGCATAATAATAATGCATAATCTATTTAGCCGCTTTTCATAGGTAAAGAGGCAGGGGAAATTGGGTTTATTATTAATTTAATTGGCAAAAACGCTTTTTTCAAAGGTAGAATTTACACGCGTAATGGGATGCGAACCAATTACGCAATAAAATTCCATATTTTCACCTTTTCGCAAACAGCCACGAGTCCAATGTCGAGTGGATCGGAGCGGCCGATGCGCTTCGTCCGGACGGCGAAGAACGAGACCTCATCACCAACGACGGCGCCGTCTGGGAGGAATCTAAAAAAGGAGACTTAAAAATTTCTTAAAAGTGCTAGTTTTCCTCAAATAAACACTGCCAGCCCGCCTTTTAGCTTTCCCTAATGAACGCTGCTAGCCTGGACAAGAATTTCCTCAAGAACCTCCGCTAGTATGCCCGATTCGAAAGATATGTCATTTTCCGCAATGGCCTCTGCAAGCTTGCCAGCCCATTTCCCAAATGAACCATGCAAGCTTCTCACGAACTTCCACAAAAATCGCTGCTAGTACGCCCATTTCAGGGAGTCCGTCATTCATTCCAAAAAAACTCTGCTAGCCTACCAATTTTACCCCGATTTTTCTCAAATTAACTTTGCTAGCTCGCCCCGCCATTTGCGTCAATTCCCCAAAAATCGCTGCTAGTACGCCCATTTCTGAAAGCACGCCGTTTTCCGAAACCCCACTTGCTAGATTGCAAATATTTCCGCAAATGGACTCTGCTAGCCCACTGAAACTCGCCCGAATCTTCCCCAACGATCCCTGCTAGCTGGCGCAAGAATTTCCCCAATTTTCTCCGCTAGCTAGCCCGCTTAAAAACGTACTGCCTATCGATGAGTGCAGCTCCGGGCCATCCTCCCTTCGGCATACATGGCCATACGATGGCTTCATCCTGCTTCTTGGCCACGATAAGCCCCTTGATCGAGAGCTTCTGATCGTCTATCGGCTGATAGCACATCCGCTCCTGGTGCGCGTAGAAGCCAGAATCGTGGCGCCGCTTTTTCTGAAAAATAAAAAAAATATATAAGTACATAGATTACAAAAATTAATTAAAGTGGCAGCGCTTTTCTAGAAATAAAAAAGATAGAAATGCAAAAATTGCAAAGATTAATTAAAGTATATAAAAACCCGAATTGAGGAGCCGCTTAGCTTAAAAAAAACCAGAAAATTAGACATAAAAATGCAAGATTAATTTTCACCTTAATTAATAAAAGCGAAATTTCGAAATCAAATAATTAAAATAAACCTCATCACTCAGCTCCGATTTAACCAGGGAAGCCGAATTCTGCCAGATTTCCAGGATGCCGTCAGCCTTTCGCGTCAGGATCCATTCGAGGACGACCTAGAAAAAGGAATTTGTGAGGCATGCCAGCAGAGAGAATTTGTGGAAAGATTCCACCATCAAAACCGTGGAGGCAAACTAGCGGAGAACTTTTAGGAAAAACGAGTAAGCTAGCGTAGATTCTTTAGGAGTCAAAAAACCCACCATTTTCGGCTTCTGCTCCCAAAACTCGAATGGGACATGATTGGGATGAATGCGGCGATCGGGATGCTTCATCCAGCGTCGAATCTCCCTCGGAGTTCCGCCCGCTTCTACCATTTCCCGGTCGAGAAACGATGGCTTGATCCAGACGCATCGATCGTATTTGTCCTCCTCATCCATCGATTGGTCCAGATATTCCAGGGGCTCTCCCTCGTCGTCATCATCATACACCACGCGCACTTGCTCGGAGATCTGAAAATCGGGCGTTGAATAGCAAAAATAAAATCATAATAAACTTTTTCAACAATTTCTCATTTCATTTCATTTTTTAATTTTTTGATTCAAAACTTAACTTCAAAAAAACAACAAAAAAAGGTTCTTTCGCATTATCGGGGGGGGGAGGACAAAGTTATTCTAAGGGACGCATTTTATTAATAAAAATTGCTGAAGTGTTTCTAAACCGTTTTTTACCATTCCTAAACGTCAAAACATTACAAATCTTTACGTAAAAATACCAAAACCATCGATATTTTTCAGAATAAAAATGCGCTGGATTTCTGGACGATTTGACTTATCGGAAAAAAAAAATTTGGTTTTGAGTTTATAGGAACAGATTCCCCCCCCCCCCCCGATAATGCCAAAGAACCGAATAAATTTTACAGTCGAGAAAATAGTTCAAATTTCTCAAAAAAAACCTACTAAAATGCGGTGTTCGCCCGGCTTGATCGGGTCTAGGCGTCGCGCCTTCAGGTAGCGGCTCCGGAATTCGGGAAGAATCGACTGAAAAAATATTAAAATACAAAATTAAATCTAAATTAAAGTTCGGTTTTTCAATTTAAACCTCAAAAATCCTCACCACTTTAGTCTCGCCCAGCTCCGAGTTGTCGTAGATGCAGCCGACGAGCAGGGCGTACGGATTCGGATTTTCGACTGGGAAGGCCTGCTCTCCATCGAATACGGTATTGACGTCGATCATCACCCCGAAATCCATACCTTCGCCCTAAAAATAGCATATTATATTGGCCAGCGGAATTACCACAGCATAACAGCGTAAATCGAAGTCGTTGACGTATCGAGCTTTGTAGATGACCTCCTGAAAAAAACTTTTCAAAATAAAATATCATAACCGTTTTTTTATGGTTTTGGATATTCCTGTTTTTTAATGTAAATAATTTTTAATGTTTCTTCATAAAACTTAGCCAGATTTAGAGCTGAAACACAAAGCAAAACGTCAGAAAAAATTTAAACTTTGAGTTTTTGGCCAAAATTCGGTACTGAGCTCTTAGCAGGGGGAACTAATTTATCTCAGTAATCCCGAAAACAACCAAATCTAAATCATTTAATGGCGTTTTCCACAGTTTTTAGACGCTAAAACATCTTAATCATCCTCAAAATTTCGACATTTTAAGCTATATAATATAACTTTCTAGCCTAAAAATTATAAAATAACATTATATATTACCCAGAGGTAAAAATAACAGTCCAGCCCCAAAAAATCAGCCATTTCCTTTAAAATTTTAATTTTTAGCATTCACAAAAATTTGATATTTTTATGCCAAGGAATAGTAAAATTCTGTAACAACACTTCCTCTAAATTTGATATACCAAAATTGATCTTCCCTTGCACATAAGTCGCCGAAAGAATGCGGGTCTGTCCTTCTTTTGCGCCTCATTCCAGCGCTCGTTAGCGAGCAGTCGAAATTCCAAAGGTGACGGCGGCGTGAACTCGTACTAAAAATAGCTTTATAAAGTCTAGAAACTCGAAAAAACCTTCATAAAATCGACGGCCGCTCGTTGCTGATCAGCGGCTAGTGCGATGTCGACGGCCTTCCATGTGAACCCCGAATTTGGCGCCGACTTCGTGAAGGGCGGCCGTGGCATCGTGTATTCGCTAAAAAAAGACATAAATTAGGTATCGGTTGCCAAAAACGCCTACCAAATGAGGGTGCAATCGTAGGCGACGAAGGGCGTGTAGCTGCCGGGTTGGGCCTGGACACGGCCGACATCCGGGGACCAGCAGTTCTGCGGGTCGGCCACGTCATGCCCAAGAAGGCCGGCTTTCCGGGCAAACGTGATGCGGGAGCGCAGCTGAAATACGAAAAATTGAATATTTTAATGCGTTGAAAAACTACCGATGGCACGCGCTGTCCGTTGATGCATTTGGTAGCCAGAGGTTGGCCGAATTCCTTTGGGTACTTGGTGTTGAGGATGCCGCTCTCTTCCACCGTCCACTCGGCCGTCAAGTAGAAGCGGGCCACCTGGAAAATAAAAGGAACTTACAAGGGAAGTGCACGAACTTAAGGTGGCCATTCTTTTTCAAAATAAGTGGGTCTGATAGAGTCGAACACGGGGATTCCGAATCTGTAATCAGAATCGCAAATAAAATGGAGAAAAAAGTTAGGAGGCTTCAAAGTTGGCAAAATCGACAAAAACGGTGCCTTTAGCGGCCTGTAAAAGGCGCGGCAGCGGAATGGCAAAAACCGATTGGTGCATCTGTTCAGCAGAAAAAGCTCTTTCGAATGAGCTATCATTCAAAAAGTATACGATGATTTCGCGGAAATCTCTTCTATGACTTCCACAGGCTCTACCTTACCATGAATTAAAAGAAGCTTTTTGACAAATTATCTGTAATTGCTACATATTAAGGCTCATTCGAAAGAGCTTTTCCTGCTGAACAAGATGCACCAATCGGTTTTTGCTCAATTCCGCTTCCGCGCTTTACAGGCCGCTAAAGGTACCGTTTTGTCGATTTGCCAACTTTGGCTCATATCCCCGTTTTATTTGCAGATTCTGATTACAGTCGGAACCCCGTGTTCGACTATCAGACCCACTTATTTTGAAAAAGAAAGACCACCTTAAGTTCGTGCACTTCCCTTGTTAGCGGTGTTAGCGGGGGGAACAAATTTTCCCCAGCCTTTCCATACGGCCCGATAACGAAATATAAGGCATTTTTATAGCATTCCATGCAGTTTTTCGCTATAGAAACACTTATAAAAAATAATAAAATTTTCGAAATTTTTGACTTTGATAAAAAATTTATGAAAAGTGACCAAAAGATTAAAATTTTCGAATTTTCAAACTTCAAAAAGGTTTTTTAAAGCGTTTTAGCAGTCAAAAACTACTAAAAACACTATAAAACTGCATTTATATATTATCAAGAAAGAATAGGCGGCAAAAATAAAAGCTGCTAACAGTCCAGTACCAAAAAAAGCAAAAATAAGAAGGAAACCTTCATTAAATCGATTTTTAGAGAAGATACAGCCATTTTTCCGGGTAAAAACACCTCAAAAACGTACCGTATCCACGCCGACGAGCTCGTGCGCCCTGACGACCTGCAGGCGCGGCAGGTTGGCGAGGAGCGGGCGGTCTTCGGACTTGTCGTGGCTGTAGTCGGTGAGGCAGACCATCAGTCCGTCCAGCGAGGTTGATCCGAGCGCTAGCATCGTGCCTGAAAATTGGTTGATTGATCGGAATAATCATTGCTTCTCTAAACGGCCTTAATTCTGCAAAAGTTGGCGCGACAATCGGCGTCAGCTTTTCAATTTTCGAACACAAAAGTTTTCAACGTTTCCGCAGCTTTTTTACTCATTTCGAACGTCCACAAAAACAAGTGGGGCGCCAAAATTAACGGATAAAACCCTGCATCTTTTCATTTCCATAGAAATTTTCATAAAAACGCAAATTTCCGCAGTAAAAGAACCCTTAACGCTTGCGCAGAAAATTTTCAATCTTTTCAGGTCATCCAAAATCCACGAGGCTTTCGGGTAAAGGTTTTAACAAAAGCCCTAAATCTTGGAAAATGGGAATTTTCGAATGCAAAAGTTTCTAGCGTTTCCGCAGCTTCTTTTTGCCCATTTTGACCCTACGTTTATAAAGTGACGTCATCGGAAGTCAGACAAAGCCACCCACCATAATTCGCCGGCCACAGTCGTTCGTTCTTTGTCGGGCTCTTTTGCATCGGCTGCTCCCAGGCCATCAGCTTATCCTGTCCTAAATAATCAAATTTGTGTTCTTGCCGTTTAATCGGGGGAAGCTAATTTTTTATTTTCCGCCTCTACCCATCAGTCACTAATATTTCGGTAGCAAAAAAAAATTTTAACGTTTGTGCAGCTCATTTTCAGTCATTTCCAACTTCTAGAAAAACCGCCGGCCTTCCAAAATCCACGAGGATTTCGGGGTGCAGGTATTAATAAGCCCCGAATCTCGGAAAAGAAGACATTTTCGAATGGCAAAAGTTTCTAGCGTTTCCGCTGTTTTTTTTCCATTTACAACCCCCAGGAAATTGTCAAAAAGCAACGCAAATCTCGTCGCCACGCTCTTAACGTGACGGGAAGTCAAGCAAAGCTACCCACCATAATTCGCTGGCCACAGTCGTTCGTTCTTTGTCGGGCTCTTCTGCCTCGGTTGTTCCCAGCTGGGCAACATTCGCGGGCAGCGCGTGACGCGATAGGAACCGTTCTGAAAAACCAAATAGGCAGATCGTTTTTAGGGGCAAAATACTTGAAAATTTGAAAATTCTGCACTTTGGGTAATTTAATGCATTTTTTCCAAAAAGTTACCGTATTTCCTCTAATATAACCCCCTCCCCCAAAAAATTTTTTGAACTTGCCTCCAAGAAGTAAAAAATGCCAAAAACGTTTTTGTTTAAGCTTCATATTGCGTTGCTGAGTAGTTGCGAGCAGTTTGAACTGCTCGAAATCGTTGTAATTGCTCAAAATCACGAAAAATATTTCCCTCCCTCTAATACAACCCCCTCCCCTGGGGTGATTCCAAAAATATAATCCCCGGGGTTATATTAGAGGAAATACGGTATACATTTTCGAAAAATTTAAGAATTTTGATCAGCCTCTCATACCTAAAAACTGCGTAAAATGTTATAAGAATGCTATCAAAAAGTGCGTACAGAATTAGTGGAAAAATCTCCAAAACTAACAAGTCCCCCACCGAACCGCCAAACGAAGAACCCCAATTTGTTCGTTTCTTAATGAAAAAGCCAAAGTTTTTGAATATACTGCGTAAAGCTGCTAACTACTCGATATCCTGCATTTTGATTTGCAAACTTTTTATTTCAACACTTGTGACAACGCAAAAGTGACAACATGAAAAGTGAGAAAACGGGCCGAAAGTGTTTGTGAAATGGTGGGATGAAAAGAGATCAACAAGCCAATAACAAGTTTAACAAATGAATAATTATGCACTTTTAGAGATCGGCAATCAGCCAGAAACCGTGTTTTTCAAGGGGGATAAGTGAAGCTCGTGGAAAGTGACAACGATAAAAGTGAAAAGATACGTCTAAAGAATCAACTTTAGAAATCGATAACCTTTTTCTTGGCCAAAGATGAGGCTATGTCATCGAGGGTTCGCTTCCGCTTCGTTCCGCTGGCCGTGGAGTCGGTCGATTCCGCTTCAGAAATGGCCGAGAGGTTGAGGCTTGCGATGACGGGGATGGCAGCTCAATCGATAGTGGAGCGTCGGAAAACTGAAAAAAAAGAATTTATAGGATTTTTCGGGTCAAACCTTTTGAGTGGCGATTTGGCTGGTAGAAGGACTCGGCGCCGCGGTTGATTGGTCATCACCGCTGTCGGAAGTGTCGGTCGCCTGGCTCTCCGGGCGGGCGAGCGCCTCAAAACGAAATATAAACGATGTTTATGGCATTATTAGCCGTTTATCCCAATGAAAACATCATCTTAAAAACGTTAAATTTGTAGGAAAACGGTGATCGGCGTAGAATGCAGAAAAATGACTAGAAAAAGCAAACAATTGCAATTTTTGAACTTTTTGAGATCCTACCATTGTAAAAAAATTTTTATATAAGTACCACGCTTATTTAGGCTTATAATACGACTTTTCCTCCCCCGCTAACGATAGTACAGCCATTTTGCAGTTTTGATTTTTGAGGATTTTCCCCGGTGCAAAAGAGCAGAAGTTTTTAAGTTTAAAAAGCTGACCATGATAGTGGAATCAGTAGCGAGTGCGGCCAGCGCCGGATTGTTGGCGAGAAAAGCGTCGAACCAGGCGGCCGGCGCCTCACCGTTGGCCCTCAACCGCAGCTGTGTGGCCAGCTAAAAATGCCAGGTTTTCCGAAACAAGCTGTTTTTACCATCTGAACGATGATATTCTGCACGGCGTCGGCCAAAGCTGGGACTGGATTTTCGGTAGCTTCGGCAGCTGGGGCCTCGACTTTCCGCGCGGCTTGCTGTCGACTTTTGGGCGCCGGTCCGGAAGCGCGTCGACTAGGCGGACGTTCGACCGCGAAGGCTCCTAAAATTTGGCATTAAATTGATTTCGCTACCCAATCGCAAAAATTCGTGAAAATGCATATTTTCTACTAAAGTTTTTCGAGGTTTAAATTATGGAATAGGAAAAACTGTTTAGGAACACTTTTCTTTATTAGGCAAAAATCTGGATCGGGGCGATCATGCGAAAGAACCCAAGAGATTTTTCGAAAACGCTTTTTTTAGAAGATGATCGGCAAGAGTGAAACTTTTCAAAAAATGTGTAAAAATTTCCATTAATAAATTACTTTTTAGCTTTGCGCGGCGATTTTAAAGATCCCACAAAAGGCAATATTCAAAATCTTACCCGGCTCCAAATCCACAGTCGCAATGACGTTGGCGGGGCCCGGCTGGCCGGTCTTGGACATCGAATAGATGTGCATATTCAGCTGCTTCTTGTCGGGGAATGCCCAATTGCAGCAGCTGCACGTGAAGACTTGCTCAATTTGATGCCGTTGTGACATGTGGGAGCGCAAGTGTTCGTCGACGGGAATCGGGGCATCGCAGAGACGACAGTGACGGTTCGAAGAGTGGAAGTTGACGCGGTGGCGGTTGAGGCTGGAGATGTGGCAGAAGCTCTTGCGGCACGCACCGCACGTGAATTCACCCTTCAGGTCCGGGCGCTTCAGCTCGACGGAGCCGGGGAGAGGCATGGCTGGCCTGAAAAATGGGGAATTAATAAGGCAAAATCACCAACAATTTCTTTATAAAGTTGTTTTTGATGCGAAATCGGTATATCCTTATTTTTAATAGCAAGACGATTAACTGAATCCCAAAATCATGTTTTTAAAGTAAAAAAAAAACATTTTTAGCGGCTTATAAATTGTAAAATAGGCTGAAAACAGCTCTAAAAAACCTTTTTGCAGCGTCATTTTTGACAGCAAAACGAGACAAGAGATTTGTAGACAGATTACAGATGTTTTTGGCGGCCGAAAATTCGGAATCAGGCTCAAAATAACTATAAAGATCATTGTTGCAGGATAATTTTGACGAGAAATTGAGATCGGGAGAAATTGAGAGAAATTCCTACAAAGCGGTATTTCTAGGCAGGTTTTTGACGCGAAATCGAAATAGACATATCCTCGACGGTAAAAGAGTATTTGGCCGTAAAAATCACCAAAAGATAGAGTTTTAAAATGCAAAAACAAACGAAAAAACCGGACCTCAAGTCGATGAGCAGACTTCGTGCTTTTCGGCGCAAATCTCGGCCCGAGGTGGTTTAGTTTACCTGAAAATTGCGAGAGTCAGGTCGAGCATCGTGAAAAAGAAGACAGCAAAAGTCAAAACAAAGCAGAAAAAACAGACGGCTTCTTGAAAAGCACCAAGCAGCAGGGCGCTATTGCGGTTTGCTGGCCCCACTTATATCGGGCCAAAGCCAAATGTTTCTGGGCTAGTTTTTTGCGCTGATTACGAAAAACATCATCCCGATTCGCGAAAGTTCTGTTTTCCAGGAAACCTAACTAAATTTCATTTTTTTTAGGTTTGGGTTTGCGCCGGGTAAACTAAGTTTTTGAATTGAAAGACCTGTACCCTGGTGGAACAACTATTTCCAAGAAGATTCATTGCAACCGTTTTTACCTAAAAATAAGGCTTCGTGCCACCCGGGGCCTAGTCGCTTCGGATGGGTGCGAGCTCGTACAGAGTTTCGAAATCGGGGCGCCCGAGGCGCGCGTAGCGGCCAGAGCGACGGCCCACCTTGCCTGACAATGCCACAAGCCTACTTCTGCGCGGGAAATTAGTTTCTGGTTATTATTTATCAAATTTATCATACCAACTGCCTTGTGGGCGAGTGCCGTGAACCAGTATAAATTGGTATAGAACATATATATGTATCTAAAATTTATACTAACGCACGTTTTTACGGTGTGCGGTAGTGTTTTTCGTAATCAGCGCAAAAAACTAGCCCAGAAACATTTGGTTTTGGCCCGATATAAGTGGGGCCAGCAAACCGCAATAGCGCCCTTTTGGATGAGGAGGAGCATGTGGTGTGTTTGCCCATTCAGACACTAATGCCCGGGTTGGGCCCCCGGTTCTCAAGGCCACCGCGTTCATTTCCGGATTGGCTTAGCCGGAAAAATTTAGCAGAAGCCTCATCAATCTGAATTTAGCCGGATTTGCTGGGAAATCTAAATTCCAGCGAAATTGAGGCTTATCTTTCGAAAATCCGCTTTTCGTGAGTATAAACAGGGTAGCAACAGTCCGCAACCAACTTTCTACGAACCAGCAAAACCGGTCAAATCCGAAGAAGCTGTAATTTTGGGTTATAAAAGGCGCAGCTTTCGTTTCCGGAATGAATTAGCGAAAAAGAAGCATTGAATCTCACGAATCTCATGAGATTGAGCTCAATTTAGTCGGATCTAACGCCAAATCCCAGCGAAATTGAAGCGGCGAAGCTGAAACTTTTTTGTACGTAAAAGAAACGTGAGCACAACGTTTCGGTCATTCTACAAGCTTTCCGGCAAATTCCGAAAAAGTACGGGCTTATCGTTGGGCAGTGAAAGCGCAGCAAGCCCGTAAAATTCTACAAGCTTTTTGGCTAATTCCTATAACGGACGTGAACTACGTTGAACTAAAACTTCTTTTTCGGTAAAAGCAGCGAAAACCCCAACGTAGCTTCAGCGGTCCGTAAAAAATGCTACAAGTTTTTCCGCTAAAGAACACAGCAAAATCGTTGGAAAAAGCGCAGGCGCAAAATGAACTTCTACGGGCCCATAAAGCAAATTTATGGATTTCTACAAGCTTTTATGATGAATCCAATACGAAGAAATTCTGGCTCGTTGTTCAATGGTTTGTCTGTGGATAACCGTAACGCAAGAACGAATTGTGACGTTTTTGGCGTGCTTCGGATAGTTTATTAGTAAACAGCAAATTCAAAACAATCAACGCAACAAGAACAGATAACAACAACATTGGAAAGTCACTAAATCGGGACCCGTAATAAATCCCACAATTTCTAGAAACAAGAAAACAGGTAATAAGCCACAAGGACAACAGGAAAAAAAAACAAATTAAAAATCGATATGCGGCGCCGGGTCGATGGTGAGCTTGGCCAAGTGGTAGTGCACCGAGTTGTTCGTTCGAATCCAGGCCACCGCGCCGTCGTGCTGAATTGAAAATCGGTAAATTTATAGTTGAAAAAATCTGACCATCATCGGCAACTGCTTGAAGAGCTTGTGGGGCACGTAGCCGTATCCCACGCCGGAGAGTGTACTTTGAGAACGACCGCCACGCACCACTCGGCCGATAATCGTTCTAAAAGGGATTTTGGTTTTTTAGTAGTTCCTGTATCATTTTTTTTAGTATCCCTAAATGTAAAAACTGTACAAATTTCGTTAAAAATACTAAAAATATTAATTTTTTCAGCCCAAAATAACTTAATTTTGACTAACATTCCAACTATTTTAACATTTCTAACATTTTGATGTGATTTTTCGGCCTGAAATATAGTTCAATCTCACTAGAAGACAATTAAAATTTGCAATAACTATGTAAATTTTACAAATTCAGTGATTTTAATTTAAAAAATGCGGTCAGTCAAAGTTTAAAGAATCGAGATAATTTATTCACAAAAACTAGAAAAACCCACCGAGAACAAGTGCTGTGATACGGCCGGGGTTTGTCTTCTTTTCCTTCTTCTTCAGTTTTCTTGGCAGCCCCTTTCTTTGCCACCTTTCGCTTCGCGTCCGCCTTTTTCGGCAGCTCCAGAAGCGAGGCGTTTTTTCTAAAATAATAAAATTTCGTTTTTAGCTTTGTAAATCTACTTGGTGAGCGTCCTCGATAAGCCGAAAAGCGGACGGATGGGCGCGTTTTGCTCCTTCTTGGTGACGTCCAGCTCGACAAACCCGCTCAGGGGGTCTTTTGGGCGCACAGGAATCTAGAAACATCATAATTTTAATTTGGTAGAAAATACAGGTTTTTCTGGGGCTTCGGCCAGCTTCTTCTTTTTCCTTGGGACTTCTTCTAGGGTCAACGAGCGATCGCCCTGCAGAATTCGGCGTTTCTCCTCGATATTTGGGGCGCAGATCAACGAGAATCTGAAATAAAATAGTGTTATTCGTATTAAATCCGACTAAATGTATAATTTTGTTTCTTTGGCATTATCGGGGGGGAGGGGAAACTTTTTTCTTAGGACCCAGTTCTGCGATAAATAGCGGAAGTGTTTCTGAACTGTTTTTTACTATTCTGTAACCCAAAAACTTTACAAGCTTGAAAAAATACTTTTCCGGAAGTGACCCGGCCAGCATGACAATGCGAATCGGCAACAGACAATCGTCGGGTTTTGGATCGACGTAAAATTGACGAGGCACTCGGCATTCTAAAAAATACGTGATATTTTATATTTTAACACCGGTTTCACCTTGATGGCCCATCAGCTCTTTCCAGAGCAATTCCCACTCGAAGCAGAACGGGAACGGGACGCCGAGGTCGACAAAATTGGACCTTTCGTGGGGTGGACGCGCGTGGTATCGGGTCTGTAAAATAGATATTTCAACGCAAAAGACATTAATAACTTTTGCGTTATCGGAGAGGGGCGAATTTCTCTAATATCAACAGCGGAAATGTTTCAAAACTGGTTTTTACTATTCCAAAACCATAAACTTTACACATTTTTGTAAAAAAAAAACGAAAATATGGATTTTTCGTCCAAAAATGCCCGATTCGACCAAAATTTCGACTAAAAAATTTGATAGAAATTGATATACATTTTGATAGAAATCCTATGAAAACGCCTACTAACCAGATATTACCGGACCTATACAAAAATTGGCGACTTTTAACAAAACTTCAACTAAGCGGCTTTTAAAGCTTTTTACATCGTTTATCTAATGGAAATATAGTTATATTCTCTAATAATTTTTTCCGAATAAATTTGGCCAAATTCCGGCAAAATTTACCTCAACTCGTAACGTGTCTTCCCTGGCCAGATCCCTGTACCCCACAAAATCGACGCGATCCTCCGGGAAATACGGCGCTTGGATCTCGAGGTGGGCTGCACGGTAGTCTCGCAACGACATCGACCGGCAATTTCGCATCTGCAGCGCCCGCCAGATATCTCGGGCTAAAATATGTTTTCTGGGCAAAAAAGGGGAGGCTACCGAAGCCACGTGGCGCGATGATGTCAAATCCGCTCAAAATGCCGCGACGCTCGGCAGCTCCGAGGCGGACGATAAGCACTGGCATCTGGAAACGATAAAATAGCAAAAATCAGAGATTCTAACATTGCTTTTAGCGGCCAGCTTTCGAGCAGCTTTTCCACGATCGGCATTCAGCTGCCCGTCGCTGATGCGTGCCGCCCGCGCCTTTTCACGCTCGTCAGCATCGTAGACGTCCGGGACCTCAAATAGAAAATTATTGCATGCTTTCGCAATATGTGGAGGGGGGGGGGGGATTTTACAGTCTCTAAAAGGCCTAGTAATGTAAAAGCAGTTTTTCAAGGTGTTTAGAAAAATGCGGCCATATTTCATGTCTAAAACAATAAAAAGCACGTCGAAAAAATTTTCAGTGAGATTTTGGGCAAACAAAGACGATTTCCATCGAAAAATCGCGATTTTTTAATTTTTTTAATGCAGCATTGTCAAGCTTTTACGTGGAAGGATAGCAAAACAAAGTTTTGAAGCCCGTCGTTATTCTGGGGAAAATATTGGCGCCGCGAAACCGACCACTGCCGCACTGAAGCCATCACGAGAAGCTTCATCGCCTCCCTGTTGTTGTAGAATGGGTGACGTCCGTCGGGCCGGGATCGCGACACGTACGTCCTGCATTAAATTGCGGGTCAAACCACGCGAAAAGCTATACCTGAACAAGCAGCGAGATGATCGAGCCGTCAGCCAAGCGATCAGAATCCGTTATTGCTTCCCATTGGGCGTGGTTGTCACTAAAACATATAAATAAAAAGTAAAAGCCAGAAAATACCCATATTTCGCGGCCTCGGCAGGATTCGCCAACACAAACGCCGCCCTCAGCGTCGCCAGCGCCATCGGGCCGAAAAGCCGGAAACGACAGAACTCGCCTTTCAGATCGTGGAGCTAAAAATAGGAGTAAGACACTAAAATAGAGAGTAAAAACCTGAATTTCCGCTTTTTCCGAGCTTTCCAGGTTGTAGGTCTCGTTCAGAAGATCTTTTACATAGCCAGCAGCGGCCGGATGCACCCAAATGACGAGAGACGAGCCGGCGCTAAAAAAAATTGGAGGTGAAATAGCTTCATAAGAACGAACTCTGCGCGGTGGATGGAAATCCTGGCCGGACCGTACGACAGCCGGGTGACCGGGTGGAAAAGCTCGGTGTGCGCCTCGAATTTGCCTAATTATGGATATAGCGGTAAGGAAAAAGGGCGAACCAGGAATTGTCTCCAGAAGCTCTTCCTTCCTGAGGCGGCAAATCTTCAGTAACCCGTCGATGAGTGGACCAGGCCCACCGTCCCAACCGGAAGTTGTCGTGAGCTAAAAAAACGTTCGTTTTCGGCTCGTTTTGGGTTTGGAGGTTTGAATAAAAAGACAGAAATCGATAGATGAAGGCACAGACAAGATTCCTAGCTTTTCAAGCACTTCCGAAAGCCGAAATTTTTACAAATGCGTGCAAAAATCTGCTATTTTTCCAATAAGCCTCCTTTTTACCAAATATACGGCTAAAAGCGCTAAAATAGCCGGCTTTTGGCTCGCGAAATCTATCCTTTACGAGGTGACACTGAAAAGACCATAAAAAGGCCGGATACCTGAAAGCACTGCGTGTATGAGATGTCGTGGACGGCCGCAAACCGCTCGATCGCCCGAAATGTTGACCGAAATCCACGCTAAACTCGAAAATTACTGTTTCTCAATCATTGCCAAACCTGATAGCACTTTTCCGCGATCACCCTGCCCCACTTTGTGCACATCTCGTGTCGCTTGGCATGCCATAAATGAGTTTCCAGCCATCCAATCTTCTTGCCGCGCGAAATCTTCAGCTGGTAGCGCCTGCGCAAGTGGCGCGGCGACTTGATCTTCTTTTTCGTTTTCAGCGCCTGGCAGCGGAGCCTGGAAAAAGGCATAGAAAACCAGATAAAGAACTCACAGCCGCGGGAAGCGCCTGGAATCGTAGCTCATCGCGCGGCGGCGCATGTGGCGTGGCATGCGCTGCAGGGCGGTGCGGGGGCCCCGTGTAACTTCATTCTTCACCAGCGAATCGTTCCGAGAAGCCTGAATGTAAAATTAAATTAAAAACGAAGAGTTTTTTCTTACCGATGTCAATTCGGCGATCTGCGACAGTCGGTTGTCGAGAAAGGACTGCACCTTGATGAATGGCTCGCGCCGAGACGGGCCCGGATCATCCATTTACGAGGGGTGATGCTGAAAAATAGAATTTGACTTTTCTTTCACAAAATTTCACGAAAAACGAATTTTCGAAGGAAAAAAATTGTTTTTTAAACAAGACGCTACGAGCCACTCCAATGGACAATGAACGTTCCGAGTATCGAAGCGGAACTCACATAAATTGACCTCATTTTAACTTTTTTTATCGATAAAACACGTCTTTGAACATGATAATCTCAAATTAGGCGATTTCGATGATTTCAAGCGTTTCTGAGCTTTTTTTACGACGATTTAAAAAAAGAATTTGACCGGAAAATTGGCAAAAATGAAAATTCCTGTGGCGCTACGAGCCACTCCAATAGACAAACTACGTTGGTTGTATGGAGGCGGAACTCTCCTCAATTCACCTTTTTCTATTTTTTTTCCACAATAAAATATCTTTTTTCCAAGATTCTCTAAAATCAGTTAGTTTTAATGATATCAGGCTCTGTAGAGCTTTTTTTTCAGGGCATTTTGCAGAGCAAACCCTCGAAAAATTGGTATTTTGGCTTCAATCGCCCCGTAAAATCAACTTTTTCCGCGATTAGAACAATACAAATAGATAATCTCGCGTTTTGAAGCGCTAGAAATAGTTTTTCCGGTACTATTCAAGTTAGGGGGGGGGGGGGCCAAAATTTTTTCCAGGTGATTTTTGGCCTACTTCTTAAAGGGATGCCGACGGCATAGTCAATCGGTTACGCGCGGAAAAGAAAATGTCTTTGCGCAGAGAGCGCGCCCAGGGGAGAGGGGCAGATCTGCCCCTCTCCCTTGGGCGCGCTCTCTCCCCTGTTGGCTACTTGCCAATTTGTTGATGAGGGGGGATCGACACATGCCGTCCGCAGCCCTTTAAGTTTTTCGCGGCCAATCAAGCGCATTGCTCTACTTCTAAGCTAAGCTAAGCCGAAGCTCAGCTAAATCCAGCTTGAACACAGCTAAACCGAAGCTAAAAACCGCGAAGCTAAGAAAAACTAAGCTAAGGCGAGAGTACTTCGCCCCGCCCAGAAGCGAAGCCTAGGCTTCGGCTAAGCTAAGCCTGAGCCTAAACTAAGCCAGTACTAAGCTAAGCTACGCCTAAGCGAAAAGAAAAACTAAGAAGAATGGCTGAAAATGACCCAAAAAAATTTTGCCCCCCGAACTTGAATAGTACCGTTTTTTCCTGATAGAGCTCCAAAAGCCAAAATTTTAGGCCGATTCGCTAAAAACAAATGTGTTTGGATATAATTTCCGTTTTCTACAACTTGTAAGCCATGTAAAACCACTCGATTCCCATATTTCAAGCCGTTTATTACCACTTTCGGCGATATCATCGAGAAATAGCACAAATTGCGGATAAAATCGAAAGAAAAGCCGGGGCGCCACATTTTTTGGTGTTGAGCACTAATTGGGGTTAAATAATAATAATAGCAGTATGTACACTAGAGTACAATTGACACGCGAAAAAAACTAAAAGAATACAAGTAAAAATAAAAATAGATAAAATAAATTGAATGAGCATATTTTGGATTGGGTGGATGGGAAGATGGGGGCGAATTTCTGTCTTTGGAATGGATGAACGTGTCGGCGGGTGGGAAAATGACGGGAGCCCCCGGACACAACGCGCGAACTCCGGGATTCCTATGGCGCGCCCCAATGACAGTACCCCCGCCCCCCGGGGCCATCCCCTTTTCCCTCGCGTAATGGCCCGTTTAGTTGGTACACAACCGCCCATGGGTTCGGTCCCGATGGCTCCCGGGAAAAGGCGTACTGTACGGGTTTTTGCCTGGGGCGCGAAATAGCAGCATGATTTTAGCTGTGCAGGCTTGCTTTCGCAATGGCGCGACGCGTCTATCGCACGCGTGGCGGTCTTTCTTGGTTTCCAATTCTACCGGACGTTTTATTAGGCGCCGGGCCGCTGTGGGTAAAACATAAAAAGAAGTCGTTTTACAAAGAAAACAATAGAAAAGTGAAGTGGAATACATTTACAGGATAGTTTTTGTCATGTATACTCTCCAGTAGATGACGCAGGCGCACATGCGCTGGGAGGTAGAAGCGTACTAGGCGTTTTGCTTAAATTACTTGGCTTTTAATTGATGCATAGGCTTAGCTTAGCTTTAATCTGTGCAACTGAAGCACAAGCGTAGCGGATCTTAGCTTTAAGATACCGGTCGTCTCGAAAACAAAGTTTGTTGGCGGGTTTCGCGTACGACCGCTCATAGCCTGGCTCAAGCAAGACTAGGAAGAATGGCTAGCTTACCTTGTATAAGTAGCCTTCTTGCAGTTAAAAATTAGTCTCCTCGCGTCGGAAAAGGCGTCCATATCGTGATAATTCAGACAAAACCGGTGAAGCCATTATTACAAAGTTAATTTACAAAACTATACTAGCCATTTGGAAAGCCGGTTCGCTTTGCATGATGCGCTGAAAGTTTCTTTGCTACTAGCAATGCTGCTGCTCTACTGTGCTCATGAAGCGGAATGGAAAAGCCGGAAACAGATGAGCGGAATTAGGTAGGACGTCATAACCGCAGGGATCTCCGTCAGCGAAATACTTCATCCTTAACCTGGAAGCTTTAAACGTAAGCCCATACAAGCGAAGTCTAAGCCTTGACTTACCTTTGTTCAGAACCAAGCAAAAGCTGCGTTAAAGGGATACCGACGGCATAGTCAATCGATTACGCGCTGGAAAGAAAAGGTCTCTGCGCCTCTCCCCCGGGCGCGCTCTCTGCCCTGTTGGCTACTTGCCAATTTGTTGATGGGGGGGGGATCGACACATGCCGTCCGCAGCCCTTTAAGCCTAGTAATAATGACACAAGCTTCTAACGAAGCTAAGCTGAGTTATGCTTGGATATAGGGCTGTGAAGAAGCCAAGCTCGTGCTGAAAGCTAAGCCGTGGCTGTGGCGTCGCTATTCCCAGTTAGTTCTGCCCCCAAAAATGCAGATATTCTTCTAAAAAGCACTCTCTGGCACGGTAGATGTCTATTTACGAAATATTATAGTAAAACTTACTTTAATTTTGAATAACTACTAATAAATAATGTTTAAATAGAAATTTACCGCCAAACCTGTGTACCAGGTGTACCGGGTGCTATATACTAACTGCAAAAATGTATTCCACTTCACTTTTCTATTGTTTTCTTTGTAAAACGACTTCTTTTTATGTTTTACCAACTAAACGGGCCATTACGCGAGGGAAAAGGGGGTGGCCCCGGGGGGCGGGGTACTGTCATTGGGGCGCGCCATAGGAATCCCGGAGTTCGCGCGTTGTGCCCGGGGGCTCCCGTGGGAAAATGAGCAGGGGCAGGGTAGCATTTAAATTTTAGATTAGTAAATTAAATAAGAAATAGGCAATAAAATAATTATATTTTAATATTGCGTAGTTTGTAGTCGGCATACATCCAGGCGGGGAGCAGACTGTAGCGTTGGCGGACTAGTTATCTAAAAATTCGTTTTGGTGCGTAGAAACAAAACGATAGCCTACAAACGAGAATTTTACGTTTTATAAACTACTTTCAAATACAGTTACGATAGTTTAAAATTTAAAAATGCTTTTACTTTTGCCAGGAGCACAAAGCGCTGTTTTTTGAGCGTAGAAACAAAACTACGGGCTACAAACTCTAGCTCTTGCGTTTTTTATAAACTACAATCCAGTTCAACTCTAAATAACTTTAAAAACAAGAAAACGCTCAAAATTTCTAGTTAGCTTCTTGGAATTTTAAAATTCTTTTTTTTGCGCGTAGAAAGTACATACAAAACTACAGGCTACACAAAAAACGTTAGCTTTTTAAGATTTCATGGGTTTAAAAGCGTCCAATTTTTTAAATAACTTTAAATTTTGTTAAAAACTAACTGCGCGCCCGCTGCTGTAACAACTTGGCACGGTCCATATTTTCGCGTTCGTCGTTGAAGAAGGAATGGGGGCATTCCTGCGAGACGACGCATAGGTATTCCTTTTGACCGTCCGTTGTGTAGATTGTTGACGCGACCGGCACCAGCTGAATGTTTTGTTTTATGAAGATGGATTCCAAGGAAATATAAAAATTCAACGTTACTGTTCATTTTCACGTTTTTCATTTTTAAAATGCGCGAAAAAACTAGGCTTTTTACTCATTTTCAGCGCTTTAAAACGGTTTTTATTTTAATCAAGCCAGAAAAACAAGTTTTCAGTGAGCCGTTGGCTTCTAAATCGTAAAAAACTTTTCTGTCCTACCAACCTGATCAAGCCTCCACCCATCAGACAACGCCGACACGAAACTCGTCAGCTCCTCGCCATGGCATTGCAATACGCGATAGACCGTCTTCCGCTGCTGTGCCTCTTCCGTTTTGTGGACCTTGATCTTCTCCAGGACGAGGTGCGACAAGCCGGGCAAGTTGTAGAAGTCGGCCTCGTGTAGGACGCCTGGAATTTTGTGAAATTTCATGGAAATACAGCCGTTTTCCGCAGTCAAAAGGCAAAAAAATTATTTTCGTTTTCAAGGATTCAAGCCAGAAAAAAATATTGTAGAATTTCGGGCATTGAATCAAACAAGTATTGGATGGAAAATGTAAAATTGTGCAGTATTAAGAGAAAATTAGCAGTTTTTATAGATAAAATAACTTATAAACATAATTTTTCGTGCGTTTTTGCCAAAAACCTCTAGACGACAACCTTTAAAATTTTTGCTTTGACTTTTAACATTGAATATAACAATTATGAATGCAAAACTTCAATTTCTCGCTTGAAAACGGACCTTCTAGTGAAATTCCCGGATTGACGACGAGTTTCCCGTGCCGCAAATAATTCAGAATCGGCGCAAAGTACTGCGGATCCCGGTCGATCAGGTAGGCGCCGCGCTCGTCCTGAATCCAGCGATTATGCTAATTTTTAGACGGCCTACCCGATCACTGGCCAGCCCGCCGTCCTCGCGGATCAATTTCGACAGGAACCCGTCTTCTCGTGTCAACGTCGAGCGGGTAGTTTGGAAAATCTAGAAGGGCGTCGGTTTTCTATACTTTTTCCAATCTCTTACCTGCCCTCCAACATTCAGGCTAACCCATGTAGCTGCTGAAGATTTTCTGCTGAAACCATTGACAGAGCTTGGCGTTGCCGTTCCGTTGTATTCGGTGGAATCTAAAGGTTACCATCTTTTAGGTAAGTTTTCTATGCGAATCTCACGAATTTTTTTGTGAGAATCGAGTAAGCTTCTCATCGTTTTTAAAAACAGCATAAACCTACCATCCGAGCCATTCAATCGCTCTCCCGGGATTGTTGCCGTATTTTGCCCGGCTTCTTCATTTTTCAGTCGCTGTAGTGAGGCTGAAATTATCGTTCTATGGCTGGTTTTAACGGCTAATAAAGTGTACCAAAACATACTGTATACTACGGCTAAGAATGCTACGCATCAAGAAATTTTTTTTTCTGAAATAGAAACGCAGACGAATCGTATCTCACTAAATTTGGAATTTCTCAAGCTTTCCGAAAGTAAAAGTATCCATTTCGAAGCCTAATAAAGTAGACTAAAGTATATTTTCGGTTAAAGTCACGAAGTCTACGCTACTAAAGTACTAGTTGAGAAATAGAAATTACGAAAAAATTATTTCAGCTGAACTTTTCACTACTTTTACTACATCTAACCTTTTAGACTAAACGAACCGGTCAAGATCTCCATCTGGCAGCCAGCAAAACGAAAAGCGGATGTGGAAACGGCGTCTTCTCACCCCAGGGGCCCTCGATTCGGTGGCGGATCGGATGAATACGGGATTGGCAGCGGGTTGATGGACGGCAGTCGACCCCTCACCGCCCAGTCCACACGACCCGCCCGTGAAACGGAGTGTCGCGTACCCGGGAGTACACTGCGGCCTGGGGCTGCTCCTCAAGCTCAATCTCCTCGTGGCGTTCACCCAGACTGAAAAGCACCTGGCTGATAGGTTTGTTTTTCTCATTGGGGTTCAATTTTTGCCAATCAGCTGCCGGATTGACGTAGGGGGGTGCGGAAATTGAATTGAGTTTTAGGAGCTTTTGCGTTATCGGGGGGGCGCGGACCTACTTTTTTATAAGGTCCCATTTTTTTAAATTTCTAACCCCCGCTAACAGTCCAATACCAAAAACCGCACGATCGTCGAGATCGATATTTTTGTATTTTTAATAAAAAATTGTAATGTTTTTACGTTTAGGAATAATAAAAACAGTGTAAAACACTTCCCCTATTTATTTATTTATATAGTTTAGAAACACTTGAAACTGAATCCATAGAAAAAAGCTCCCCTCCTCCCCCTGATAAAGCAAATGAACCGGACATTTGATTTTGATTTTTTTGGTGGTATAGACGTCAACTATAATTAATCTCTTTATTAGCAAAAATGACCAGTATAGCCGAACGGAGTTGTGATATGTACACGTAGGGTGAGAGCACGGAAAGACACAAATTGGGCACGAAAAATGGGTAAGAAAAAGAAGAAGAGAATCCGATTTAATAGAAATTAAACACGGTAGCTCTTCTAATAAATAAGTTCCTCGTCGATGTCGTCGATTCGAGACGGCTTTTCGATGGGTTGGCCGCACAGTTGGGGGAGGTGACGCGTTTCTTCGTCGACCTGTAAGGCAGAAAATAGATTTTTTCGGGTTTTGTGGGCCAAAAAGCTTCAAAAATGACTTTCTAGTGGGTTTTTAGTCGATCAAATCGTAAAATATTGCTTTTTTAGGGTTTAGATGGTTTCCTGGATGCGACAAAATTGTAAAGTGAATTTTTAATGGTATTTTAGCCGGAATTTTTGAAGCCAAGGGTATTTATAGCATTTTAGAGGTGGGAAAAAGCCGAAAAAGCAATTTTTTTACGGTTTTTAGCCGATAAAATCGAAAAAAATACGTTTTGCAGGTTTTAAATCCGTTTTTAGCTTTTCTGGATGGCAAATTCCTAAAAATACTCACCTCAGTGGGCGTCCGGTTTTTCGTCTCTGGCAGTTGATAGTACATGAAGGCGATCGAGCCGGCGACGGGCAGCACGAAAAGTATCGCGTACGCCGCCGCGTTGTTCGTCGAGTTTTTCAGCGGCAAGTAGGCCATCAGCAGGAAGGCACGCCTAAAATGAATCGATCAGTTTTTGAACAAATTTCGGTTGGGTTATCTAGTTTTATGGTACTTACGCGGCCATCTGCACGGCAGCCGTCCATCCCTGGGCCGCGGATCGGGCCTTTTGTGGCAACAACTCGGTGGAGACAAAGTAGCAGAGTGGGCCCGGACCGATGGAGAAGAACAGGGTGAAGACGGCAATGTCAAGGATTAGCAGCCAGCCGACCACTTGCCACTGAAAAGCGTGAGTTTTTGAGAGTCTCGGGAAATATCAAAGAATCTCTGCTAACCTGCCCCCCAGTTTGACCGAAAATTCGTTTAATTCTCCAAGAGTTTCCGCTATTTGCAATAATTCCCTAAGAATCTCCGCTGGATGTGTGAATTCCCCAAGAATCTCTGCTAGCCTGCCCCTGGTTTGACCAGAAATTTGCTTTTTGCTGTTATTTTTGGAGCTTCCCAATTCCTCACGGATCTCGGCTAGTTTGCTTTGATTTTTAGCCAAATTTCACGGAGAGTTTTATTCTCAAGAATATCTGCTAGCTGCAGCAATTCTCAAAGAATCGCTGCTAGCTTGCCCTCCAGTTCGGACAAAAATAATCCTTTTAGGTCGTTCCAATTCCACAAACGATCTCTGCTAGCCGAGTTTTGGCTAGTTTCTAATTTTTCAAAAAATCTCTGCTAGTTGCCAGCCCCAAGTTTCCACTTCTTGCCTCTTTACAGTTCCGTCACCCACCTTGGTCATATTGAAAAGCTGCATCAAAATGGCCATCACGATGTTCGTCGCCAAAATGGCGGTATTGGTCGAGAGAAGCAGAGATCGACGTCCGTGCGTCTCGACCACCTTTGCGGCCACGTAGACGGCCAACTGAAAAAAGGGGATTGTATTTTGTGGGCCAGTTAGTTAAAAATGTATATTTTAAAATTCTGACATCATTAGCGACATCCTCGGGTTCGGTTATTATGTCCGCGCAAAAGGCCCTGTTTTCTGCTACGGCTTTGCGCTGAAAACGGCACGGGTTTTAGGGGCTAACTAGGTATAACATGTCGTAATCGATTAGAAGATAAATTTTCTAGGGGTTTATGGCTTAATTGAAAGGCAGAAAAGCGTTTCATAATCTTAAAACATTTAAAAATGATCTTTTATGGATTGAGGATTACCATAGCGTAATCGATTGGCCTAGCTGGTTTCCAAACGACCTTTTTGAATTGTGAAAATTATAAAATTCGCGAATTTCAAGGATTCAGCATTACATCGCGTAATCTAGTGGGCTGACTAACTTCTAGAGAACGTTTTTGTATCGTTAACACAGCATTCCGCCCTTTTACCAGTTGTGTTCGTTTGACCGGGACAGGATGGCAGGCATACAGGGGAAGGGAGAATCTGCGCTCAGGCCCCGCCCCCTGTTCTCGTCCCCCGTGGCCTATAGCCTAGTCTCACTCCTTCGCCGCCTATTCCGCGCCCCACCCCTCCCCTCTGTGTCTGCACCCCGCCGTCTGGCGCACTATCCGCCAGCCTACTCACGAACACCGCGGAATCATGTGGTTAAATTGTAAAAAACCGCTATTTTCCAGATTATGGATTACATGTTGTAATCGGTTGTCAAGGAAGATTCGATTACGCTATCTAATCCCCTAAAAACTGACCAAACTGATGATGGTGAAGCCGACGTTGGCGACGGAAGCTTGCATCTGGGAGAGGCCGGTCGTTTGCAGGATTTCCACGGCGAATCCGTTGATTACTGTAAAAAACCGGTAATTTTTGGAAATCGGAAAAAATGGTATTTTTAGCTATTTTAAATTCATTTAAAGACGTACCAGCAATGCCAGAGAATGCCATCGAGAAGGCGACCACCATGCCGACAAAAGTCTGAAAAACTGGCGGTTTTAAAGGACCATTGAAGGCAAAAATCCTACTATATATAAAAAATAGGTTGGTGTGTGTGGTGTGGTGTGTGTGTGTGTGTGTGCATTTGCATGCAACTCCGTCCGATGTTCCAGTCGTAACTCAATAGGGAGGAAGTAAGGGTACGTATGATACGTCATTAGGTGCGTAATGGCATGACACGATGCACGCACATGAGATTTTTAAAAATCAGCTATTTTCGATATTAAAATTAAGTTTTTGTGAAAATCTCGCTCAGCCTCTTTGTTAGAAAACAATTAGCATGCACCGGAAGTGGGGGCAGCCTATATAACGGCGGAGAGGACGCGCTTTTCATTTTTCTGCACAGGAATTCAGGGGTTTATGCAATGTGGCGAAGCATGGGGGGTAAGACGGGGGCCAGGGTTGAAAAGTCGCGAAGTACAACCTAAAAAATTCAAATAGAAATTAGGACTTTTTAAAGGACCATGAAAGGTAAGCAAAATCCATAAAATTCATTCTGACTTTTTGCTAATTTTGCCGCTGTTTAAAAAAATACCGTACCCTTTTCCTCAATTTCGGGTCCTGCAGCACCTCAATCATGCCGAGCGGCTTCTCCGAGTGCGAGGAGTCGTCCTGGAAAAATATAGAGCTACTCGGCATTATATTTGCGATCTGTACGTTGGACAACCAAATTATGCACAAGTTGTAGCCCGTAGGCTTGGATACATACCTTCATCTCAGCAATAACCTTCAACGCCGTCATCTCATCGCAGCAGTGGAAGAACTGAATGGCACGACGCGCCGCCCACTCGTCACCACGCGAGAGGAGAAGCCTGAAATCGATAGTTTTCCACTCGAAGGTTTAATTTTTTTGAGCTAGCGCTGTAAACTGACAGGTATTCCAACTTACGATGGGCTCTCCGGCAAGAATGGGAGGCAGAGGAACGAGGCGAGCATCAGCCCGAATTCGGTGATGTAGATCAGGGGCCAGGCGGCCTCGGTACCGAAGACGTTTGGCATCGCGATGATTGATCCGAATACGGTACCTGGAAACGGAAAATGATGATAGTTAGGGTATCTAACGAAAAAAAAGAGAAAAAAGAGAAAGAGAGAGTGAGAGTGAGAGAGAGAGTGAGTGAGAGCGAGAGAGAGATAGAGAGCGAGAGAGAGCGAGCGAATGAGAGAGGGAGAGACAGAGAGAACCCGGAAAAACGTTAAAAAATGACTGACCAACTTGGATGACACTTCCGGTAACCAGTCCAACCTTGCCTCGACAGCTTTTCGGGGAGATCTCGGCCAGGTAGATGGCTGATAGACCGAGACTCATCGTGATTGAGATGCCGAGGATGATGCGGGAGACAATGTACAGTTCGTACGAAAACACCTGCAAATAGGAAAGTTACGTACTTTCCTTTTTTGGCGTTTTTAAAGCGAAAATGCAATCAAAAGGTATCTCTATTTCTCAGGGCTTTAAAGGGACGGTGGAGGCATATTTTTACGGCTTTTTAAAGGAGCATTCAAGCTTAAAAATCGCAGAAGCTTGATGACTCACCCAAGACGAAATAACGGCCATAGCGATGGAGATCTGGCCGAGAGAGAAAGAGAGATAGAGACCGTTCTTTCGGCCGAGTTTCTCGGCGGTGTAGCGGAGCACGAACGAGCCTATTAATGCGCCGACGAAGAGTAGGGCCACGATTGTCGACCAGAGCGTCTGAAAAATGGAAAATAGCTAATTGTTAGAGTTTTTATGGCTCAAAGGATGCGACTTTGGCTATCAATGCGTATTCAGCCTCAAAATCAAACTCACGTCGAGCGACTCCTTCTCCAATAAAACGGCATAATGGTCGTAGTGGCATTGGTTGACGAATTTGATAAAGACGGCCTGCGTCGGGTTCGTGATCACCAACTGAAAAATTGACGTCAGATTTGCCAAAAAAGGCATGAAAACATGAAATCAAAAACACTTTTCGGATTTTCTTACCTGAAATCCAAAGTGAAAACTGCCGCCCATACAGACTGCGATGGCGATCAGGATCAATTTGAGGGGTGGGGAGGTGGATTGAGGCTCGATTTTTGGTCTAAAAAGTTGTATAAATTTTTCACGAATTTTTGGTCAATTAAAAACTATTTTATTTAACCAATAATCTATATAAACGACTTACACTCTTGTGAACTGCTCGATGCCGGGGGTTTTGTAGCCCCCCTTGAAGTCGGGGCGCCCCAGAAGAGCGCTTGTTGGAGATGGGCTGTCCATTTAAGGGTCTGAAAATTACATAGAAATTGGATTAAATAGATTTTAGACAGTAACCAGAGAAGCATAGATTAAGAAGATCATAAATAAGAAAATCCGCCTTAGAAATAATTAATTATCTACGAAAAAGACCACGAAAATTTTTGTTTCTTCTTCAATTTGACTAGCTGCCTAGCAATATATAAAAATATCTAATAGGAATTCTCAGAAAAATTAATATAAGGAAAACGGAACGGAACTTGGAACGGAACGGAAACGAAATATTCTAAAGCCGAAAAAATCAACAGGAACCGCTTAAAATCCAAGCCGCTTTAAATATAATCCGCCCGGCTTCCAGTTTACCAATCGGCAAATTTGCCTAATCGTTTCTGATGCCATGGAGACGGAAAGGATGGGATTATATTCCGAAAGGTATGGGCGGGGGCTTCTCACCCTCTCGCTCTCTGCCCCCACTCCCTTTACGCGCTCTCTCGCTCTTTCTCTACCCCTCCCCTTCCCTGTGCTCTCTCACGCCCCACGTCTTCTACCCCCCAAAAATTGCCCTTTCCCATCAGAACTAGACGGTAAATAAACATCTCGAGGAGCCGAATCATGCTCCTTCTGATTAGGAGGACATTCGGAAGCCGTTCTATTTCTCTCTCTCTCTCTCTCTCTCTATCTCTCGTTCTCTCTCACCCTGGAAGAACGCCTACTGTTTTCTGTACTCTTGAAAGTACAAATCAGCGATACCCTTAAAAATGTGCCGTCTGGGTGGGTTTTTCGGGTGAACTGACAGTCAGAAAGTGTTATGGTGCACTTGGAAACTGGCAAGAATGTAGTTGAAGCTACATAGCCCCGAAGGATTGACCGATGGTGACCCAGAAAACCCAAATAAACTTTAAAAAGCCAAATTTGCCTTGGCGGGCAGTCCGAAAGTAGTTTACTGCACTTTTAATCAGCCGCTGGACGGTAATGAATCAAATCAGGTTGGAAAACCGGATTTTTGGGTGTCTGAGAAGTGCGAATTGCTGGTCGCAACTTTTTGGCAGATCCTACGCCAGAAGGTACTCGATGAATGATAAAAAATCGGCGGCAAGAAATGGTTTCAAACATTTCACAACAACCAAAAATCAAAAGCCTTACACGACACAAGTTTCTTTAATTTTTTGATGCGTATTAGGGGATGAAACCGGAAATTGAAACCGTAAGAATTCCGTTTCGACGCAACACGCCTTTTGACGGCCGAGGACATAAGTAGGTAGTAGCGTAAGTCATGAGCTCCTCGAGAAACTCCGGCAAGTGTTGGAATCTTTTCCTTTTTTCCGAAAGTACGTCTGTATCACAGCTAGCGATTCGCTAGTGCGTGCTTATTTGCACTTTTCTACCAGAAGTCAAGCACGAGAGCGCAAGATTTATCTTTTATCGTGTTTGGACGAATTGTGAGGGACTGAGCGGACTGGTCAGACCAGTCTCGGTAATAAAAAGTAAGATTAAAAGGATTTCATGCACCCAAATGTCCCAAAAATAACAATAGCTTGGATCTGGATTTATCGGTCCGAATCGGCGTGGTTTCTATACAACTGGAGGCTCTCAAAAGCGCAGAAAAAAAACCTGCGGACTACCTTTCAAAAAATATCGTCCACTTTCTGAACCGGCCGCGATTTCCCTAAAATCGGCGGAAGTGATAAATCAGGCGTTCGCGTAATTTTTTCGAAATTTTCGTGAAACCTCGTTTATTCAAAATATGTAGAGATTTGTACGGATTTTTCGGGTTTTTTAGTCTGTCCTAATAATTTCTGTTCTGACGTTTTAACGTTTTCTACCAGAAATCGCGATTGTATGAAATTCAGTTTGCAATTTTTCAGGCCTCTTGGGATTTTTGGATAAAATACGAAACATTTCGCTCCGGTACTATTGCTACAGGGTATTTTGCAGTATTAACGTTTTTCTAAAGCTTATCTCAAAAAATACAATATACATTTTTCTAGCCTTTTCAAAACCCTTGTAGACACTGTTTCTTGTTACTTCTTGTTTTTTTCTTAGGTTTTTCCCAGCCGAGAAATCATTGCCCAACATTTCAGCTAATTTAGTGTTTAGACCTTGTTTAGCTTTGTCTGCAGCTTAGCCTCCCTTGTGTCACACTTTCGAAAGTCCGCTTCAGAGGGTCATTTGCCCTTTTCCTGCCATAAAAAGTGGGACGCGTTCAGTCAGGTTATAAAACCCAGCCTGACTAAATATTTTCGGAACAAGTTATTCACGTGTCTGACCCAGACAAAAACACCTCATCAAACCCCGCTCCTTCCGCTTCTGATAAGCCCCCGGTTTTTCGGGTTTTTTGGGACTCCCCGGTCAGTGGGGCGCTCTTTAAAAGTCAGTGACGCCGGGGAAGGGGACCTTGTACGGCTGATGGCCACCGAAAAAACTGATAAGAAACGGGCTTGTTGCACATTAAAGGTTGGTGTGTTGACGCCGACGGGTCAAAATTTGTGTTGACTGGCACGTGGGCAACCCGAAACGTCAGTGTAGCGCACCGGAAATCAAAATAAAAACAAACATTCGAATTTTTCGAGTGTTCTGTTTTGAAAAACTGTTAGTCAATAAAGTGTAGCCTTAAAGGGACCGGCAAGCTTGGAAGTCGACCCCTTGTAAGGACTAGGTCTCGATTAGAGTTGTTATCTGGCGTCCGGGTCCGGGTACCCAGTTGCGGACACGTTTGAACCGGGTACCCGGTCGACCGGGTCCTATGTAAAACCCTTATTACGTGATGCTCAAAAAAGGCGGACTCCGATTCCTTCTTCATTGAATTGACCTTAAAATTGCAATGATCGCATTTTACGGGTTATCAACCCCCAAACCCCCAAAAATACTATCAATGACCGATCGGCTGACCAGAAAGATCTCACGGACTTCCAGATCGCCCTGCTATTTTTATTTTTACAACTACTCGACTTTCTCTCTTTCTCTCTCTCTCTCGCGCTCTCTCTCCCTCTCTGTCTTTTTTTGTATCTCGTTCTCTCGGCCAGACATCTTCCAAAACCGGGACCGAAATTTGTGGATTTTTCATGGAAATTTTTGAGGGCAACGGAACGGCTTTCGGAAGTCTGATATTGGCAGGTGCAGAGTTGCATTGTCTTCTTACGATTTCTTTGTCTGCAGAGTCTCACGAAGATTAGAATAGACAATAAGAAGGACGGATAAGACAAGATCACTTTGAACCGGGGGACCTCTAGGTCGAGTCGTGTCGTCCGCTTATCAAGTGTTGCAGAATTGGGAAAATCCGAAGGAAACCGGATTAATAAGAATCCTGAAAACGTTGAGAAAAAGGGAGCGGAATGGATTTTGACGAATTGCCCAATTTGCGAAATTTCATTTTAAGAAAGAGAGAGAGAGAGAGAGCGAGAGAGAGAGAGAGAGAAAGACAAACTAAAAACCTGATGATTAAATTTAGTAGAGCCTGTTCCACAAGCTTCGGTGTACTCCAAGCCGTGATTTGCAGCGCTGTGGAGCTTATGCAGATTACCGAAAATTTCGAAATTTTGACGTTTTTCCCTCCAGGTATCTTTGGCGTAACCTTTAACACCTGAACTTTTGTTTTCTCCAGTATTTCAGCATCCAAAAACCTATTGCCACGCCGAAAGGTTACATCCAAGGTCCCTTCAAAAACGAATTTTGCACAATTGTTCACTTTTCTGCCATGCAAACCAGCCGTAGATTTTTGCAAATCCTTATCTACGTGATTTTCTGTTGATTTATGAAACCAGAAATCGGCTGTTTTGATCAACAGTTTAATCCGTGATTGTACAGTTGACAGAAGGGATTAGAGGAACAATGGGTGGATAGGGTCAGATCGGGATACACAAAAATACACAACCTGTGCCAAAGGGCAGCCGTAGATAATGGGTTTTCCGGTCATGGGCACAAAATATGAATCACCGGGAGGGTATTTTCAGGGCACGGAAATATCAGGAAACCGTTTTAAAGGGGCTGGAAAGTCCCAGAATCGACCCTATCGTTCGACAAGTTCTCGACAACTACTCGACGTGCAAACTGGCTAAAATAGACCCCGTCTATTTAGTCTTGTTTGCAATTTGTTAATATACACCAGGGTTGAAAAACCGCTTCGCGGCTTTTCAACCCTGGCCCCGTCTTCTCCAATAATATTCTTGGCTTTGCATGATTTTCACGGATTCGGATGACGAAAAATGAAAAATGCTCTTGCCTTCCCTTTATATAGGCTACCGCGACTTCCGGTGCATGCTAATTTGATCCTAACAAATCGGGGTGTCCGATTTTCCCAGAAAAACTCAATTTTAATGTCGAAAACATCATATTTTGTAAAATCTAATATGTGTGCAGTCATCTCCAGCTCATTACGCACCTAATGACGTATCGAACATACCCCTAAGTACTTCCCTTCTTGAGATACTACTGGAACACGGTGACGGAAGTTGCATGCAAATGCACACACACACACAGACACTATTTTTTTATATATAGTAGGATCATTTTTAGGACGAGCGAGAGAGTGAGAGAGACAGTGAGAGAGAGCGTGAGAGAGCTAGAGGAAGAAACGACCGAGTTTTTATCTTCAATGCCTGGGTCTGAACAGTATATTCGCTCCTTCCTGGCCCATATTCGGCCCCTGTTGCCCATTCAGCAGCCAATCGTAGAAGTTCTGCGCCTTTGCGTGGGTTGGACCGGAGGGGGCGGCTGGCGGCTAAAAACCGGGGTAAAAAAATCCCCCACGCAAAGCCAATCACAAAATTTTGTTTTTTTGGAAAATTTTAAAACTTACCGCTCCTGGTCGTGGCGCCCCAGGTTTTTGAGACGGATTGGGATTCTCTAAAAGTAAATAATTTGAGAAATTGTCAAAACGGGAATTTGACTGTTTGCCCGTCTGTTTCTCTCCCTCTCACTCTCTCTCTCTCTCTCTCTTTTTTGTGTCGAGCTCAATTTCTACTACCTTTTACGAGCGAGAGTGGGTGAGCACGTGAGAAACTGAGATCAACCTAGAGCATGAGAGTGACTGTGATAATGCGAGAGGGAATGAGGCGAAGAGGGGTGAGACTGAGAAAATTATCGTAAGTTATCGTAATCCCAAACCTCCAGGAGCCGGTGGGGGAGCATCGGGATCTTTCTTCGGATCATCCGGCAACGGCGTGGATTCACTCTGAATTCAGTTTTTCCGATGAATATCACCAAGTTGAAAAACCTCATCATCAGAAAGTGAGGGTGAAGATGGACGTGGCTGATCTGGGGGGCACGGCGTGTAGAATCCAAACCATTTCGGGTGGTAGAGCTTTTGAGTCTGAAATAGGCAATTTTCAAGTCAGAGAGAGAGAGAGAGAGAGAGAGAGAGAGAGAGAGAGAGAGAGAGAGAGAAAGAAAGCGAGACAGCTATATACTCACATTAATGTGCCCATAAGTGTGAACGAAGAATATAGCCGGCCCGTAGATGATCATCATCACAATGGCGAGCGCGAGAACCCAGAATAATTGCTGGTCCATCCCGAAGATCATCGACATATAGATGCCAAAGAGAAGCCATCCGAATGGAGGAAGAGCACGGGCTGATCGGCTGAAAGAGAGCATCACTCAAATATTAAAATCTGTCCAAATCTAAAATTTAAAAGAAATGAAACGTTATAGAAAAACTTTTTAAATAAGGCCCTTAAAATATACGTATTTTTCCTGGTATCTAAACCATAAGCCCCGCCCCCTTTGACGTCATTTTAGCCTCGCTAGGACCTTCAAAACCGGCATTTCCGCTTGTTTATTCCCAAAAAGTCCGCCTTGAAATCCCCGGATTTGTCATGCTTTTATTTTTGTTTTTACGGCCGGGTGGGTGTACTTTAAAAGTATAGCAACACGACACGAGGCAGTACTTCTTATCTTTTTTGGCCCTGAAAAAGGGCTAAAGGGCAAAAGCTGACTCTCTAGAGGGGGGGATTCCCCCGACCTCTCGCTATCACTATCACTATACTTTTTTTTGTTGACGCCTCTCGCTATGCCAAAATGCCCTTAATTTTACGGGGGTTTTTCGAAACCCGGGGGAACGATTTCCGAATTAGGTAGGTGTACTTTTTTAGGGATGTAAAAGGGGTTTTAGGCCTAAAAACCCAGAAGTTTCGTACTTGGATTGGTACCGTATCCCTCAGCATTACAATTTTTTTAGCTTTTATTAAGTCTCGTTATTAATTATGAAAAATTTTACGTGGTTCTCGGATATTGCCATATTCCTGGAAAGCGCAAAGATTTTATATTCGTTTTATCGAGGGACCCGAAATTTTTGCAGGGTAGCTTGCTAATTGAAATTGGTACTTTTTTAGGTATTTAAAAAGATTTTTCATCCTAAAATCGTGGGATTTTTAGCTATTACGTCTTTCCGTGCTTGCTAGCTTGCTTGTTTGCGTACTCGCGCTTCGAATTTCAAAATATAACTGTTTAATTTTGACACGCTTGGAATTACCGTACGTTGATATCGTTATTATGAAATTTTTTTCTAAAATGTTGTGCAACCCACAATGCCCAGTAGATCTGCTTTTCGTCGGCCTTTTTCGGGTCGAATTTTCGGCATTGCAGAAAGGCGGTTTGCACCTAAAATCCGATAATTAAAAAATTTTACAGTTTTAAAGGATCTATGCAAGCTTGCCCGATTTCCTCACGGCACACCGCTATTATTCCAACGCAATTCAACCAAATTTGTAATTTATTTTTGTTTCTAAAGTCTCATCTGCTAGCCTCCTACTAGACTCTCTCAGCCTCTGGGCATGACGCGACTAGCTTTCCGATTTTTTCAGGGATCTCGCAAAGTTCCTAGCTTCCGAAATGGTTTCTACTAGCCTACCCCTCTACCATTTGCTACTAGAACTGGATTCAAATGTTTCCTTACCTTCCACGACGCGGCCATCAACAGAATCCACGGCGGGATACAGTAGGCCCACAGGATTTCAGCATTTGTCGGCGCCAAGCAGCTAAATTAATTTGATTTGTTTTGAACGGGGTCTTACTGTAATCCACTCAATGCATATTCCGTCTTTTTCGCAAAATATGAAAGTAGCGAAACGACGACACCCATCACGACCGGCAGCAAATAGTTCAGGAAAGCCGGGACGCTGCCGTTTTTTAGGGAATTCGCGTTGATCAGACTGAAAAATGGAATTTTTTCGGTTTTCGGGGGATACTGCAGCTACTGTCACTACGGTAATTGCGATTAAAACGCACGAATTAGCAAACCAGGCCTCGAAAAAGAAAGCGCCGCAAGTGACGACCATGAAGAGGTGCGAGAGGATTTTTAGGAGTTTGCAGGGATTCTTCAAAAATTGTCGGATTTTGATTTAAATAAAACAATCGGTTTTAATTTTAGCCGATTAAAATTTTATTTAAAAAAGCTTTTTGTCGAATTTAAAGTTTTAAGAATTCATGAAAAAACTTTTGCCGACCTGCTTGATGTTGAAGAACAACTGCAGCCCGACCATCGTCAAAAATAATAAAACAATTGAAATCTCCTCAAAAAGATGGATGTAGCGGTGGTGCCCGGAATTTCTGAAAATGAAAAAAGCATGGAAGCTTCAAAATTCTGTTTTATAAAGGGACTGGCAAGTGCGAAAATAGACCCTCCATCTACTAGATCTAGACAGCTATGACACACGCCATATGACGCATTCAAACTGTTTTTGATGACCCCAACGGACCAAACTTTAGAGCAAAAACCGGGAAGTGTCATCTGGAGTGCTTTGTAGTTGTCTAGACCCGTTCGACGGCAGAGTCGATTTTAGCGTTTTCGACCTATTTAAATCTCAAATAACTGACTTATGCTTGATGTTGACAAATATCGTGGCCAACACCCATCCGGTAATCCATATAAACATCACCAGAAATGCCCATTTGAATATTTTGTATAGGCTCTCCGACATGTATCGTGTCGTACATCTGAATATACCTTTTTTGTAATATTGATGGAGCATGCAGGGCAAAATTTGGAAGCTCGTGCATAGAACCTAGGCCAAAAACCCAAGTTTGCTGACTAAACGTGCACAAAAATACTTTTTCTGGCGAGACAAAACGCCAAATTCCTGAGAAAAATTAAACGCTTTTGTGGTTAAAAAAGGACCATTTCCGCGCCTCAGAATAGCGTGGCGTAATGGTCTCTAGCGTGCAAAATTGATTGTTAGAAGCGCTAGAGCGCTCAAAGCGCCTGGGAATGCCAGAATTAGCCTCAAAATTGGCACTTCCGCACCTGCTCCCGCCTTGAAAATGGCTACAAAGCGTCGCGCACGGTTGCGTTGCGGTCGTCCCTGGAATCCTGACAATTCCCTCTTAAAGTTACCGTAATGCTTGTGCTTCGTCACATTCCCCGTCTTCATCCAGGTCTTCGCAGTCTGAAAAAATACAAGATTCAAATTCGCGTTGGCTCCAAAAAAAAGAAGAAATTGAATTCGGTAAAATTTTCACCAGTCGATGTGCTGACAGTAGTCGTCGTAGTCGTTGTATATCCGGTATAATTCCCAGTCGGTTCATCCCCACAATACAGTACCCAGATACCAGATACTTGCTTCGGTTGGATATCCGTCCCGTCAGCACATGAACAACCAGCGTAATTCACTTCCGTGTCGGAGCCCTGAAAATTGGCAAAATCGTATTTTTGGATTTTTCGCGTGATCAGGCCGCCTTTTTCGAGCGTTAACCGGCGTTTTTCGTACAGAATTTTACGCTGATTTTGAATACGGGATATGTGTTGTGAAATCCGGAATTTTAAAAAGTTACAGCTCGTTTTGATCGTAAACAGGTAAATTTCAAGCATATTTTTAGAAAAAGCTTTGTCACTTTTAAAATAGACATAATTAATTCAATTTAAACCCGGGATCGCATTCAGCGAGAAATTCTGTACAAAATAGGGTAAATAACACCGTAATTCAGTTTCAATTTTCCTACCGTAATCGAGCATCCGGTGCCCGCGACAACTTGTGACGTATTGTCACACACGCAAATGTACGAATAGCTCGTATCGACGGTGGTTGTCGTCATCATTGTTGTCGTAGTCGTCGCTAAAAATCTTTATTGCCTTTTCAACGGACTCGCGGTTGCAAAAATCGACCCCTTGATCGGCTAGGTCTAGACAAATTACGCGAGTATAAGGGCAAACTTGCAGGGGTTTTTGGGAATTGAATATAGAGTTGGGATTTCTGGGGTCCCATGGCCATGGACTAGCTCCGGGTCCAATCTGCAAAACAAGTGCTCCGGGCGGGGGTTGAACCCGCATCCCACGGTTTTCGAGTCCGATGCTCTCCCTATTGAGCTACCGGGGCACACGGAATGCCTCTCTCAGGGCAGCTATCCATGCCAGCCCCTACACATGAGGGTAAACCGGCAGTGATTCTTTGGGAAAGGGTTCATTCCAGGCAAGCTAGCGGGAATGGCTCTAGCAAGGCCAGCTATCAGAGAGCCTATGGGAAAAGCTCCAACAAAGCAAGCTAGCAGAGACCCCCTTGGAAAAGCAGCCGGCCCGGCGAACCGGCAGTAATCCTTTGGGAAATGGCGCACGGCGGGCAAGATAGCAGAGATTTTTTGGGAAAGACTCTAGCAGCGAAACTGCAGGAATTCTTTAGGAAACGGCCGAAGGATGGTGAGCTGGCAAAGACCCTTTGGGAAACCAGCATTGGTTTGAAGATTTTTTAGCTTTTAAAGGGATCGTGCCAGCTAAAAACCTACTAGTCGTCGCTTCGACCCATATTATCGTCGGCATAAAAATTAGAATTAGCCCGCAGACCCTGGCGAACATTTTTGGGGTTGTGAATAGGCGCAGTTCCTTGAAATTCTAGTCCCTTGGAGCCAGAATTTTTGAGGAGGCTACGGTAGGGTTGCTAGGAAACTTTGGAATTCGAAAATGGGCTCGCAACTTTTGCTTCGCTTTATTTTTTGGAGAAAAAACAGTGCTGAACATGGTCAAAAATCTAATTTCCAATTTCAGAAGCTAATATGACAAAAAATCTGATTAAAAACGTATGAAAAGAGTATTTCTTTGTCATTATTCTATCATTTTTAATTTGGAATTTTAATGGCTATTTTTGAGCAATAGAGTCGTTACAAAATAGCGTGAAAATGCTCAAAATTAAAGGGGAATTTTTACGAACAATTTTTTTTAGAAAAAAATTAATTGAAAAACTTGATTTCTGCATTTTTACGCAAGAATACGGAACCACTTTATTCACACTTGTTTTATTTTATTTGTTTTCTTTTTTAATACGCCGGCGGTGCATCAACGGGAATTGCTTCTGTGGGTTCTGGTGCCGGGGCGGCATCCGACTTCGAATCGGGGTTGTCGTTGTCGTAGTCCTGAAGTAAAAAAAATTCGTCAAAAAAAGGTAATAACCCTCCTAAAACAAATAATTTGTATCATATATAACCACATAAAATACAAAATTCCGATTTCAAATTCATTCACTTTCAAAAATGATTTTACAAAAATTTAAAAATTTTTCCAAACCATTTAAAGAATGTAATCAGAAAGATTTGTTTGTATGCCTTTCCTTTCAAATATATTCTTTCCACTGACCTGCTTATCCTTCGGACATTGCCGGTAAATCCCGCCCGGCCCTGGCGCCTTCTTTTTTGCTAGCTAAATTTGACGTCTAAAATTTATTCCAACAAGCCCACCTTTTGCTGTGAAAACGTGTGCGCGACGTAGAGGTAGAAGGCGAGGATGACGTTCAGGATTGCCGCCAGAATCAGGACGTACCACCTAAATTCCGCCCAATTTAGCTTTCAAAAAAATCGATATGCGATTTTAAAAATTCTTACAAAGCGAATTAAACTTATATAACGTTATTAAAGGGGCTATGAAATGCCAAAAATTGAGTGACGGCCCGAAAATCGGAGCCCTGTACGTCGGAAGCCTCTGTACGCCCAGGGGCCGGGAAGCTCGGAAAATTTGAAATTGCCTGTTGTCACCTCGAAATCGCGTTCTCGGCTGTTTCTGGGCCAAATTTGATGATTAAAACACCAAAACTATTTAAAATGAGTGAGGATTTCAAAAAATGGGGTCAGAATGCGCGAATTATAGCGTTTTCACAAAGAAACCGGGCAAAAATAACTTCGCGCAAAAATCGAAAAAGTGAGGGCTCTTGTCCCGCAGCGCCCGCTGGCAATTTGCCAGAAATCAAAGAGGCCTCCCAAAAGGGCTTTGATTTGGCATTTCGGAGCCCCTTTAAGAGGCGGTAAGTTAAAAAAATTTGAACCAACCGCTGCTGATCTAATCCAAACATAATCAGCACGTAGATCGTCGTGACGAGAGTCGAAAACGGGACCAGCACTTTCGCTGATTTGCTGCAAGAATCTCGATAAATGTGGCTTTTTCCCTTAAATTTACAAATTTTACAGCCAATTAGGAACGAATTTCATGACGTAACGGTTGCTAAATGCCAAAAAATCCTACTTTCTTAACGTAATCCATTCGAATTTCATGAAAAACTTTAACAAACCAAATTTTTTGAAGTAAAAGTACCGAATTTCATGTCGTAGGTGGCCCTAAAAAATTACAAAAGTTAAAAAATTGCATTTTTGGCATAACGAGTCAAATTTGCTTTCATTGAATTTAAAATGCGTCTTCTTTGCACAAAAACGGACTATGCCCAGTAGACCTGCTCGAGATCCGAATCGTACTGCACTTTCACGCATTTCAGAAGGCCGCGTTGCGCCTGGAAATCGAGCGATATTTGTAACAATTCTGAATAAAATCACCATAACGCCGGCGAGAAAGACGAGCAGCCAGACGGGGATGATGAAGCCGTACATCATCCCGACGGAGGTCACGGCGTGACAACTGAAAATGGACTTTTAAAGGGACAGTATTGTCACCCCTTCTATCCACTAGGTCTAGACAGCTACAGGATACACTAAATGACGCCTTCAAAAGCATGAGATGAACAAATTAAATATGTCATTTGACGTGTCGCGTAGCTGTCTAGACCTAGTCGATGGAGGGGTCGATTTGGGCGCTTCCTAGGTCACGCCACAACTACCGTAACCCTTACCTCAACCCGCTGACCGCATAATATTTGTGCTGCAAAAAATACGTGGCCCCCGTCGATATGGCGGCGATGATCAACGAGATGAAGAGGCTCATCGGCGTGCCCAGCCCCGCGTTCTTCGGCTTCGAGTAGTTGATCATTCTGAACGGGTTTGGCTGGCTAAATTGTTAATCTGGATGCTGAAAGTAAATGCATTAAATTTGATAAAATTCAGAGGTAAAAATAGGCTGCTTACCCCTGCGCGAAAAGGCCCTCCATCAAAAAGAGGCCGGCTAGCAACGTCATCGTGAATTGGATGGCGATCGTCACGATTTTGCATGGCATCTGGAATTTTTGTAGTTTGAAAATTACAGGAATTAACTGATTGCGCCATCAAAAGTATAAAAAAAAGATAGATTTACCTGTTTTTCTGTAAGCATCAATTTTTCTTCATTTTTTTTTGGAAAAATAACGCTTTTTCGACGCTCTAGTGTGTCAAACATGGTAGTTTGTAGTTTTTTAGACCTTAAATTCGAGCGCTAAGCTCTTTTAAAGACAATAAGAGCCTTATGACGTCGTTTTTGTGAAATGCTTTTGGCTAAAATTACAGCTTTTTAGGCAAATTTTAAAGCGTAAAATGCATTTTAAATGATTTCAAACGTCAACATCAACTATAATAATTTTCTTGGCGCGTCCGTCTGTCCGTGTGAAGCCGAATTCAACTCGAAGGGGAAAGGAGCTAGAGCTTAGCTCTCTTCGGATTCGGATAGAGCGTGGTCAGAAACCCCTAAACTGATCAAAAAATTTTGAAAAAGTCTTCGTTTAAATTATTAAATTTAACTTTTAAAGTTTTTTCCTTTGTAAAAGGGGTGGGGACGGAGGTTGGGTGATTTTGGACATAGTGAGCCAGGTCGCGCGTGTTTCGGCGAAGGGGAGGGAGCGCCCCCAGGGGGAGCCCGAAGTCCAGCCGCTTGCAGCGGCGAAGCCGCTGGAAGCGGCTGGTCTATTAATAAACCAATTCCAAACCTCCTTCGTCAAAAAGAAAAACTGCGCAATGCCCATGGCCAGGAAAAGCACGACCATCGTCAGCTCCTCGAAGAGATGAATCATCCGCTGGGGGCCCTTACTTCTAAATAATTAAAAGTTTGACGACCTGCTTTCCAAAACCAACTTGTGCATACAGTTCATAATAATCACGATGAAAACCATGAAAATCACGAGTCCCGACGTGGCCACGATCGCCCATTTCGTCACCGTTTTCCACGTGTCGGAAAGGTAGGCCGTGTTGCAGCGGTATAACGCTTAAAAATCAGATTTCTTTTACAGAATACGGTGTAAAGCCCTAAATCAGGGCTAATAAATCTATTAGTATTTGCAAAACAGTAAATTTGACGTGGAAAATATCCAAAAACACTTAAAAATAGATTTAACAAGGTCAAAAATCGAAAAATATCGTTAAAAACTCTGCAAAAGGTTTTAGAAAGTATTTTAAGACTTTTAGAAGCTAGTAATACTTTATAAAAACCTAAATAACTATCATTTTACCTAAATTAGCCCGCAAAATCATGTTTATAAGCTTTTTAGGCTCTTTTTCCTCCCTTACAAACCAAAATTTGGCCTTTAAAAGACTATAAAACTATTTTTAAAGCTCTTTCACGCAGAATAAACCTAAAAACATAATAAGAGACTATTTTTCTGTACAAAAACCTACACCAGATCTCCGACTGCTGGCAGTACGCCAAATACGTCCCGCTGACGTTCTTCCACGTGCTCTCCAGCCCGTCGGGGCAAGTGCAATAATTTACGGTGAACGTGGCGCCATTATACTGGATAAAATTACTTTTTATAACTTTTAACTGACCTGAATATTACACGAATTATCCGGATCCGTGGTCCCGCCCTGACACTCGCACGTGTACGTCGTTTGCGCTTTCGAAAGCGCCAAAAGTAGGAAAAAGATGAATATTAAGATTATTTCGCCCATTAGCTCTTCTAAGTTGCAAAAGTTACGCCAAAAAGCGTGGCGTTCGTTTTGCTCAAAAATGCGTGCGTGGCAGGGCGGTGGGTGAGGGCATTGTCTCCAATCGCCCTGGGAGACCGTCGGTTGTCTACACTTTTTTGCTGTAAAATTTTGAAAAGATGGGGGTTTTGACCGAAAATCAGGGGGTGAAATACATAAAAATGTTTTAAAAAGATCTATTTTTAATTTAGATACTTCTGGAGTAAAGTATCTCTTGGATACCGCCGGTTTTTTACATTTTTTTTGTTTTGGAAGTTTGAAAAACGGGGTTTAAAGCGCCAAAAAGGGGGGAAAGCTAACAAAAACTAATAAAAAGCTTTATAACTAAGTTAGCGACTTTCGGCGTAAAGCTTCCCCTAGATAGCGCGCTTTTTATTTATTTATCATGCGCGTGGAGCGCCGTTGGCAAGCAACGTAAAAGAAACAGTAAAAAGAATCACAGAATGGAGACGGTGCACATATTGTAGAATTTTAAAATGAAGACGGGAGTGGTGGATGGGTATGGGGAAGGGGCGTAGAGGAGGAGATAAAAAGACAAAAAGACATGGGGCTGGATGAAGGGGAGGAGAGTATGGGTTGATAAGATGGGAGACCGGAGAAGGACCCTTTAGAGGACAATCCCAACAGCTGAGTTGTACTACCCCGTTGAGGCCTCCAACGTCTGCGTGTGATAAGGAACTGTTGGGATAAAAGGGACCTGAACTGGACGACCAAACTTATGTAGGTGGGGGGTGGTGGAGGGAGAGGGTGGTGGAAGGGGGAAACAATGGGTGGATGATTGGGAAAGTCTTCGGGGTGCCGGTAGGAGCTTCACAATGTTGGCGGTTCGTGGCGGAAGGATTTGACGTCAAAACTTGAGGCGGGGTAGAAGATCTAAAAGAGAAAGCCGACGAAGCGGCTGTAGATTATAAGAGTGGGGCGGGGGAGGGGGAAAGGGCGCGGGCTAGAGGTTGGCTTGAATTTAGGCATTGAGTTTTAGCATAGTAAAGAGGTCGAGCTTAGAAATGCGCTTGCGGAAAGACTTCGGATTGCACTTAGCTATTATGCCGGGTGGAAGTAGGTTGAACCAGCGTGTGATTCGGGAGGAGAAGGCAGATTTACGCGATTCTGTCCGGGCCTTAGGAACGTGGAATAAAAGTCTCTTATTTCGGCCAAAGCCTAGTTTGAAAGTGAAGATGGCGGCCCGGGGAACATGACACAGTCCGTGTAGGATCTTAAAGCCGTACATAAGGTCGGAAATTACGCGTCTATGATGCATAGACTTTAGCTTTAGGAAAGTACATCTTACGGGATAGGGCTGGGGTGGGAGGTGGCAGCGTTGGAACACAAGGCGAGTGAAAATTTTTTGTATGGTTTCAAACTTATCGCGCCAGAAAGTGGTTCGAGGCGACCAGATCGGGGAGGCGAATTCGGCTATTGGGAGGACATAAGCTTTGAAGTTAGCTTAGCTCTTCTAAGTTGCAAAAGTTACGCCGAAAAGCGTGGCGTTCGTTTTGCTCAAAAATGCGTGCGTGGCAGGGCGGTGGGTGAGGGCATTGTCTCCAATCGCCCTGGGAGACCGTCGGTTGTCTACACTTTTTTGCTGTAAAATTTTGAAAAGATGGGGGTTTTGACCGAAAATCAGGGGGTGAAATACATAAAAATGTTTTAAAAAGATCTATTTTTAATTTAGATACTTCTGGAGTAAAGTATCTCTTGGATACCGCCGGTTTTTTACATTTTTTTTGTTTTGGAAGTTTGAAAAACGGGGTTTAAAGCGCCAAAAAGGGGGGAAAGCTAACAAAAACTAATAAAAAGCTTTATAACTAAGTTAGCGACTTTCGGCGTAAAGCTTCCCCTAGATAGCGCGCTTTTACACCTTTTTCTGTAAGCCGGAAGCTACTAATTCACCAAAGCCTTTTAGTTTTATCCGATTTACTTCCGGTTCACACATTTCACGCGACTATATCAACTTTTCCAGGCATTTCTGCACGAATGGAGCAAGAATTCTTGGACAAGCTTGAAGCGATGGATCTCAAGGTCCGCGCGCCTACCGTAGAGAAGGGCCTACTCGATCTGCCCGCCGATTTGATGTACGAGGTGTTCGGCCCGCTGGATGCCCGTAGTCTGCTCGAGACGGCCAATTCTCACCAGACTCTGCGCGAACACGTCGTCAATTGGCCCGGAAAGGCGTGGGAAATCGTTTACCGATCGGATTACGAGCTCGTTATCGACTATGAAGTTTTTTCTTGGGAGGATGAGATGGTCTTGCTGGAGAAGGCTCGATACAAGGAGGAACACAGCTCGCCAGGCACGGGGGCTTCGACCAACATCTGCGACCTTCCCTACGATCTGCTGTGGCAAATCATGGATCCGCTCTATGGAAACCAAGTGATGGCGCTAGCCAAATGTCATCCCCATCTTCTGCGGGCGACAAGGGGCCTGAGGACCAAGTATTTCCACGAGGTGAATATCTCTGCAGAGGTTTTTCTGCTGTCTGGCACTTCTTGGCTCGCGAGGCAAAATCCGTTGGTCTGGACACACCTTGAGGCGGAAGTGCTGTTGTCCGGCGCCGATGTGCGAGAGCTGCGGTACGACGTGCTGGCAGATATCGCCCCGGATATGCGTGTACGGAAGTTGAGGTTTGAAGGAAGCCAAGAAATGGCTTACAAATGTGCGGAATTGGTCAACAAATGGAAGCCTGAAAAAATAGATTTTCCGCATTGGAATGCTGAAGCCTTCAACTCGAATCCGGAACTCCCTCGGGCGCTGAAAAATGTCGGACGGCTGAACATAAGCGTTCTAACAGTCGAATGGTTGAGCTACATTCCGGATTGGGACTTTTGTACACTAAAATTTCGGTTGGATTCTGAGGGAAGGAATGCTACTCGGCAGCTGACATCCATGTTCCAGAAGCTTTACGACCAATGGATTGCATTCGAACGGGACGGAATCGACTTGGAAATCTACGGCAAGTCGCATAACATCCGTTCTTTTGAAGTGAACGGAATCTCTCTACAGCCCGGAATCGAATACCGAGCCAAACGATCTGATTGCTGGGTTCTGACTTGTGGATACAATGCTTTGGGATATAATAAAATGGCCAAGCGGGGTAACGCTCGCCGTACTCCTCGCGAGGTTCGTGTTTGGATGACAGTGCATGTGTTTTGATCTCTTCCTGTTGTTATGCCTTCTCATTTTGTTGAACAGTCTTAATAAATATTTCGTTGAAAACATTGTCGCACAAAACCAGCAATATTTAGGTCACCTACTGATCAATATTTCTAACCAATCAATTGAAGGAGATTCGGCTTATATCTTTTTAGCGAGTAAGCAAGCGCTTTGCCGAAAATAGCGAAAAGTGCTGCTACTTACCGACTAGCTTTCCAGCGCGACTCTTTTTGCTAAAACAGTTTTATTTTCGCGGATGATAAGGTCAAAAACATTTGTAATCCAATTTCGAAACGGCGCTGCGCTCGCCATGCTATAAAGCCTAACTAAAAAACTAAGTTTCCCCCCGGTAAATTTGCTTTTTTGCGCTCGCTCACCGCTCCGTTACCGAGTAATCTATTGGAATTATCATTTGTTCTCTATTTATCGTATATTTCTTCTTTTCCAGAACTACAGGGTGTCCCAAAAAAAAGACACCGGCCGCATTTCTCTATTTTGGGTCCAATCAACTTGAAATTTTGCACAGCGGTAGCGAAGTCAATTTCCCATGAACACAGAAAGTTTCAGCCCCATCGGTCAGCAGATTTTAAAGTTATAACGAAAATACCTTTTATTTTTTATTTAATATGGGGATCCATGCAATTTGCATCAAAAATGTGCGTAATTTTGTCATTTACGAGCTGATTTTGCATAATTTGTGCCGAAAAAGGCCATTTACAGTTTTGCGCTTCGTAAGAACGATTGCGCATGACAAACAAAATATGGTGAAAACAGCAGCTTTTTGAACACTCAAACACATTTTATTGAAGTTTTGGTCAGTTGCGCCTGCCTTGGACTCGACGCAGCGTTCGACCAGCCCCAAATTAATGCCTAAATCCAAATCGAGGCTTTAAATCTATGCGTAAGCCCAGAAATAAATTAAAACAAACGGTGAACGTATGTTACAATACTGGTTTCTTGTATCTGACGGTTTTGTGGATCATTTTTACTTCCCATGCGCAATCGTTCTTACGAAGCGCAAACTGTAAATGGCCTTTTTCGGCAAAAATTATGCAAAATCAGCTCGTAAATGACAAAATTACGCACATTTTTTTATGCAAATTGCATGGATCCCCATATTAAATAAAAAATAAAAAGTATTTTCGTTATAACTTTAAAATCCGCTGACCGATGGGGCTGAAACTTTCTGTGTTCATGGGAAATTGACTTCGCTACCTCTGTGCAAAATTTCAAGTTGATCGGACCCAAAATAGAGAAATGCGGCCGGTGTCTTTTTTTTTGGGACACCCTGTATATTCCCATTTTTCAGCAAATGGCTGACGTTCTTCCCGACGATCTACAATCGCCAAGTGCCAAGCGCTGCAAGGTTCAAGCCGAGAAGGGACTGCTCGACCTGCCCGTCAATCTGATGTACGAAGTTTTTGGACCGCTGGAGGCCCGTAGTCTGCTCGAGATGGCCAAATCGCATCCAATTCTGCGCCAACAAGTCATCGATTGGCCCGGAAAGCGTTGGGAAATCGTTCATCTAGCGAACGGCAAGGCCATCATCGACTACGAAACTTTTGAGGACTGGGAAGCCGAGGTTTTGCTGGGAAATGCCGACTACAAGCGGGACGAAGCCGCTACGGAAACTTCAGTAAATATCTGTCACCTTCCTTACGATTTGCTGTCGCCAATCTTGAAGCCGCTTGATGAGAATGCCCTCGTATCAGTCGCCAAATGCCATCCCAATCTACTACGGGCGACGAGGAACCTCAACGACAAACGTTTCGATATAGTGGATTGTCATTCGAACGAGGTCGGCGTCTATGTGGGGCATTATGGTCGCAATCCAGGATATTCAAGCTGGACGCACATCGAGGCGGAGATTTTGCTGACGGGCTCAACTGTTCAGGAGCTCCGCTACGACGTGCAGACGACGATAGCCCCCGATCTGTGCCTAAACCGGCTGATCTTTCTGGGCGAACCGGAAAATGCCCACAAATGCGCTGGATTGATCGACAAATGGAAACCGCCAGAAGTCGACTTTCCGGATTGGAATGCTGAAGTCATCAACGCGATTCCGGAGCTCCCCCGCGTTTTGAAGGATGTGAAGCGGTTGAAATTCGATGAGCTCCCCGTTGAATGGTTGAGCGACATTCCAGGCTGGGGCTTTGAGGAGCTGGATTTCTCCGTCGACACGGCTCTAAAGAATGCCGCCCTGCAGCTCCAGTCCATGTGCCAGAAGCTCTACGACCAGTGGATGTCATCCGAGCGCCACGCATTCGTGCTGATCGTCCGCGTCAACTCCCTTACCAACGACGATTCTTTTGAGGTCGGCGGCATCTCTACACGGCTCGGAGCGCGACACGCAGTAGAACGTCCTGATGGCACGGTTCTGTACTTGGGATGCAGTCGCTCCATCTGGATGAGCCCGTACAAGGATCGTTTTTATATGCATACGTCCTAAGACGCTGACGCGGCCTTTATCACGCATTCGCATTTTGCTGTACAGCCTCAATAAATAGCGTTGGAAACATTGTCTCCCAAAGATCAGCAATATTTGGGTCACCTATTGCACAATATTTGTATTTCTTAGTTTTCCAGATTCGGCTTATGTCCTTACAGCGGATAAGCAGTTGCTCTCGTCGGAAAATAGCGAAAATTTCTGCTGCATACTGGTTAGCTTTCTGGCGCGACCCGCTTTGCTAAAACGGTTTGGTTTGCACGGATGAGAACGGCGAAAATATTTGAAATGTACTTAGAAACGCTGCGGCGCCCGCGAATCTAAAAATTCTATCGCTAAACTAATTTTCCCAGGCAGTTTTGCTTTTTTGCGCTTGCGCTCTTTTGCCGATCAATCCATTGCATTTCTATTTGTTCCGTTATTTCTCTTGTTTGTTTTCACTTCAAAGTTATATTCCGATTTTTCAGGAAAGAAATGGCTGGCGTTCTTCCCGAGGATCTACAATCGCCAAGTGCCAAGCGCTGCAAGGTTGAAGTCGAGAAGGGATTGCTCGATCTGCCACTCGATTTGATGTACGAGGTATTCGGCCCGTTGGATGCCCGTAGTCTGCTCGAGACGGCCAGATCGCATGAAACTCTGCGCAAAAACGTCATGGATTGGCCGGATAAGCGTTGGGAAATCGTTCATCTATCGAAACATGTGGCCATCATCAACTACGAAACGTTTGACCGCAAGGAGGCCGATATTCTGCTGAAAAATGCCGAATACAGAGAGGAAAAGGCATCAAAAGGCGCGGAAACTTCGACCAATATATGCGACCTCCCTTACGAGCTGCTTTGGCCAATCATGGAGACGCTCGAGTGGGCAGAGCTTCTGCAGGTCGCCAAATGCCATCCCAATCTTCTACAGGCCACAAGAAATCTGACGGACAAGTGGTTCGATCTGGTAAACGTCATGCCTCACGGCGTCACTTTCATGGGTTTTTTCCCGATGCAGATGGTGCAGTTGACGCATATCGAGGCGGATATTTTGTTGACGGGCGCCGAGGTTGAGGAGGTCAAGTACGACTTGCAGACTAACGTTACGCCAGTTGCTTCTGTGCGCACGTTGGTGATTCAAGGAGACGAGGAAGATGGTGACAAGTGCGTTGGATTGATCGAAAAATGGAAGCCTCACCAAGTCGTCTTTCCGGAGTGGGATTCCGAAGCTTTCAATTCAATTCCGGAACTCCCTCGGGTGCTGAAAGATGTCTATTGCCTGGAATTTAGCGCGCTGCCAGTCGAATGGTTGAGCTACATTCCGGATTGGAAATTTACGTCCTTGAAAACGTGTTTGGACGCCGAGGGAAAGAATGTGACACCACAGCTCCAGTCCCTGTTCCAGAAGCTCCACGATCAATGGGTCGCCGGTGAACGTGGCTTTTTCTATATTTCAATCCTCATCGGCTCGGGCATGATCGATTCTTTTGAAGTCGCCGACAGAGCTACACGCCCGGAGTCGGTGCACGTTGTAGAACGTCCGGGTGCCGTTCCTCTGAAGTGGGGCTGCGAAATGCGCACGATGCTTACTCCTCCCAAGCCGCGTTTCTACATGGATTCGTTCCGCCGTTAGGTCAATCAATCTCTTTTTTTTATCCTTCTCATTTTGTTGAACAGCCTTAATAAATATTTCACTGAAAACAAGGTGTGGCGAAAATTCAGAAAGCCTGCTTTGCAAAAATGTTTCAATCCAATCTAGAACCGCACAGCGCTCTCTAAGCCAGAAGGTATAAAAACGCGCCTGAGAAGCTACGTAATAGTCTGACGTCAAACGTTCGCCCGGCGTGCAGCGCCCCCAAAACTACTATTTTTTTGCGTTATCCACGCCTTTTTCGACAAAATAATTTATTGACAACGTTGAAAAATTAAAAAGTATTGACGAACAAAACAATGAGATCAAGCAGCAACGTGAGATATCTATATATATATCTCATTCTGGATAGTGGCCGCGCATCAGCAGGCCGTTCAGGAAGTGTCGGTACGTTAACCGGCAGCGATCACGGCGGACGATCGGCAGGGCGTAACCGTCGTGCGCCAAAATGTGCAGCACTTCAGCAAGCGCCAGCGGCGAGTCCTTGACGTAGATTTGGAGGCAGAATTCGGAGCGTTGAAACGAGATCCACTGGTCGCAGAGGGCGCGGAACACGTTGGCCAGCTCGATAACAATGTCCTTTCCGCCGGTGGCAATCTTTAGGTCGACACACGTCAGGTTCCACTCCGGAATTTCGCTGAGCCAGCGGATCGGCAAGCGGAACAGGCCGATGTAGCTGATATCTTTTAGTAGGCGCGCCAGATCCGGGTAGAAGCGGAAGACGGAAGCGCCCCATTTCGGGAAGCTCACCCTCCAGGGTTCCCAGCTTTCGATGAGCGCTGCGCATTTGTAGGCGTCTGCCGGCTCGCCCTGTAAAAAAGCGTTAGCATTTGAGGAAACCGGCGATCGATCGGATTGACCGGGTTGTAATGAAATCGATTTTTCGGCTCTTTCGCGTTATCGGGGGGGGGGCGACTTTTTTCTTAGGACAGAATTTTTCAAACCTAAATTTGTGAAATTCTTTTAGAATAGTTTTTTTACTATTCCTAGACGTGAAAACTTTACAAATTTTTATCAAAAACTAGCAAAAAATATCGATTTTCCGCGCGAAAAAGGCCGGTTTTTGGACGAAAATTTTACTTTTTTCAAACTGATTTTTTCTGGCTGAAATATAGTCATAGATTACTAAAAATGCTATGAAAGCACTTGCTATGCATTTAATAGGCATTTCTAGACTTATACAAAAAAGTTCGCCCCCGCGATAATGTGAAAGAACCGAAAAATCGATTTCAATAGAATCCGGTCAATCCGATCGATCGGAAACCGGTTTCCTCAAATGCCAACTCTACCTGGAAGTTGACGGTGCCGACTTTGATGTTGAGCTTGGTGTCGAGGTGCAGCGAGTAGTCCAGGCTTTCCACCCACGCATCGGCGAGCAGAATCTCCGCCTCGGCGTGCGTCCAGTTTTTTTCCCTCGTCGTCCTGTGTCGTGATGCCGTCCGAGAAGACCACTCTATCGACGCCCCATTGAACGCGGTTGTAGCCCTTGTTCGGGAATTCCTTCAGCGCGCCCAGCAGGTTCGGGTGGCACTTTGCGAGGGAGAGCACCTCTCCAACCTAAAGCGGGTGATTTTAATTTGTCGAAAACCATTTAGCCGAAATTCCAATGCCTACTCTGCCTCGATTATTCTTCTGAAATAGTTCGAAATTCAAATTTCAATGCATTGAAATTTCGACAAAAAAATATTTCGAAAAAATGATAGCAATTCACCTCAAGCTGCTCCACGATTTTCCAGAGGATCTCGCAGCAAAAGTCGTAGATTTGGACGCGCGGCTTCGATTCACCGTCCTTCACCGAGTCGCCGGGCAGCTCGTGCTCCTCATCCTGCTCATCTTCAAATTTTCGACGTTTCGCGAGCGGCATCGCGGCTTTATCTGCAAAAGAGTAATCGCATTCGATCGCAAACAATTAGAAGCAAACAATGGAAAATGGAAAACGCACCATCCATCGCCGATTGGTCGGGGCGCTCGAGCGGGTTCTTCGGCTCGGCACCAACTTTTCGGCGCTTCGTGGCGCGGCGCTTGCCCCTGCGACGCATCGCCGCTTTACCTGAAAAAAAAAGGATAAGATCGGCGAAAAATAATTAAAGCAAGAAATGGGAAATGAAGGGGAACGAAAGTAAAAATAGGCCAAGAAGTCGGAAAAAAGGTCTTACTTTACAAGTCGTCAGCGAAAGCAATCTTCCTGTAAAACTATGAAATGGTGAAACTACTTCCAAATACGCTTCTCATCGTGAAACCATGGAAAAAAGAAGAAGCAGGCAGCGGAAATCTTGCAATACGCTGTCGCAACCTCTATTTCGAAGATTTTCGAAACTTTCGAAAGTCGCGTTTTCAAAAATCGGCGTTTTCGAAAATTGGTATAAAAAGATCACAATAAAAGCAGGAGGAAGAACCGATCGAATTTAGCGAAATTTTGAATAAGAGGTTTCTAACAATCGTTTAGAAAAATAAAAACCGGCCGGAATTTCCGAAGAACGACTTTCAGAATAACGGCAATCGGCAGCGCGGCTCAAAATAAGAAGCGGAAATCATTGCGCTAAAACGACATTTAGACTCATTTGCGGAACACAGTTTTATTTAAAATCCATCGACTTGTATAACACAACCTGCAGAAATCTTTTATTTCAGAAAAAAAGTACACATAAATAATATCACAACGTATCACAACGCCCGCGAGGAAAAAGGTAATAAATTATCGTGGGCGACCCGCGTTGGTTGGGGAATTAGGAAAAATACAAGCATTATTAAATTACGTAATATAACTCGTCACGGAATCAAGAGAAAGGAAATTTTGCTAATATGGGGGAATACTAGAGCCTTACAGTAACAGAAAGTCAAGGCAACGCTTAGAAAAAAAATACAAAAAACACTTTAAAAATCCGATTTTTCTCGTGCTGGCCGTCGGATGAGGTAGAGGACGGCGATGGAACACAGCGCCGAGATGAGGAAGATCACGTCGAACCTACAAAACCAACGTTAAGAAAATAAAAAAAAGGTGCTATCGTATTATCGGGGGGAGGGGCTAATTTTTCCATAGAATCCAACTTTTCAAATATAAATAGACGAAATGTTTGTAAACCGTTTTTCACCATTCCTTTCACATACACCATTCCTAAACGCCAAAAAACCTGCAAGTTTCTTTTAAAAAATACGAAATTATCGATTTTCGCCTAAAAATGCCTTACCAAAAAGTCGACTTTTTTCAGGGGTTTAGATCGTTTTCTAGTTAAAATGTAGTTTTGTTTTAGTAAAAACGCTGTTGAATACATCCTATTAATTTACTAGGCATTTCTAGACTAAAACAAAAAATTCGGGCTCCTGATAGTGCGAAAGAACCGAAAATCACGCACCATCTGTGATAAAACGAAAACTTGAGATCCCCGAGCACGATGGTGATGATCTCGCGGTACTGCGACGGCACGTTCATCCGCATCAGGAGCACCGTCGAGACAAAGTACATGCCCTGAAAGGGGTTTTCACTTTAAAAAAATCGAATCTACCATCAACTGAGCAAAGAAGAGCACGAGCACGTTGGAGCTCTTGATCGAGGCGATCGCGTGGAACCATTTTGACAGCGTGATGAGCAGGCCGCGCACCGAGGTGACGACAATGATGCCGACGAGCAGGAAGGAGACGTGCTGCGACCAGAAGCGCACCTAAAAACCAGAATAATTTTCAAAAATGCTAAAACACTTACATCAAAGCTCAGCCCACACCAATGGATCAGGATTTCGATGCTTCGCGTCACTGGGTCCACCTAAAATATGAATTCGACTTTCCAGAACTAAAATGTTTAAAGCAAATTTCGCATTTAAGAATTACGATCAATTTAGAGAAAAATAAGTTCATTAAACTTGTAAATTGCAACCTTTCCCACACGATCAAAAATAATATTGATCGTGCAGATGAAAATCTTCCACACGCAGTAGATCGCGAAAAAGTAGCCGAGCATGTTGAAGTACTTGCCCAGGAACGTCTTCGAATAGTCGGCTCGTTCCTAAAGTATAAAAATCCTCTTCTTCAAAATTTTGGATACCTTATTCTGCCTCAACTCGATCAGCTCGTAGAATAGATGCCGCTGCAGCTCTTCGTTTTGCGTGATTTCGAGCTCAAGACCCCTGAGAGTCAAAAACTTGAAATTTTCGTCGAAAAACGTACTTTATCTTTTGCTGAATGCCTCCGCTCGATGGTTCGGACCATCGGCTAAATGCCCGCTTGTAGAGTGGTGTGGCGCCAGTCGCCGCGTTTAGTGCTAAACTCGAGTTGAATAAACAAGCGTTTCAACGAAACCCACAACTCTCGAGCTGATTGCTGAAATCCTCGATCTGGAAGAGTTTGCGCACGATGGCATCGTTCACTTGATGCACTTTTCGCTCCATTTTGTAGATATCCTCCATGGTGACCTGAAAAATTGAAATAATAACTTTTTGGAGGCCCCAAATTTTAGGTAAAAATTCACCGAGCTCACAAAATACGTCAAGCATTGATAGGGCCCGTTGACGGCACCAAAACCCGAGAGGAACGCCATCACCGTCACGCCAATGACGCCGATGCGAGAAATGGCCTGCTCGATAGTGAATATGCCTAAAAAAGGAATTTTAAGACTTAGAAAATTTGCTCTACCGTGCTGAGAGCTCAGAATCGGGAACGGATCGCCGGCTTTCCAGAAAAAGTAGATGAACGTGGTGAAGATGATCAGGGAAGAGGCGAGCGCCTTACTTCTCGACACTAAAACGGAACTCCGTAAAAAATAACGGTTATTACTTTGCGTGAAAGAGCGTAGACAGCAATATGGCAGGTAGAGCGGCACAATGACGATCAGAATGAAGAGGATAATGTAGAGATTCAGCCGCCAGTAGGTCATCCGGGAACTAAAAGATACATTTAGTAAAACTAGGGTCTAAAAAAACTTACTCAGCCTGTAAAACATCGGCAATCTCGAAAATGATCAGCACAAACAGCGTGCACGAGATGGCGAAAGTGAGCGCGAATAGCAGCTGCACACTTCGATTGTGCACCTCGTAGTTGCGAAATAACTGGAAAGAATGAGCTATCCAGAAAAGCGTCAAAAAAACCTACCTGCTTTACAAAAAATAACCATCCCAGCGAAAAGAAGGCGAGCCCCGATCCAAGCATTGTAACCGCATCTCCAACATGTACCATCTATCGGAATTGGCCCTGAAAAAAATGTTTTTGAAATGGCTTGCTTTGATGCTTTCGCATTAATGAAGGGCAAACTTTTTGGTAACTAATTTTTCTACTACGCCTGATCCTAAAAGCGTAAACTATGCAAATTTTAATGAATGACGGGAAAAAAATAGATTTTTCGATCAAAATTTCCATTTTTTAGAAGGCTTTCTAGTACCTTGGAATTCACATTTTATAGCTATTATAAATAAAGGAGCTATTTCTAGAGAATTTTCTACGCTTCATAGCCGTAAACGCTTTATAATTTGCTACGAATACAAAATACCCTTGCGATCGAATTTTACAATCTTTAACCTCTTTGAAAAGATTCTAAAGTTTGCTCTTCAACATAGCTATAACAATTTCCACAAATTGCTGGAATTTCAAAAAAATCGGTCACCACCCCCGATAATGCGAAAGAACCCCTGCTTCTCCACACCTCGAAAAATCATTCGGCTTCAACCCATTTGCAATTTCCAGGAAAGTTTCTCAGGTTCAAATAAGTTTATTCAAAACAATCATCCATATATCGAAAGATCAGGTTACAAAAAATGCCCCAAAACTGGAGGCGGACAATAAGGCAATGGATCTTAGCAAAACAACAAATTCAATGAGCCAAAATCGGGAGACTAAAGAACTAGACTAAACGGAATGCACACTACAAGAAATTCAGACCAATTTCGGGATGCCTAGCAATGATTTGACGGATTCGGCGTAGCTTCTCGTCGAAGCCGGCGATTCCTTCTCGTTGCGGTATCGATTCCACTTTTCGGCAAATTGCTGCAGTTCGGGCTCGTCGCCCTTCGAGTCGGCGGAAAGTTGGACGGATGGCGAGAGGGCGTCGCAATCCTTGGCGCGTCGGAGCAGCGATATTATCTGAAAAGGTACTTGGGGATTCCCTATCACCTGTTCGAAAATCATCTGTTCGAAAATCACCTGTTCGAAAATCATCCGTTCGAAAAATCATCTGTTCGAAAATCATCTGTTCGAAAAGACATCTGTTCGAAAATTCATCTGTTCGAAAAGTCATCTGTTCGAAAATCATCGGTTCGAAAATCATCTGTTCGAAAAATCACCGTTTTTCCAAGCAACAACTTTTCCAAAATTCACGTTTTTTTGAAAAGGGTTTTCATGACAAAAAAAAAAAACAAAAAGACTGTAAAGGACATATTCATGACGATTCAGGTAAAGTTTTGGCGTTGTTGTCGAGGAACTCGGCCATATATTCTTTGCTGTAGTTCTCGCAGAGCTGCTGCTGCTCGTCGATGGTCACCCTCGGGCGCTTCTTTGGCTTGGCGGAGGATTCGATATAGCCGCGCAATTTCAGATTTTCCTCGAACTTTCCCACGAAACACAGCATTTTAATAGCAATAGCTTCCCATAGAATTTTTCCCCATTTGGGACCTTTTTCGAATAGGTGATTTTTCGAACCGATGATTTTCGAACAGATGACTTTTCGAACAGATGACTTTTCGAGCAGATGATTTTCGAACAGGTGATTTTCGAACAGATGATTTTCGAACGGATGATTTTCAACAGATGGTTTTCGAACAGATGATTTTCGAACAGGTGATCGGCCACCGTACTTGGGTTTTTAATTTCTTATTTTCCCTTGTCCTGATTTTATTAACCGTTGAAAAAATCAATCTAAACAATTTTTATCGGTTGTTGCCCTGTTTTTCATACAAAAATTTCGTGGTTTGCTCAAAAATTCTTGAAAATTACCTAAAAACGCAACAATTGCGTTTTACAACTTTTCCAAAGAAGTTTTCAGAACTTTTTTGTAAACCGAACGGTGTTTCCAAAAACAAAAAAAAAAACCGAAATTGTCCAACTTTGCCCGAAAATTCATGAAAAATTACCTAAAAAGGCAAAAGGATGTGAAGTTTTACGAAATTTCTAAAAATGTTGTTAGCACTTTTTGGCACGGCCGCTACTATAAATACTAAATACGCGGTTTATTACTACAGGCAAAAGAACAAAAATAAGCATTATTTACAGGCAAAATAAGGAAGGAACCGAAATTTTTACCTTTTCCTTCGAAGCCGACCCTTCAAATTCCAGCTTCAACGCGTCGACTCTCGTCGCCTGCTGCTCCCACTGCTCAACCTTGTGCGCCTCGTGGTACAACACCGTCAGCAGGTACTGCCCGTAGTCGTCATTCTGCTTTCTTGTGTGACAGCGGTCCGTGAGAATCGTGAGCGTATCCGTGGCTTCATCGTATCTAAAAAGCCAGCTCAAAATAAAAAAAAAAGCTGTAATACCTTTGACCAGCCAGTCGTTGAATCTTCTGGTAGGCCGCGTCGGTTAGACCCAGATGTTTCACTTTCAGGGTGGTGGTGACGACACGGGAGCGGGGATCACGAATCGAGGAGCCTTGATGAACGTAGTCATTGTAGTAGAGGCTCATCGGCAAAAACTGAAAAATACAGGTTCAGAAAAAGCACATAATTTCACAAACCTGATCAACAGCCTCCTCTTTCTTCAACTCGGCCGGAAATGGCGTGCAAAACTTCTTGATGGCCTCACAGTGTCGCTGGATGGCCGCCGGCGTGAGGTGGAGAAAGTTGGGGATCTTGACCAGCTCGAGGTTGCCCTGTTTCTTGAAGGGGGCCCTTCTTTCCGGGTTTGGCCGCGCGCCCATGCGGACCGGAAGCGGCACCACGGAAGCGTTGAATGATCGGGCGGCCGGCCAGACGTTCGGCCAATCCTGGTCGGGCTCCATCGTCTCCGAGCGGGGCTTTCGCACCGCGAGTCGATTGCCGATGTCGAAACGGCTGCGTTGTTTCCACTAAAAAGGAGATTTTGCAAACCGAGGTATTAGTGCTGTTCAAGCTATCACAACAAACATCTGGCGCGCAAAAAGCATAAAAATAACTACGGACGGTTTTCGCTTGCATTCTTAGCTTTTTTTCGCAAAAAATATCCAAAAACCACACCTCAGCCCTCCCCGTCTGCTGCTCGATGCTCATCTGCGCGCGCAGCTTCCGTCGTGGCATGACGAACATCTCGCGAAACGGCTCCCCGTTGGCATCCCGATGGACGTCGACATCATCCGCCGACGGCACCGCCCGTTTCATCGTCTTCAAATCGCCGGAAGCTTCTCGCATCCGGGCCGCTAGCGTCGATTCCAGTCGCGCGGCACCGGCTAGCCGCAACGGTGGGCGTAACATCTGTAAAAGTGTTATTTATGATTTTATATGGAAGGTTTAAATGCCTCAAAAATAGAAGAAGCTGGCAATACTGTTTTCTATCAAGAAATATAGTTTTGTGTCGCTATTTCACCTTAGCAAATCCATTTTTATCGGCGGTTTTCCGCCTCAGTTTTTTTTTTTTCTTTTTTGGACTCCGGAACGTTGTTTTCTCGGGCTCAGCACCTCAAACTATCCTAGGATCAGTAGAAAGTCGGTGGAAAATCAAGGATAGTCCGCTAAAGCAAATAGCGCCGTTTTTGAGCCGTTGCGGCTAGGAGAGCGTTAAATTAGGGGTGCGCGAAGCATCTAGATTTTATAAAGAACTGCTTAAATAATATAAACAATATTTTATCCTAGAAAATATCTATTTGGAAGGTATAGAAAAAATTTTAGAAACAGAAAAAGCTTCGCCGCTGAATTCCAACCGCTAAGGCTACACGGGACACCTCGGTACACTGCAACCCGCGCGTTTTTGACATGCATTGGCTAACGAAATCCGGCGGCTGAAAACAAATAAACAACAAAAGTGCAAGTGAAACAGCACAACAAGACTGGCCTCCCCCGTCTGATGCCAATCGACTCAATTCTCTCGACGATCGTACCGATATGGCTTATTCAAGACGTCCTGCACCGCAATATGAGGTATGTTGAAGAGTCTAAGGATACTTAAAAGCAGGACGTTTTTGAGTGTCAACGGGGTTTCGAAAACCGACCCCGTATTGTCCAGAATTTTTCGCTGATCAAAACGCATCTTTCAAGATGTGCGAAATGACCATATTTCAAAAGCTACGTAGCTCTAATGTTTGGCGAAATGGCCGACTTTGGCCGTTTTCGCCATTTAAAGTTTCGTAGTTTCCTTATTCTCGTCGTTTCGCAGATTCTGAAAACGCGGTTTTAATCAGCAATAAGTCTGCACAGCGCTAGCTCGCATTTCGAAACCTCGTGGGCACGCAAAAACGTCCCCTTGTTAGCTAGACAATAGGGTATTACGCAACTTACTCAATTTAGGATCCTTCCTCATCCTCACGAATGTTCAATCATGTCGGCGAAGGCTACAACGACTATCTGAATTCGTTGATACAAGGCGCGCGAGTGGCCGGACGAGGAATATGCGATTTTCTAGGTGTGTTCGGCCTTCAGCATTTTTTAAAAATGGCCTGGACCCTTGAATTTTGCCAATATCGATATTTTTGATAGTTGTTATATGCATCGGCATTTTTGTGGAATTTCGTTTCTTTTGCGTTATCCGGCGGTCCGATTTTTTTCTACTAATCCAGATCCTACATAGTAATGAACGAGCCAGTTTTTTGAGAGGGGTTATAGTAGAACTTACAAGGAGGCGTTTTTAGGTGGGCACGGAGTTTCGGAACGGGACCTAGCCTATCTTGTGCAGAATTTTTTGCTGAGTAAAACGTGCTTTTTAGAATTTGCGAAACGACCGGAAAACCAAAGTGATGAGGGTTTAAAGTGTGAAAAAGGCCCAAAATGGCCTACTTTCGGCACCTATAAAATATAGCAGAATAAGTTTCCACGAAACTAATTAGTGCATCTTGCTCAGAAAATTACGCTCTTTCAAATGAGCCATGTCACGCGGAAATTTCAAAATTTCGTCAAATTGCGGAAATTTCACATGGGGGACCATGTCGTCTAAATTAATCTTTTTGAAAAAATGTTCGAACTTGTTTCATGAGATGGCTGATTCGGAAGAGCGTGATTTTCTGAGCAAGATGCACTAATTTGTTTTCGTGGAAACTTATTCTGCTATATTTTTATAGGTACCGAAAGTAGGCCATTTTGGGCCTTTTTCACACTTTAAACCCTCATAACTTTGGTTTTCCGGTCGTTTCGCAAATTCTACAAAGCACGTTTTAATCATCAAAAAGTTCTGCACAAGATAGGCTAGGTCCCGTTCCGAAACTCCGTGCCCACCTAGAAACGTCTCCTTGTTAGCTATATTTTGAAGGAGAAAAACTATCTGGAAAACTTATAAAACGTCCAAATATCAGATACGCCCAACTTTTTTTGTTTGGTTTTTAAGACTTTTTTAGAAAATGAAAAACTATAGACGCTGGTTTCTGTATTAGAAAAATTTGATAGTAACGAAAAATCCTAAAGGAGAAACGGATTACAATTGCGCCAAAAAAAAATTAGATAATTTTTCAGGATTGCCCTGTGACGAACTGCACGAGACCGCCTCAACAGTCCTCGCCGTCCCCATCGCCATCATCTCGTTCGTCTGGTGGCTGCTCTCCGGGTGCGTATCGCTGCTGACACTGCCGTTCCGCTCCACGCTCAACTTCTGCCTCTCACACCCATTCCTCCTCGTCTTCATGATCTTCCTCTTTTTCAGTCTCAGCTGGGCCATCCGCAAGGCTACCCGTGCCGACCCGATCCGTTTCGTGTTCTACCAAGCGATCCCGTACATTGGTGCATTGCTCTACTCCGTCGTCACCATCTTCTTTCCCCAGCTTGACACGATCAAGAAGATCTTTTATCTGTTGTTCCACCCGATTCAGTTCTTCTTGGATCTGTTCGCCAAGGTCGACCAGCGAGCCGAACGTGTACGGGATGCCGTGGACATGTTGGGACCGCAAGACACGGTCCGGCGGCGTCCCGTCTCGCGGCTTCTCTGTTCGGCGTGTCGACGGAGTGAGAAGACATGTCTCCTCCAGCCCTGCAATCACTTTTGCCTTTGTGAACCGTGTTATAATCGCATGATGGCCCAGGGTAAATTGGCCTGCCCTCAATGTCAAGCTCCCGTTGACTCATTTGTACATATTGAATTGTGACCCCCCCACCCCCATTTTGCCTTGTTGCCTTGTTTTTGCCCCATAAATGTTTGACCCTATTCCGACGTCCCTTTGAAAAAGCTTCTAGTCTTCTAAAACTTCCACGCAATGAATCTCGTTTCAGCTACCGTTGACCTCACCAAATTAATTTTCCCGTGTTAAATAGTTCGATGCTAAACGCAACTATTTGTGATAAAAATCCGATAAATTTATGGGACTGTAACTTTGTGCTATCACGTAATGGGGCGGTCTCGCTTAGACTCATTTTTTAAAATCTTGTTTCCGGGACTTTGGGGGCTAAAGTAGCTTACCACGCAAGCCAAATTCGCCGCCCGCCAAATCACTTTTGGTTTCTTAGAAAGCGTTGGGCCCGAAAGAAAAAAAATGCCATTGTTGGCGCGTTGCCCTTGGTGCACCTGGCGGCCAATTTGGGCGAGCTGCCCGCGGTGGGAAATTGCCTGGCAGCCGGGTTTATGTGATTTTTCGTAAGAAATGGATTTCATTTTGTCCGCAAAATTTATTTGGAACGTTAGGAAATTACGAAAAATATCATTTTGTAGTGAAAAACGTCCCTGTTTTGCGCTGATTTCCAAAAATTCCCAAAAAAAAACTTTTTTAATATAATTATAAAAAGAAAATTTTTTTTAAAGGAAAGATGACCGGAATTTGGTATTTTTTTTTTTATAAAAAAGGAATAAACTTGGCCTTTTTTAGAATGAAAATTGGCTGAACTTGCAAGACTTCCGAGCGTTTCCGAGTGTATTAAATTTTGTCCTTTTACGATAGAAAAGAAAACGTTCAAGGAGCAACAGCTGCGTGATTTTGGAAACAAAATTTGATGGACAGAGCACGCCAAAAAAAGCCTCAGGCTCCTCAGAGTCCATGGGCTGGCGACGTCACGGCTTCAAGGGCGTTCCAGACCAGGTCCCCCTCACTTCCATTTTTCGTCTTTTTCGTCAACTGCATTCGAAGTGGTGGGGCCCGGTTTTGGGGTTCTTTAGCATTATCGGGGGGACAGCTTTTTCCCATGTCTAGAAATATAATTTACCTATATATTAAAGCCAGTAAGCAATGAAAAGACTTCGAAAAGAAATTTTGGTCGAAAATGGGCCTTTTATTCGAAAAATCGCTTTTTTTTGTATTTTTAATGGCAATTTGTAAATTATTTACGTTTAGGAGATTGAAAAATTTAAAATTTAAATGACAATTTAAAAAGTTTAGGTTTTCCCTACTTATTTCGAAAAATTTTAAGAATTTTATATCAGAAAAATTGGATTGTTAGAAAAAATTTGTCCCCCGATAATGCAACAGTACCGGTTTTTTGCCCAAAGTTTCGATTTTCGAACCTTTAAAAAGTTTTTAGCTAGTTTTCTCATCGTAGGTTCCTCTAGACCCGTCCCTCAATTTTTCCAGTGCATTTCGCAGGTGTGCCGATCCCAGTCGCCAGCTGCTGTCCCCCTTCTCTAAGCGGTGTGTCTTTTTGGTTGGGCTTTCTGGCCTCCTTTTTCGTTTTCCACCCTCTCTCCATTCCCTCCTCAACCCCCCGATAAGCCTCCTGGCGGGGGGTTGGCGCTCGAGGCACCGTAGCTTTTGGTGAGGGCCCAGGCGAGGAGTGGGCCCCAGTGGTGTGGCCTTGGCCATGGACTGACTGGGGGTCTCCCCCTAACGGCCACCCCCTTAGGGCCCATTGCGCGCGCTCCAAGGGCCCCCCTCCTGGCTTGGCCCTTAGAAACGCGGGGGCGAATGGATTCGGGCGTTCCTTTTTGGGTTTAGCGATTGAATATTCGATTTTTGCAGTTTGTAAGACTTTTGGGAAATTTAGAAGCTTGTTTTGGGCTATTTTGTGGGCGTTCTGAAAGTTGATTTTAAAATAGTTGGCTTTTTTTCGAAAAAAACTATCTTTAGACCTTTGCTTTTTCGGTTTAACCATTCACTATTGGAGTTTTGCGGTTTTTACGACCTTTGGGACATTTAGAAGCTTGTTTTGCACAATTTTGGGGCGTTTTCAGTAGGCGTTTCGTCTATTTTTTTTAGGAATTTCATAAGTTCTACATTTTTTGGCAAAATAGGCAAACTTTTTGGTTTTTCGATGCTTCCATTCCTTTTTTAATTTACTGAACTTAACGATTTTATTTTGTTGATTTTTTGGAGTCGTCTTTCAGGCACACGCCCATTCAAATGCATAGATTTTCGGCAATTTGAGGCGAAGGCTACGGGGCGCTACACGGCACGTACATACCACGACGGCAAGCAACATTCGGTTCGAATGTTTTAGATGGGTAATCGGACAGCCAAATGTAAAAGAAAGTGAAATAAAATAGAATTTGGCGATAGAATCACTACCAGGCATTTCCTTTTACTTTCTTACTACAGTTTGTGACAAAAGGATAGGTGGCTCGACTTTTTTCGTAATTTTCTCAGCGATTTGGTATGTAGGCATCCTGACCTGTAGCTCGTTTTGTAGCCCGAAAAAAGGCGAATTTTTTGGTATACTTTTCACGACTCAACAATGAAACAGCAGATTTTTATAACCATTTTAGATTTTCACTAGGCTATCTCATTCCCAGGGCCGTTCGCTACACACCAATACAAACGACCGTCAAAAGCCCGGCACATCACAGAAAATTCAAACGAAATAAAAATCGCCTTTGTTTTGATACTTTTTGAACTCAGTTTTTTTAGTTCTTAGTATCATTAGACTCGCCGTCTCCCATTCTATAAAGTTGGAACAAGCTTTTTTTAAGTTAGGTCTTATCTTTCAAGATATAAGCCTCCAAAGTTTGGGCCCCATACATTTTCTTGACGAATGGAGCGTCGCGTTGCTTAGGCCTTTATTGCCGCTAATTTTGGGCGTGGGCATTTTTTAACCAATTCATAGAATTGGACGTTATTCGAGGAATAATCGTCGATAGCTTTTTTACTTTTTACCAGGGTTGAAAACCGCTTCGCGGCTTTTCAACCCTGGCCCCGTCAAGGACCTATGAAAATACTGCTTTGCATAATCCTCGCCGGAAAACGATCAGCAAAAATGAAAAACACGCCCTCTCTACCTTTTTATAAGCCACCTCCACTTCCGGCGTATGCTAATTTCTCCATAATAAAGAGGGAAGCCAATGTTTTTACAAAAACCTAATTTTAATTTTATATTTACTTTTTATTTTTATACTGCTAAATAAGCGTTAAATTTAAATTTCCTCGATTTAGGGAATTTGGCGGGAATTTGCGATTTAATTTGATCAAGCTTCTTCAGGCTTGATGCCTATTTTTAAAACCCTGGGTTTTTTCTGGATTTCGCCACCTTTTGCTCCAATTTCCAACCCAGCGTCACCGCCCAAATTTTGATCCTGAACCCCATAAATTCTCGAAAAATCAGGGCCCTCTCCAGGGCGTCGGGTGTGTGTATGCATGCAATCAGTGAAGATTGATAAGGGACATCACGCGTCGGCAGATTGGTCAGCTATTCACCCCCGGCAGCACTCTCTGCTAGCTGCCAATCGGCCACCCTCACTTTGAAGCCCACATTTTTTGAGGGGTTTTCGCGTATTTTCGGGATGCTTCGTGGCAAAGAATTGGCTCATTCTTGGTGCTTTTGCGTTATCGGGGGGGGGGCATAAAAATTTTTTCTGAATTTCGATCTTTTTTCTGGTATAAATAGAGGAGTATTCTAAACCATTTTGTGCGATTTCTAGGCGTAAAAATCTGCCAAAAACCCTAGATTTTTAACAGCTTTTAAACTTTTTGAAGTAGTTGTTTACTGTAAATATGGTTAAATCCACTGAAAATTAACTAAAATACGGAGTATTAGGCTACTAGGCATTTCTGGACTAATAGAAAAAAAACACCCTCCCCTGATAATACTTAAGCACCTGGAACCCGGTCATTTTTGGGGGTTGTGACAAGATTTTCTGAAAGATTCGCGGCACAAAGAAGGCGCTCTTTCTTTGCCACAAGCCATATGGGCCATGACTAACATCTCGTTCGTGTCTTCGACTCGTCGATTTGTGAACGCACGGCCGGCTGCAGCCGGTCATCGATTTCGCACGTAGTTTGCTAGATATTTTCGGCAAAAGTGCTTTTTGATCATCTTCCGGGGGTTTAGCTGGTTTCTAAATTTAGATGCCTCGAGTTCACACCATTTAGTAAATTTTTAGCTTTTAAATTTTCTAGAAAAATTTATATGGCATTTTGGCGCATTAATACCGTCGCACAATTCCTCTAACTTTCCTTTCATGACTTCCCAAGTTCTTTTAGTTTGTTATTAAACATTTTATCGTTTTTTTTGTATTTTAGAACTTTTAAAGGAATTTTTAAGCCATAGATATAACGAAGAAATATAATTTGAGGTCTAATTTATCTAGAAGGCTAAAAAAATTCACTCGCCAAGCGATTGAGTGCATTTTTAAACATTGCGACGTTTTTTACTTTTTAAAACTTCAAAAATTCTTTTTAAGCTATAAAAACCGCTAAAAAAATTCCATTATGATGCCAAAATTGGAAACAGCGTTTAGCAGAGGTCCATTAGAGCTTTTTTTTGCCCTGAATCGTCTCGATCTTGAAATCTGAAGCTGGATTTTTTGGCTAAAAGCTCGCTGCCCGATCACTTTGATCAGATTGGCTGTCAACCGGGGCACGAGCCGCCCTCTTCTCCCCCATCGACTTCACCCTCCCCGATTTCAGCCTCCCCCTTTAGTCATAAAATAAACAAATAGCCCCCTCCCTTTCTGTCCCCTACAGGCCCATTCTCACTTTTGGCGCTCTCTAGTCGATAGCCCGAATCGTGATTGGGGGTGGTTTTTAAAGGGCTTGGCAAGGGATGACATAGCTTTTCTTTACAATGGATTTCCGAACTAGACATCTCCCGCGACACGCAACGCGTCGTGTTCGATTACGCAATGGAAACCAGGCCGTCGCCGACGCGCAAAACTCTTAGAAAATCCATAATAATATAAGCACGAAATCGCCTATAGATTCGCCGCGCCCGAGATACGCGACGCGCGCCAGTTGCCTACCCGGGACGCGTGGCGTTCGCTTATGCAATCGAAAAACGGGCGCGCGCGTTGCGTATTGCGGGCGCGGCAAAATCCGTAAGGAGCCCAACCCAATGCCGTAACCACCCTCTGTATGCAGCGAAAATACGCGTTTTTTACGATAAACTCCCCATAAATCAGCTGCGACCGCGACCCGCAACGCGTGAGAGGATTCGCCGCCAGCGCTGCGTCGTATTCGAACACACAATGAAAAACATCGGGACGCGTTGCGTGTCGCGGGCGCGGCAAAATTCATGGTATTCATTTTCCATCATCATCTCCCTGTCACGCCACCTTTAAATTAATTCAACGCCCCCGATCCTCGACCCCATCCAATTTACCACAAATCGATATCCGGCGAATGGCCATCGGGTTGGGGTCCCGGTTTCGAAGCGCCGAAATGCGACACAGCTTACATCCATCCCTGTGGCCCAATGTAGACCCCCAGCCAGAGCACCGCCACCGGGAATTCGAGCCGCAGCGCAAACAAATTCCATTTCGCTTCAATAACCGACGATGAGGGGGACCCTGGCTCCCTCGGGCTCGGCACATTGCCTTTTCTACCCCGCCCAGTCACTTTTCGAACACCATTCCCTATCCCCTGGCAGATCCAATTCAAGAATTCCACTTTCCTCGCTGAGAATTGGGTTTGCCTTGTCCCCAAAATACCTAGAAAATTCTGGGAACTTCCTAAAAGTGTTAACTTGCCGTTTCAAATCTTGGACTTTCGACGATTGGGCGTTTTCTTACGATAATTTTAAAAATCAACGTTCTAACTTTTTTTCTGAGGAAATTTTATTTGTTCTTGTCGCCAAAAATGGCTAGAAAATCCTGGGGGTATTTCCAATAGTGTGACCTTGCCGTTTCAAAGCTTCAATTTCGACGTTTGGGCGTTTCCTTACGATAATTTCAAAAATCAAGGTACCCACTTTTTTCTGGAGCTTTATTTTGGTTTGTCTGGTTTTAACGTAACCGGAAAATCGCGGATTGTCTCGCCAAGAATTTGATGCTGATGTTTCAAGTTTAAAATTTTGGAAATTTTATGATTTCTTACGGCGATTCGAATATAACAATCTGAGTTTTCAAGGTCCTACTTACAACGCCCTATTTTGGCTCATCAAAGCCTCGAAAAAACTTTTCTAAACAATTTTTCAGCGCCATTTTGTCCTCCCTTGACTCACCTTCAAATTTTGAAGGGACTCTTTGGAATTTTTCTATTTCAAAACTTAGCAAAAATTCGGTTGCGTTTTTCACGAACGAAGCAGTTTTTCAAAGAGTTTGAATGAGTTAAAATGCGGCGATTTCTATAGTTTCTATTGTTCTCCGCTCTTTTTTTTTGGCAGATTTATAGGTTTTGTATCCCGTTATTAGTTTTTTTCTAAGAATTTAGAAAAATCTCATGCTTATTACCCGCTCCGCAGATTTCAGCCACTTCCTGTACCCCGTGGCCGTGTAGCAAAGCCCGCACTTCATTAGCACTTCCCGACACCCATTTATCCCCGGGAAAATTCACGGAAAATGGCCCACTTGCCCGCTACTTCGCGTCTCTGATATAATTTGTTGGCAGGATCGGGTGTACCTGTCTGCGAATACTATGATACTTTCACCCGCATTTTCCCCCAACGATTACTAGGCGGCGCCCTGTTGTGTTTGTGTGTGAGAATCGACCGTCTTTACTTTGTTATTTCGAATGACCCTGTAGTAAGCCTTCTTGTTTCCGGCTAACGACTAATCCAGTGTTTTTCTGACGTGAAAATGTAACATTTAGTGGTTTATGGTCGTTGCTCGGCGCTTTTTTCGGAAAGTGGACTTGAGCTACGCATTTCCGGCCTAGAAATCGATGTGGAATTGATTTGTTTTGGTTAGTTTTCATTAATTTCGGTTGGATTTTCGATTTATTTAGTTTTTTGGGTTTTCTACGCTTTCTGGGAAGTTTCAAACATGAAATTAATATTTTTTTTGCCACATGTTTTGGCGTTTTTGAAGCCAGCTCCTTGTTTATTTCCGGTGCATTCTCGTTCTTTCTCATTTAGGACAATTAAAATTACTAAATTTACGCTTTTCGATTCACGTCTTTTCCAGAGCTTTTCTGCGCTTTTGCGAAGTATCTTTCCAGAAATCATCAAAGCCAAGGTGCCCCCGCCCCGAACTTGATAAGTTGTCATTTTGTCACTTTTCAATTCATTCTGTGCCGTTTTCTGTCCTGTTTCCATTTTTTTTTCTGATTCATGGGTGGAAAGTCATTAAATTCTTATGTTTTACAGGTGACAAGAGCGCCTGGAAGTATCGGATGGTCACCGGCCCCCTGCGCAATCACTCCAACATCGGCCCTATATCAAGTGGCGCCGTTGTGCTTCTGCTCGTATCGCTCGTCTCGCTCGCCGCCGGCGCTCCACAAATAAATGCTCAGGTTCGCGCTTCTAAAGGGTTATCGGGCTGGATTCCTAGTAATTTCCTAATGTCTAAACTCCTAAACCCGTTCGTCCGAAAACCGCTCTTTTCACTCTGGCTATAGTGCCCCTATGAATAGATTTTTGGTGACTGTCCGCGTCTTTTTTTCGCGCCTCGTTTATCGGCACCGGCTGCCGGGCAGGTGATAATGGGCTTAAAATGCTCCTGTGATTTTTTGGAAAGACCTGGCTATTAGCGGAGCGAAAAAAACTGTTTCAAGCCGCGAAAGCTATTTTAAACAATAAAATAATCTTTTGAGGAGCTAAGACTAGCGAAAAAATAAAAGAGGCAGAAATAAGGAAAAGAAAAAGGTGGGAATTGTTTAAATTACGAATGCTATTTTTAAACAATAAAATCACGTTTTTTTTTCAGAAAACAACCTCGCTGCTGGTAGACGAGGAGCCGGACCCCGAACATATAGGGGCCCAACAGGCCCCGCGCTCCATCAACGTCATCACCATCCAGAAGGAGCCGGCCATTTCCGGTGCCCGCGTCGAGGCGCTAACCACCGAACATGAACCGGTTTTCCTGGGACACACGTCAGTTTTTATATTTTTTTAATTTATACTGGAAATTACTAGCAGTTTAATGTTTTTTCGAGTAAACATTCTCATTTTTAGCGCTCGAGGCGAGAGCATCGTGGTGCCCGACTCCCTCATCCAGTACAGCCTCTACGGCTTTTGGCTTGACGAAGTGCTCGAGGTATGATCTTAGGATTTCAATGCCTAATCGGGTCGCCTAGATCGGCTTCACCACCAAGACCTGCATCGAGCCGGAGTACTCTTTCGACCGCGAGGTATTCGGCTATCAGAGCGACAAGCGAATCACGCTGCACGCCAGTTTTGGAAGGTGGGAAAAGCTCGTTTAAATTTTTCTGCATAGATAGATCAACTTTTTTCCTACGCCCTTTTGCTATGCCGAAGCTTAAAAACGCAAAAATTCATTGAAATACAAAAATAAGAGTTTTTCGACAAATAATGGCGGATTTCGATCAAATTTTTAGTTTCGAACTTCTATAACATTTTTTCCTTAAAATATAGCGAGGTTTTTATAAACACGCTGTTAAAAATTTTTTCTATTTTTGCTATCTATTTATTTTTCGTTTCTCAAGACTTTTGGTAAATATTATAATTTAATTTTTAAGGAATTTTTCTCTAGATGCGAAACGAGTAAAAAAAAAGACTTAAACAACAACAAAAAATAATCTCAATTTGAAGCCATGACCGCGAGCTGCGCCTGTGCGTCAAACACCGCCCCAAGGACAGGGTCACCAAGCCCGAATTCGACGAGGTCGCCGAGGCGCGCACCTGGATCTCGACGCTGCCCGCCCCGAGAAAATATTATTTTCCCTTTCCCGTTCAGGTAAATATATAGTTTACTAAAGAGTATCGTTAAAATAGGAAAATAAGTATTTCCTGACTTTTTGACGCAAGATTTCTGATTTTCCGCCGAAACAAATTGTTTAGGTAACGATTCTGGCCGTGCTGCTCGTGCTCTCCGGTCTGTTCTCCGGTCTAAATCTAGGCCTGATGGCGTTGACGCCACAAGAATTGTCGCTAATTATGAAATCTGGTGCGTTTTGAACTATATAGCGTAATCGTTTATTTTTAGGCTCAAAGACCGAGCGCCGCTACGCCGAGACGATTCTGCCGATCCGTGAGCGCGGAAATCTATTGCTATGTACATTGTTGCTAGGTAACTTTTTGGCTAAAATTTTTGAAAAATAATTTATTTATCTAAAATTTATCAAAACTTATTTACATGGCATCTTTTAGGAAATGTCTGTGTAAATTCGGCAATCTCTATTCTGCTGGACGACCTCTCTTCCGGCATCGTCGCCCTCATCGGCTCCTCCGCCGGCATCGTCATTTTCGGAGAGATTTTCCCGCAAAGTGTTTGTGTCAAGTACGTTTTGCTACTCTTTTCTAATGTAAAGTTTTGAGCTTCAAATGCTATATTTTTTAATTAAAAAAACACGTTTTTCGGTATTTTCACTTAATTTTTATTTCATTTATTACAGGAAAGGCCTGGCCGTCGGCGCACACACGATATTCCTCACCCGTTTCTTCATGGTCCTCACGTTCCCCGTCGCGTTTCCCATTTCAAAGGTAGATTTTGGTGAATTAAATTCTAGTGAATTTATTATCTTGAATTGGTCTTAATTAACTAATTTTTTGCATTTTTTGACTGATTTTTTAGATTCTCGACTGGCTGCTGGGCGATGAAGTGGTTGCCTATGACCGGAAACGGCTTATGGAGCTGATAAAGGTTCGAAATTCTAAACTTTACATAACTAAATTAAACTAGTAATTTATGGATATTTTTTGATGAATTATCTAGTCGATTTTTTTAATTGATTAGTAATTCCGTTAAACTAAAAAATTTTCGCTTTAGATGAACGCGAAAGACGAAAACGGACTCCCCGACGAGCTGCGCATTGCCGTGGGCGCCATGGAGATTTCGGACAAGACCGTGTCGGACGTGATGACCAGGATTGATGTGGGTTTTTCAAAAAGTAATAATTTTAACGATTTTTCGATTTGAAAACTAAATCAGATTTTTCAGGACGTGTTCATGCTCCACAACGACACCGTGCTCAACACGAAGGCCGTGGCCGAAATTTTGAGGATGGGCTATACGAGGATCCCGATTTATTCTGGGGATCGCAATAATGTGGTACGATATAATTATTTTTATTAAATTCTAAATTAAAAGTTTTGAATTAAATCAAGGTTGTTGATATACTAAACTATATAAAAATTTTTGTTAAGTTGTAATATATTTTTTATTTTACTTAAAAAACCTTCATTTTAGGTCTCTCTCCTCTTTGTGAAAGATCTCGCCCTCCTCGACCCTGACGACAACTTTACGATACAAATGGTCACCAGCTATCACAAGCACCCGCTGCGTTTCGTGATGGAGGACACGCCGCTGAGGATCATGTTGGAGGAGTTCAAGAGGGTACGTTTATCTCTCCCACCCTCTCTTGCTGGACCCTCCTCGCCTCTCTCTCTGTCGCCCTCTACTCTCTTCTCTCTGGCCCTCTCGTCCCTCCCCCTCTTCTCTCTCTCTCTCTCTCCTCTCTCTCTGGCTCTCCTCTGGCTCTCTCTCTCTGGCTCTCTCTCTCTCTCTCTCTCTCTCCCTCTCTCTCTCCATCTATCTCTAATTTCCACATTTTCCAGGGCGACTACCATCTGGCCATGGTGCAGCGCGTAGTCGAAAAGGACGAAAAGGACCCAACCTACGACCTTGTCGGCGTCGTCACCCTTGAGGATATCGTCGAGGAGATTCTGCAGGTATTTTTTGGCATTCTTTTCTTTGCAGCTGGACAATCCGGAGGTGAATCGTATAGCGCCTCAAAATACCCCGTTCCCACGCTGGAATGCGTAATTTTGCGTGTGAATGTTTACGAAAAAGGCGTGACGTAATAAAAAACGATTTTGACGCGAATGGATTGATTTTTAACGATTTCCACTCCTAGAAATTTCGAGAAAATTGAGGTAATGTCGAAAAGTGTCACTAAATTCGTTTTTTAAAGCTTTAAGATGTAAAATTAATCGAAGCGGGCTAGCTAGCAGAAAATTTTTAGGAAATTGAAGTCTGCAGCGGCCCGTGACGCTGCAAAAACGATTGTTTCTTGGTGGTGTGGAATTTTTAACCGTTTCCATCAATAAAAAAGTTTTGAAAAGTGGTGGCATTATTTTCATGCTACTTTAAACTGCCTATTGATTTTTTACTAAATTCCGCAGGGTCGGCTGGCTAGCAAAGGTCATTTAGGAAGTCCGAATAGTTAAAAAAAATCGTTTTTTTAGGCCGAGATCGTCGACGAGACGGACGCCGTCACCGACAACGTCTTCAAGCATCGCCGTCGCGGAGCACAGGTATAATTTTCGGCTTTCCCAAGAAATGCGTTGCTCATCTCCTATTTCCCGAACTCGACCTGATATCGGGAACTGCCGCTTCCAGATTTTTCGGGGTGATTTTTGCCCAAATACGCCGGGTTCCCAAGTAATCTGGGGCAGCGATTTGCCTATTTTCTGGGGGATATTCGATAAGCGTCCGCGCTGGTTGGGGGATAATCTTGGCGCGTCGGCTGACTAATAGCCGAAAATTTGGGTGACTTGCGACCTCCAGATATACCGTAGCCACCAAAAACGTGGCTTTTTGGCTGTAACGGCTGTTTTTTCGAAAGCGTGAACTGATTGAGGGTTCTATAAATAGTAAAATAGTAAATTGAGCTATGCTTAATTTTTGAGAAGCGGAAGACCGTACCCCAAAATTTCTGGACTAAAATGAAATTTTTGAGGGGGTTTTAGGGTCAAATTCGACGTAGAATTCACTGGTAAAATAGGGAATTGTTTTTTTGTAAACTGATCACCGTAGCTCCAAAGTTTCTCCGCCTCAAGTAAGGGTTTTCAGGGACATTTTGCTTGAAATTTGGGCGGGAATTCGCTAATAAATGGAGATTTTTAAGGTTTTTTTAATTTTTTGAGAGGTTGATTACTGTAGTCCCAAAAAAGATTTCACGCTAAAGTAAGAATTTTGGGCCTTTTTTGGGCTTATATTGAGTGAGAATCCAGTGGTGAAATAGTGGGATTTTTCGCTTATTAGCGTGTGAAAATGAAAATTGTATTTTTGGGGCATTTTCTACAGTAATTCGTGCGAAATCAGTACTTTTTAGGGCGTAGAATAAATCTGGGAAATTGAGCCCTTGGCTGGGAATTTTGAACCAGAGGGGCAAATTGCGCGTGAAAATACGTTTCTTGCCAAATTGAACTTTCTGAACGCGAATTGCAAAATCTAGCAATCGGCTTAAATTGAAGTAATCTGGCAAATTACAGCCTCTTCAAGTGGAATTTTTGATGACAAGCTTGAAATTTTTCAAAGCGGTTGTTTTTGCCAATTAGCGGCATTTTGTGGAGCGCGGCTCTTGAATTCCAGGGGACAATTCAGGGCTTTTTGGGGACAAGCTTTACCGTGATTGCCGCTACAGTATGACAGCGGATTTTTCAGAGTTCAAAAATCTTTTAATAGAAAGCTTAATGGATAGGTGGCTGTTTTCTAGAGAAAAACGCATAATCTCTGCTAGATTGCGCAGATAATTTAGGCTATAATGTAAACTTGTGTTTTCGTGGGGTTTTTTTGTAAAAGACTCCCAATAATCTCTGCTAGCTTGCCGTACGATCCATTTCGGTTTTGTTGTAGAAATTTAATATTTGTCAAATTGTGGCTCAGTGAATCTCAATTTTTGTTTTCTTGATTTGTTCGTGAAAAATCTCCAATAATCTCTGCTAGCTTGCCTTCTTTTTTGGTCTGATTTTTTTATGAAAATCTATAAATCATTTGTAAAAATCTCTGTTAGCCTGCCGAGCTAATCTAAACTTCTGTTTGAGCAATTTTATGTTGTAGAAAAATCGCCAACGATCACTGCTAGCTGTGCCTAGTTTCTATTCCGTGTTTTTGAATAATTTTTCAAAGAATCTGGGCTAGCTCCCCCAGCGAATCTTGAATTTTGCCGGTTTCTTGATCCATTTTTACATCGTTCCCCACTTTTGTTCTTTGCCGCAATTGGGGCGGCTCATTTCCGGGGGCATCCGGCCATCATCCTCCCATCGTCATCATCATCCAGCGGAATTCTAAACTCCATCCCAAAAAGGGGAAAAGGGAGAAAGAACAAGAGATCCAGGCAGAAAGGGCCGTGTTTTGGGCATCTGGCTCGCCCCAAGAGCAAGATCTGGCCCCGCCCCCAACAGCGATCTGCTCTTCAAGGAGGGCCAACTCACCCTCAACGGGATTCCTGTCGTCCCACAATTCTATTAGGCCGCCTAGATCGACTACGCTACTAGATTCAGGGCCAGAATTCTGAGGCCGAGCTTCTGAGGAGCTCCAGATTTTCTCTTCTAAAACAGGGCTAAACCGATTTGGCGGAGTGCCAAGAGGAGGAGGAGAGCCAGATATGCGCCACCTCACTTGCTCAAACCTGGCCACCGAGCCGCACTCCCCGGTGGAAGACCCGAGGACCCACATGTCGGCCATTGTCCTGCTGCACCCATCTTCTCCCACCCCATCGCAGGAGAGCCAACCGGTGGGCCCACGGTTGTCGACGAGCTCGCTGCCCGAGAATTCGTGCCGCGAGACCAGGCAGAAGATCTATAGGTGCGTGCATTGATCTACGGCGTTGTTTTAAAAAACCCTAGTTTTTTGGGGTTTTAAAGGGACCTGGAAGGCAAGGATCTATAAGTTTGTGCATTAATGAAATTTTGATCTACCCGCTTTTTGTAGCGTTTGAAAGGGAACTGTAAGGTATAAAATCTGTAGTTCGTAACTTGAGATTTTTACTGGAAAAATAAAAAACGCTCAAAACGCTTAACATTCACGAAAAAATCCCGTTTTTGTATACCCGCCTCTTTAAAGGGACGAGAAAGGCATGATTATGTATTTTTTTTGCTATGGATTTGATTTATATGTGGCTTTTTGAGCGCGGAGGCTTGCCTTGCCCGCCCCTTTAAAAGCGGTTTTTAGACAATTTGCGCCTATTTTTGCCAGCGTTTTTTGGTCTTTTATTAATTGTGTTCCGCGTGCCTTGAAAAACGAACTGTTCTGTAATCTGATCCTAGTCTGCCAAAATCCGGGTTTTCCGCGTGGGTACTCCGGAATTAAACCGGAATCGGAATTTTAAATTTGGCCTGAATTTATGCTCAAATTCAAGAGGTTCGGTGTTTCTAGGTTGCTTGAAACCACGAAAACTGCTCGATTTTGCGATTTTTGGCTCAAACCACAACTTCAAGGTTCTTCTTAGAGAAAATTTAATCGCTAAAATGACTTCCAGGTCCCTTTAAACCGCGAAAAAAACGAATTTTGCTCTCAAGCCACAACTCCAAGGAGTTCAGCAGCCTTCAACGGCCCTTTCAAAGCACCCCAAAATTCTAGGCAATGGTCCCCGGTCCCGCTGGCCGATCGGCGATACCAACGCCGAATGTTCAACAGCCAGCTCTCCACCAATTCCAAGCCGACGTCTTCGAGATGTTCGCTCCTTCTCCCCGTCTCCAATCGTCCCTCGTCCTCCTTGAGCACGCTGGACGTCCCCCTGTCCCCCAGATTCTCGCCAAAATCCCCCGGCCAAAGAATGAGGCTTTCTTTTCAAGCCTCAGCTGGTTCCGCGTATTCCCAGGCTACAACTTCTATCATTAATTCGCACGGGTCGAGGACGCTGGAGTCGAGCTATTTCCGGTATTTCTGCTCTCTTTTCGTGTTGATTGTCGTCACCTCGACGGTGGTGGCATTTCTGATAGTGTGGAAGACGAACAAGACGATCCACGATTGGACCCTGCAACCGCATCAATTGTATCAGTGACGCGTGAGTGGAGAGAGAAACTTCCGATGGAGTTTGGCTCGCTGAGCTGGACTGTTTGGAGTTTTCTGGCCTAGAAAAAAGCGTTTAAGAAGTTTTTTGGAGTATGTAAATTGATGAAGTGCTTCATTAAAATTGGTGGAACCTTGAAAATATACCGAATTTAGCGTGTCGACGTGTTTTTTTTTGAAATTTCAATCCATTTTTGGAGTTTGTTGCCGAAGAAAAAAGATCGACTATTTTTCTGGTTTAACTAGTCTTTTTGGACTTGATGTGAAGTCCAGAAAAGTAGGAATTGTTTCTGAAGCGGTTTCTTAAGCCGTTTTTGGAGTTTGTAGCTTTAAAATGAGCGCGTCTTTTTATCGAGTTTGTAGCTTATTTTTGAAAAGAGTATTTGAAGCTAGTTTTTGTAGATTGTCGTAATGTTGCTAATTTTCATGGAAAATGACCCGTTTATTTTTTTTTAGCAAATCTAGTATTTTCAGTAGCGCCTCAATTACGGGCTATTCAAGTTGCTACGTAGCAAATATACGTCGAAAACGAGGGTTTCTAGTTTTTTGCAAAAATTAGAAATTAGGATTTTGTAGGGTTTTTTGAATTATGAGTAGATTTTGGACGTTTTTCCCTGAATTTAGAACTGTCACCACCCCTTTAAAGCAATGCGCCAAAATTGGACGTTGAATTGTGATGGGTGGGGCTTCTCCCCAGCTGTGTGCGTGCGTGCAAATTGGACGAATTATCCCGGTGGTGGTGGTGGTCACCACGTTCTCGTAGGAGCAGCCGGGGAGGGAGAGGGGAACACGCGGCAAAACAACGGCACTTTAATTCTAGGGGGCCAGAATCTAGGGGGGAATGTGACCGGGTGGACCTGGGAATTTGCTGAAAATTTTGGGGCCAGAAAATTAAAATTAAAATTTATAGTTAGCAAATTGTTAATTAAATAACGAGAAAAATTAATGTTCTTTTTTTCAGGCGACCGACTTGAGCTACCTGTGCTCGAATGAGGAGCCGTCGAAGCTGTCCGTCCAGATGCAGCTCGTCACCATGCAGGTGCGCAGCAATTTTTGGAAAATTAAAATATTGTTTCATTTTTAATTTTTCGTTTAATTTTTTAATAGCTTTATAAATATTTAAAATTATAAAGATTTTGATTTTTAATGGTGATTTTTGGTAACGATTTAATTTTCTGTTTCTAGTGGCTGACAACGAACCACGCGCTCGCCTTCTCGTCGGAGGTGATAGCCTCGCCGGTGCTGGAGAAGCTCATCCGCCAACAAGTTCGACGGGTGCGTTTTTAAAGGGGGCAGAAAAGTGCGAATAGACCCCTGGACTGGACTAGGTCTCGACAACTACGGTGGTAGCACGTATCGTAGCTGACATTTGGCGTGTATCGTAGTTGTCGAGACCTAGTCAGTTGCAGAGGTCAATCCTCGCGCTTCAGAGTCCCTTTAAAATGGAAAATTTGATGGTTTCTGCTGGTTTTCGTTCAAATTCGCGTCACGAATTAGGAAGTAATTTCCCGAGGTGATTTCCTGGATCAGGGCCAGGTTGAATTTTGTTCTCCTCGGCTCACAAAAAAGGCAAAAACATCCGGGATTACGCTTTTTGGACTTTAAATCCTCTCTCATTCGGAAGAATGTACTAGCCAGGGAATACGTTATGGACTAGTATTTAGATCAGGGCTATAGCTATTTAATTTAATTTTTCTCACATCAGTTAATTTTTGAGTGGATTTCCCTAGTTTAATTCAATTTTTTAATCTCAAATTCTTCTTAGTGGAACAAATTTTCATCTCAATGGTAAAATTAGAGGCAATTGCCAACATGACGCGACTCAATTTTAACACTAGCAAATGAAGAAGCCGTTTCTGATCTCGACCATGTTAATGAATGAGGGAGGGAAGGGAGCAGAGAGCGTCCACCTGGGAATTCTATAATTTCTCGGACCCACGGTCCAGGAAGTGTTTTTAACGGAGGGTAGGGTGGATGGGGGCCCAAGAATACCTGAGCCATCGCTCATGATGCGGGAATTTATTACGGGTTTCTGGTAGCTTTTTTTGGGCCTGGAGGACCCGGGGAATTTGGGAAATCTACGGTAGAAAATTAGAGAAATTTGGGAACAATTTGGCCGGGGGATTTAGCAGTTTTTAATCTACTCAAAAAATAAACAATGGGAAGGTGAATATTCATTCTGTTCTTCAGGTGGAACTATCGCACCTTCCCGACATGTACGACCCGAAGGCCGTCATCCCGCGCACCGCCAAGATCTTCACCAAGGGCGAGTTCAGCGACCGTTTCGTGCTCATCCTCGAGGGACGCGCGCTCGTTACCATTGGACAGGTAAATTATTTTTTACAGAAAATTTGCGCAAAACTTGTCCTGGATGAATTCTGGCTATTTTGAAAATGAGGATGTCAGCGGGATTTCATCGCGTAATCAATTTTCTAGATCTCCAAATTTGACAATTTTTTTAGGCGAAAATTCTGACTTTTTCTGACCTTTAGAAGTCGCTGGAGATGAAATATAGCGGTCTTTCTTTTCAGGTTTTTCATATTCTTGAATTTGATTTTGTTATGTCCTTTATTTCATAAAATAATTGATTTTTAATATTTTTATAAATCAAAATAAATGAATATTTCATAATTTTTTAAAGGCTTACTGTGTATTTTCGGCTTTTTTAATCGTCTGAATCTTTGAAAATTCATTCTCTTGATTTTTCGACATCATTTCAACTACAGGCTTCACGCGCGAACTTATTTTTCACTTATCAAATTTTTTACCCTGTCTATCGGCTGTCTTTTTGATGTGTTGCCCACCCTGATCTGGGGAAACCCCTGTTTTGGTCTGGCGGCGAGTCAGCAGTCTCTCTCTCTCTCTCTCTCTCTCTCTCTCTCTCTCTCTCTCTCTCTCTCTCACTCTCTAACCTTTTTCATTGCGTCGTCGGCCAAAATAATAGGATGATCCGCCCGGGCCTAGCGGATCCGGAATGGAAAACGTGACCCGGGGAAGGGCGAACGGTCTGGCCACCTTGCCCGATCTTCTTGCACATTAATCCCCACGAAAAATTTGGCAAGAATGAAAAGTATAATAGTACTAAAGCAGAATTTTGGGGGCTACGAAAGCGGGACAGCTAACAGAAATCTTTTGGGAATTTCGCGAATTCATGAGGGCAAGCTATCAGAAATTTTTGGAGACTCGGTAAAGCAGCAAAACTGCCCGAGAAATTGAGTGTGCAATCTGGCACAAATTCGTCAAGAAAGCGTATCCTTGGGAAATTAGCAGAATCCCTTTAGCAAGTCAGCTAGCACAGAATATCTTTCGGAATTCACCAATGCGGACTAGCAGGGATTGTGAGGAAAACGTATTCAGTGCAACTTAGCAGAAACCCCGGTGGAATTCACGCTTTAGGAAGAAGGCTAGCAAAATAACTTTAGGAATTCATCAAGGAATGCATGCAGGCAGGGATTCTTGAGGAAAGGGCCAGAGAAATGGGCAAACCAGCAGAATCTCTTTCGCATTCCGCCAAGGCATACTAGCAGCGATTTTTGAACAAAAGCTTCCGACGGATAAATTAGCAAAAACCGTTTCGGGATTCAGTTAGCATGCGAGCAGCGATTTTATGGATTTTAGGAAGTTGATTTGGAGGTTTTACCGATCAAAATCTGAATTTTAGCTAATTTTTCCATTGCAGGACCAAATGACGTTCGAAGCCGGGCCGTGGCACGCGTTCGGCACCGAATTGCTCGAGCGACTGTGCGATCATGTCGTGGCGGAGAGCAAGCGTCCGTTGAAGTAAGAATTTTCTATATATTTTTATCCCGTAACCGTTTCCAGCGGTAGCCGTTGCTCCCTGACCGATCGCCCCGAGCAGAAGGACCGCAAGATCGGCTTCACCCCGGATTATTCGGTGCGTTTTTCGGGGCCAGATTACGGTAGCTACAATAATAGTGATGCTGTAATTTTCCATGGGTTTTAGTCCAATTCGTTTGAAGTTCATTTTCACGATTTTGGCCGTAGAAATGTTACAATTTTGGGGCTACGGTGGTTCTAGTTTAATTTCCAAGGTTTAACTTGCTTTTTAAATAGATTTTTACTTTTTTAAAAAAGTATTTCATTTTCCATTGGATACGGTAGCTTAGAATTTCACTTCCTGGTCTTATACCCGACATCCAGGGGCGTAGCTAGAAAAAAATTTCGGGGGGGGCCCCCAAAAAATTTTTCCAAAAAACTCAAAAAATGGCCGACAAAACAGCGCCGCAGGCAAAAATTTTTGAAAGACAGGTTACATAGCTCTACAAATAGCCGTAAAAACGTGAAAAAATAGCGCCGCAGGCAGCAAAATTTTTGAGAAAATAAAAATCATAAGGGTCCGCCCTTATGAAATTTTCGGGCCCCGGCCGATTTCGGGGGGGGCCCCGGGCCCCCGGGGCCGGTATTACGCTACGTCCCTGCCGACATCTGATGACTTGAATATTTCGAAAATCCGTGGGAGCTGCATTATCAAATGCCCCGCAAAATCGGGTGACTAATTGTAATCTAATCCGCGCGGATTTCCCCAGGTTTTTAAGGTATACGGTGTATGCCTATAAGCCGGGTGTACTTCGGGGATTTTGCAGGACAAGAATTTTATGCTACCGCCACCTGTCACGCTTTTAATCTAAAAAGTATAATCTGGAGAATCGTGACCTAGGTGGGAAACTACAGGGTGTCCCAAAAAAAACGAACCATCTGGCATTTCGCCGTGTTACATCGAATCGGTCCCAAATTTGGACCAGAGGTGTATCAGACCCTAAATAACAACAATCCTGACTTTTAGCCCCGTAGCTACAGTCGTTCTCGAGTTATAACGAAAATACTGCTTTTCCCGGAATTCTGAACAGTTTTTTCGGCTATCTTTTTGGACTTTGCATCGATTTGCATCGACTTCCGGCTGCGAATCCCTAATTTCGCTTAAGAACTTGGGTAATTTTGCGTTGTAAAAATCGCTTAAATCGAAGATTATTTAATTAATTTTACTCTGGAAAAAATTCCTTAAGGTAAAGGACGCCTTCCGGGTCATTTTCATTTAATGTTTAGAGGGTCTAATTCGACGAAAACCCTATGAAAAATAGAAAATAAAGTTTGTTTTTGCCATAACTCGAGAACTACTGTAGCTACGTGGCTATAAGTCAGGATTGTTGTTATTTTGGGTATGATACACCTCTGGTCCAAATTTGGGATCGATTGGATGTAACACGGCGAAATGCCAGATGGTTCGTTTTTTTTGGGACACCCTGTATAATCCAAAAAAAATGATTTTCTGGCTGAAAAATGGGTCTTTGCAGGCCGTGGCCTTTGATGCTTTATGGAAAATTTTATTCAACTGTTGAAAAATACCTAAAATGACGTTTTGAAGGCGCTGGAAAATATAAAATTTACGTCGTGACGTCCCTGCCATGTCGTAATCGATGCAGAATTAATAAGAATTTGAGTCTAGCAAATATTTGGATCGACTTTTACTCGTTTTCAAAGTTGGTTCATGTTATTTTAAAAATTCTAGACACAAAAATTTTTATAAAATTCGATAGCTTTTATAAAATTTTTTCGAATTTTTTTGGCGGTTTCGATGATTTCTGACATAATTGGAAAAATAAAAAAGAATTGAAAAAAATTAAAACAAAAAAATGGCGCTTTAAAAATTTTTGGTTTGGCAAGCGAATTATGGCCATTCTGATCAATAGAATATTTTTGTAAAAATTTGATAATTATTCAAAATCGGGTAATTGATTAAATTATGCTTTTAAAAGCTGGCAGGGCAAATTTGGTATAACTTCCCGATTTTCAGGTGGTCGTCCGCGACGATTGCACATTCCTCGAGATCTCTGCCAACCACTACGAGCTCGCCTACAAGACGTCACAGATCTCCAAGACCACTGCAAGGTAGCTTTTTTGCATTTTTATGGCCGTTAAAAAATTTAATTTTTGCTTAAATTTTCCAAAATTTTGGCCAGGGCCGAGACGTTCAGCTTCTGAAAGTGAAAGGGCACCAAGAAATTCCGGAAAATTCTGAGTTTTTTGGATTTCGGAAATTTGGCGGATGCACTTGTGTTCTAGGCAAAATATACAATTTTTCATATGTTTTTGCTTTAATTAACAAAAAAACTTGCACCCAGCATCCGCATCTGCACCCACCCACCACTAATCGTGTCCGTATTTTTGTCCGTTTTTTGGCTGCCCTCGTTTGTGCCCGGGTTTTTCGGCGGGTGGAATTTAAAGGGAGCCTGACAGCAGAATTATGTAAATTTCAAAGTGATTTTTAATTGGAAAATCATGAGTTTGAAATTTACTGAAAAATTAATTTTTTTTTAAATTTCGATTTGCATTGAATTTTTTTTTATTTTCATCATCGATTAAAAAAATAGAATTTTTGGTTAAAATTTGAATTTGTGGAAAATTTAATTTTAAGGGTTTTGTTGCTGATAGAGTTTAAATTAAATTCTTGCTGTCAGGCTCCCTTTCACAGCCTAGCCGTTTTTTGGATCGAAAAACGTAGCGTGAATGTCTCTCTCGGGGGGGCCCCTTTCCTGTTTCGTGTCATGGCTTCTCTGCTCCTTTAAAAAGTATATTTGTGGGATTTTTGGACTCGGGTTATCGCTTGGAAAATTTGATGATGGAAGTTTCGAGGATCAAATTAATTTTTAGCCAATTTTTTTATTTTGCGCACACAAAAAATAAAAATCTGGCTAAACGATTTTCCGCGGCAAATTAGGTTTTTTCAGAATTTTCGATTTTTGCTTATCAAAATGTGTAAATTCTAGCGTTTTTATATAGAACTCAAATTTACAGCTGAAAGGAGAAAATAGAGCTTGAAAAAAATGTATTTTTAAATGAATAAAATATAATTGTAGAATTTTCCTAATGGCATTTCCAGCTAAAAAACCGTTGGATTCAAAATTTTTGGGTATTTTTGAATTGGAAATTGATAATCTGATTTTGCAATCTTTATGTCCAAGCGATCTTTCAATTTTTTGGATTTTTTGCAGCTTAATAATTGAATTTCAAAAAGTTTTCCAATCGATATTTCGAGCTCAAAAATCCGTTAGAATCCAAATTCCGTGTCCCTCCCCTGTTGGCATCCCCTATAATCGTGCGTTGTGCCATTGTAGATGCCACACCCACCAGATGGGAGCCCGTCAACCCACAAGAGGAATCAAGTTGCGAAGAACATCTACATGCCCCGATACCCCGCTACTGCCCCTGGCCACGATGCTGATGCTCGACATTGCCGAGGCGGGCAGCCCGTGCTCATCTTCTTCGACATCATCACCTTCTGACACCTCAACGCCTGCCTCCCCTCTATTAATGCGTCGCGATTGAGAGGGTTGTGTGGTCTACTGTCCCCCTGAACTTCTTGGGCTCGTTGATCGGCTACAGGCTACAAAAATTAAAATTTCTGGGCTAAATTATTGTTTTTAGAGTATGAAGTTTTCAATTATAAGCTACAAACCACATTTTTTGGATTAAATTTCACCTTTTTTACATGAATTTTGGCGTCTAAAATTTAAACTACACGCTACAAAATGAGATCTAAAGTATCAGGTTGGAACGAAAGTTCTGTCGCCGAGATTTTGGAAGCCTGGCTAAAATTGTAGATAGTTCCATTCTGCACATGCGATATGTCATTTTGTAGGTCTCGGTCTGAATGGTTCCGGGAGGAGGGTCCTGGGCCCTCAAAATCAAGAACGGCCGAGATACAGGCCCAGGAAGATTTTTTCAAAAATTACGAGAAAGTGTTTTTGCAAGTTATCTCTGCATAGAGCAATTTGCATGCGATACCTTTAACGCGAATCGATAACTCTCGAAGAGTAGATATCGATAGATGTTGAGATCATCAAAATCGGGCATCAGATCGCCAAGATATGGTCCCTTGAAATTTGGGCCATTTCTTAGAACTTTTCTCTAAATCCCATACATTTCCAAAAATTTGACGGACAGGTGCCAAAAATTACCGCTTTATTTTTGGACTAGCGGAGCGGATTTTAAGAAAATGTATGGGAAATCGAGAAAAGTTCTAAGAAATGGGTGAAATTTCAAGGGCCCATATCTCGGCCATCCAGCGTCCAATTTTGATGATCTCAACATCTATTGATATCTACTCCTCGAGATCTATCGTTTAGCATTAAAGGTATCGCATGCAAATTGCTCTATGCAGAGATAACTTGCAAAAACACTTTCTCGTAATTTTTGAAAAATCTTCTTGGGCCTGTATCTCGGCCGTTCTTGATTTTGAGGGCCCAGGACCCTCCTCCCGGAACCATTCAGACCGAGACCTACAAAATGACATATCGCATGTGCAGAATGGAACTATCTACAATTTTAGCCAGGCTTCCAAAATCTCGGCGACAGAACTTTCGTTCCAACCTGATACATGCTAGAATTTTTCGCTAAACCCCTAATTTTTGTGTTGGTTTAAATTCTAGACTACAATCTACAGAATCGACCTAAAATGCAAGCTACAATTCATGGGTTAGTTCCTTATTTTTGCACCAATTTTTGACGTTATTAAATTACAAAAATTTTACTATTTTGTATTTATAATTTAAAATTCGAAATATCTCGATTTTTTTCAGGTAATTTTCGATTTTTGTAGTCCGTGGCCGAGCAAAATGCCCTTAAAATAACGCCGCCATTTTCTATGTATTTACCTGTATAAATTCCAAATTTAAAATTCCCCTATCCCCTCCGAAAAAATTGTCCAACTTTGATTGTCGCCGCCCCGGGTTTTTCAGTTGCCTTATTATGCTAATTTTCGAAACTCTGCCAAATATACCGTATGCTTTTCCCTAATTTCACACATTCCTCTGTACCGTACTCCTCATTTCCGTTACACCAAAAACTACAAAAATTTCCAAGCTCCGAATGTGTACATAGTAGCCGTTCGTTGTCTCTCGCGGTGGTCCCTCCCTGCCTCTAATTTCCCAAATTTCCTCCCTCTGTTTGCCCCCTGGTGTGTTTGCAGTGTGTGGGTTACGGTAGTTGCAGTGCGTTTCTAACTCCCTTCGGTTTCATTTTTCACCCGACTACTACAGTATACGCCAATTGACGCACCCCCACACAAATGCGCAATTTTCATTTGCCCCACAATATATTTATGAGCCCACGCCCCGGAAATAAAGGTTATGATTTTGTGGTTCTATGAACGTGACGGAAAATGAAAGGAGAAATTCGGGAAAATATCGATTTTGAAGGGACCCGAAATTTGGAATTTCATGGCGTAATCGGTTGGCAATGATACGTGGTTTTAGTACATGGAATTTTGCGTCGTTTTTCAAACCTAGTGCTCATCGAAGTGAAAAACCAACTAATAGTAATATTTTGTTTTTAAAACGTAGCCCACAGCGTTCAGAGCCATACGAAAAAGGTTCGTCGAGCGGGGACAGGATGGAGAGGGGGTCTCGGCACTCTGGCCCTCCCTCTGGCTGTCTGCCCCCACCCCCGCGCGCTTGAATCATAAATGGTGTGTACGAAAGATTAGCCCGGCTGTCTGCTATCGCGCGCCCCACCCCTCCCCTGCCTGTCTGCCCTCGCGTCTGCGCTCTAGAGCGCTCTGCATCCTGTACCCAGGGGAGGCCCTTTTCTGAACCATGTGAGCCGCCAGCTGAAAAGAGGAATTTCATAGCGTAATTGAATGCCAAACCTAATTTTTTTTCTGAGCGTTTTATATCACAAATAGTGATGTTTTCAAGCATTTGAAAGGTCTGGCAATTTGAAGCGTGTTTTTGCTGGTTCTTGCCAATTTAGAGATTTTAAAATCGTTAGTGGACCGAAAAATTGAGTAAATAGTTTTTAAATGGTATCCTCCTTAATTCGGTGGTCTCCAGAATCTCTGTGGGCGAGGGCCCGACCTCGAACATCATCCGCGGGCCGCTGATGACGGACAGGACGGGCAGCCAGAGCAGCGTCAGCAAGGGGTGCAGCGCTAGAGATGTGAGTTCGTCACCATTTTTTTTATGGCATCATATTTGGTAAAGAATTAATGGAATTTTGGGCCTTCTAAATTGCCAAAAATCTCCATACCATTCAAGCTTTTCCCTCGATTTCCAACTGCTGAGGATCCGGCGAGCCAGACGGGCCAAATTGAAGTAATTTATGATCTCGAGCTTCTGTGGCTTTTGTATAAAATACGCTCTCAAATTGAAAATTCGGGTTTTTAGTGTTTCTTTGCTATCAAAATTTAAAAATGCAATCTTTCGGCATTTCCGACCCTTCAGATTTCAAAAAATTGTTGAAATTTTTTCAACAATAAAAATTCTATTTTTTTTGGGTTGATTTTCAGCTTTATCCGCATTATTGTGCCCACAAAAGTCTGCTAAAAAATGAGTAGCGACCATTTTTGAGTTGGTGCAGCGCCTGAAGTTCCGCCGAGGCACCTATGTCTGATTTCGAGACAGGGCGTAAGTTAGTGTCCCCGGTTTGGATGGTTACTGTATCATTTTGTAGCACCGGCCGGTCTCTCAAAAACCAAATAAACCGACGCTATTCTTTAAATCTTTGAATTTAACTAAGAAAAGCTAAGATTAATTTTTAATTTTTACAATTTTGTAAATTCACAAAAATTGTATCAGATTTTTTAAAAATTCAGAGTTATGGAAAATTTCGAACAGATGTTGGAATTTTACAAAATTTAAAGGGAGAATTCAGTTTTTTGAGGCCTGGAAGTTTAGTATTGTTCAATTAAGTTTTATTTAGCTAGGAATTAGCCGGTTGGTAGCTTGAAGCATTAGTATAAGATTTTAATAGAGCCCAAATTTGCTGGCGTGCCCCATATTTGTCGTGCGATGCTTCCCGTATTACTGTAGCTATTTATGAGTGGCTTTTTATAGAATCTTTCGAGCTGAAAACCGTGAAATTTAACAATTGGTAGTCTTTGCGCTGCTTCCCATAATAATAATATTTTCATATTTTTCGTTATGAATCTATGACGTTGTGTTTCAGCTGGATCCGGTGGAACGAGTGAAGAGGAATGGAGGGGGAAAGATACGATCTTCTAGTGAAAGTGAACAGGTGAGAGAGGGACAAAGAGAGAGAGAGAGAGAGAGAGAGAGAGGGAGAGAGAGAGCTAGAGAGAGAAACTGGCTAAAGGTACGGTGACACTTGCCGGATAACGGACCGTAATAAGGAGCCGGGCGCTATGGTCCACTCCTTTGTACGCTAATCCCTTGTTTGGCGTACAAAGGAGTGGAACGGAAATTAGGGGCAAAGATTGAAGATCGGATACTAAGGAAATGCCAAAAATAAGGGAAAATTCGATCTTTTCGATAAATCCTTTCTAAGAAGATTTTCGAGAATCATAGAAAATCCGAATCCAGAATTTTAGAAATTTTTGGCAGCGACAGGAAAATCCATAATTTAAAAAGAACTAAGCTTCGAAAATTTAAATTTAAATTTAGAAACGCAGGAAACTACTTTTATTACATTTTCGCATTTTTCGGTGCTTTTAAATGTTTGTAAAGATTCTTAGACTAAAGATTAAAAAAATTAACATTTGATTGAATACTGTAGATTTTAAACATGATTTGAAGATAATTTTAGACGGAGCTGCTCCCTCGCTGTGATTTCCTGTCCCCTCGCGATGGGTCGCTGTTCTCCGAGGAATCCGGCCTGTCCGATGCATAAAATACACCACTGCCCATCGTTCCCTCCCGAATATCCTGGTTTAGCCTAGTTGTGTGGGTGTGTGATTCTGTTGCCATATGCAGATTAGTCAAACCGGAGAGATTGCAGTGTTAAAAATCTAGAAAACAGTTTTTAAAATGTCCAAAAAACCCAAATTGCTCAACTTTTCAGAAATTATTTGTATGCGATTTTTTAACATTTAAACGGCCGTAGAAGTAATCAAATTTTGAAAATTCTGATGTTTGAAATACTATGCATAAATTAAATTAAATTACACCCAATTATCTACGTTTTAAAAGACCAGTGAAGCTAGATTTCCACAGGGTCCGTGGTAAAAATTTGAAAAGAATTTTTTAAAGGGCCTTAGAAGCCAAATTTCAAATCCCAATTCCCGTCCCCCGCTTTTTTCGGCCAAATGTTAGCGCCCAGTCGGTGTCAATGGCAGCGCGCCCGCGCTCTATATCTCGGCACGATTCTGGAAAACCGGTGTGTTTTGGAGGCGAGAGAGAGAGAGAGAGTGAGAGAGAGCGACGCTAAAGACTCCCCCAAAAGCCCCGAAAAAGGCGAAAAGGAGGGATCCAGATTGAGCCTCCCCCTTTCGAAGCTTTTGAGCAAGAGCCATAGCCAAGAGTGTGAGCATGAGCCACCCCCAGCTGTGTGTCCCGACTCGATCCTTTTCTGGCGGCGAGAAAAACGGCTCCAATTTCCCCCCTGGTGAACGGTGGCTTCCAACCGTGAAAATCGCCCGTGCGGCCGTCCGGTCTCGTTTTGGCCACTTTTCCTCTTCGGTGAGGTTGGAGGTTGCACTTTAGGATTGAGAGAGTCGCATTTTTGGCGTGTATTTTGGCTTCTATGGCCCTTTAAAAGCGCCTCTTTCAACCGTAAGCCTGAGTTTCGGATGTGAATTTTGGACTTGAACGGACCTTTAAACGTTTTTTTTTGGCTACAGTACGCCGTCAATTCGATATTTTGAGGCGAGTATTGATTTTAGACTGTGGACTTTTGACTTCAACGGTCCATTAAAGACGCTTTTTACTACCGTAAGCCTCAATTTTGAGATTTTTAGATAGAAGTGAGGTTTCTGTTGTGGATTTTTTACTTCTATGGTCCTTTAAAACCTGAAATTTGAGGTTTTTGACTTCTGTGGTCCTTTAAGAAGCTAATTTACGGTTAGAAAAATTGTGCAAAAAAGCAGATTTAGCGTAATGTATTCTGAAAAATTTGGAAAGTATAAAAATAATTTTTGAAACTGGAAATATTACGTTTTTATTGGTTTCTTTCCTCCCATTTGACTAGTTCTACTGTAGCTTAAATTAGCAATTTTGCAATATTGGCAATTTTTTAGCTTTATTTTTATTAGCTTTATTTGGCATTTGGCATTTCCCTCCATCGAAATCCATCATTTTTGCATTCCCCAGAATCTAAAAAAATGCATTTTTCTAGCTAGTCTGAATTTTAAGCAATCAAAATAATGTTTATTTTATTTTATTGCTTTTCCCAGATTTTGTGTCTCCACCGGTTGCCTGCCCCTTTAAAAGCCTCGATTTATTTCATTTTTAAGGCTCAATAATTGTGTCAAAATAATAGCCCATTTTTTATGATAACAATGCTCACCCGGAAGTACCCTCGTCGATATATTTATCTAATGTATTGTATTTGTATTACTTCTGGAGAGTTGAAATAAATATATCTAGTTTCATGGTAATACAGATTACATAAAAAAACAAATACCAAAAATCACTGCTAGCACGCCTCATCCTCAATATTCTCTGCTAACCTGCCCGCTTTCTCAATGCTCTTGGCTAGCTTGCCCAATCCATTCGGCGTTCCTAAAGAATTTCTGCTAGCTTACCCCGCCTTTCAACGTGTTCCTAGATAATCGTTACTAGCTTGCCTGAACGAAAAAAAATTGGATTTCAAAATGGTCTTTTCTCGCTGCACCAGTTTTCGACCATTTCCTAAAGTGTCTCTGCTAGATTGCCCCAACATCACATTTCCTCGATCTGCTAAATGATCTCTGCTGGCCTACTACGGCTTTGAGCATTTTCCTAAACAGTAGCGGCTAGCTTGCCTGAACATATGATTTTCTCGGTTTCCCAAAAAATTACTGCTAGCTTGCTTCATGCGCTTCAATATTTTTTTCATGTAGACCGTCCTTTAGCTTACCGACACGTAAAAATACGCTGGCATCTCCTGGATGTTTTCAACTAGCCCGCCCTGACCTTTAGACTGCTTCAGAAAGCCACTTTGCTGGCTTGCCAAATGCAAAAATTTTTACTGTTCCGAAATAATCTCTGCTAGCCTACTCGACCTTCTATCGTTTCCTAAAGGTTCTGTGCTAGATTACGCCAACGTGGCATTTTGTTGGCTTTCCAAAGCGCCTCTGCTAGCCTAAGAAGGGCTCTTAAAGGATCTCTGCTGGTTTGCCAGAAGAGAAAAGTAAAGATCGATTGATCAAATGATTTCTGCTAGCCCGCCTTATCCATTCCTTTGTCGCGTCGTTCCAGATTTCCCTTCGTTACATAAATGATCTTTGACAGAGTGACTACACCGGGTTTCCCGACTACGGGCGGTTCCGGATGTTAGATGAGGCACGATACGGGATGAGTAGTAAAGGGGAAACTAGCAGAGATCTTTTGTCGGGATGGGAGTGTCGTTTAGTGAGAGTGTGACTGATAGAGTCACTACTGACTACCATACCTTCTCTCTCTCTCTCTCTCTCTCTCTCTCCCTATCTCTCTCTCAGCCTCTTCGGTCCATAGAATACCCGTATGTCCTCCCTCTTTCCCTCTTTTTACTACGCTATACTCCTCTATACTCTATGCCACCCCATACAAGGATTATACTGCCCATGGCTATCCACCGGCCATTGTTGCCTTACTTTCTGGTTCTCCCATGTATTTTTCGTGTTGCGAGGTGTACGTCGTAGCCCCGGGGCATTTTTGAGGTGATGCTCAATACTGTTGACTCAGAAGTGAGGAGTGTGACCTTGAGATTATTGCCTGGGGCAGTCTGTCGCTTTTGCCATTGACATTCCAAACTACGATTTGGCTTTTCGACCCTGATGGTGATGATGACTCACTGCGATTTCTGCTTGATCTCGACCTTGCACGTCACCGGTTTATAAATGAGACGCTGATGCGAGTATTAGCTGCTGCTCAAATTTTTTGGGGTTTAGAACACGAGCTTTATACTTTCCTAACTCTTTATCCACTTTCACCTCAAAAAAAATCCTGCTCCTCATCTGGTTCTTTCCGTTAAGTTCGATCCTCCTCCTTAATTTTACGGCTGCCAAGTTCCGCCAGCCGGCTACGCCTAATTTTACGGCTTTTACGGTCTGGAATTCGTCTCGTTTGGAGCCTGGCCAATCGCCAAAATATCGGATACGATGGTTTGGATTTGCAGTATTCGGGTCGCGTTTTCCTTAAAAAAATTCTGCTAGTTGACCTATGCCTCCTCCAAGACTCATTGCTGGCCGCCTTTCCCTTTTTCTGAAGCTTGCGGCGAATCTCGCTGTTTTCCACAAAGAAATTCTGCCAGACGGATTTTCCAAATGACAATTGCTAGCCAGCCTACCACGTTTTAGTAAAGACTCTCTGCTAGTTCTCCGCACCCAATTTCCACAAAGGATTCTTATTAACCTACCGTTTTCGCCCTTTCCCCAAGAATCTTTGCTAGTCTTCCACTAATTCCGCGCTTTTCCTAAAGAATCTCTGCTAGCTAGCCCTGCAACCATTTGTTCAAGACTCGCTGCTAGATACCTCAGAAATTCGATTTCTTTTGCCTTCTCAAACACTTTAAAATCCCCGAGCACCCCCTCAGGCTTGATCTCTCAATCTGCGCTTGAGCCGTCTGTTTCCCCTCGAAAATCCCCTTAAAAAAGTGAAAGAGGATGTGTGTTGGATGATGGCACGAGGGGGAGGGATGTCTTGCTCAGATGAAGATGGCACTTTCACTCGATTGAATGTCACATTCTCTCTCTGTCTCTCTATCTCTGGCTCGCTCTCTCCCTCGCATTATGTTTCGGTTCATTCCCCTATTCAGCGTCTTATATGCACTTTCGCCTCAGACGTAGCGAGACGCGGCCATGGGCAGAGAGAGAGAGAGAGAGGGAGAGAGAGAGAGAGAGTGACAAAGACCCGTAGGTTTTTATCGTTAGCTTGATACAAAAAGGCTCTATCTGTCTCTCTCTCGCGCTATCTCTCTCTATCCCCTTCGCTCTATTCCTCACGTCGTAATTTCGAGTTTTCAACGCCTATCAGCGAGTTTTCGGGCTGAACAGCTTGAAAACGTCGTTGTAACTCCGTATAGAGCCATTACTTCATTAACGCATCGCCAGACAAAAAAAATACACAAAAACGTGATCTAGAGAAAACAACGTCTTCACATACTCCCCCATCCGCTTCTCCCCCGTTTTTCGGGCAGAAAACACGTTTAGAGCCGTTGATGGGTGTGCGGAAACTCCGCCTATAGTCTCTCTCTCTCTCTCTCTCTCTCTCTCTCTCTCTCTCTCTCCCACTCGATCTGCCAATGTCACACTTCCCCTCCACCCCCACATTACCCACCCACCGGGCAGAAGCTCTGCTTTTTTCGGAGTTTCTTTGAGGTGATCAGTTCTAGTTTTCACGATTTTTAGGTTTTTTGACCTTTAAAGAAACTCGGATCCCTAACGAAGTATAGAAAGAAATCTTGAAGTTCAAAATTATGAATTTTCTCCTTAGAATTTTTGGTTTTTAAAGGTACTTGGACAGCTAGCGGAGCGAAGAAATAAAATTTGCAATTACAAGGCACGGGCGTTGTTTTTAATTTAATAGTAATTGGAAGGCTAGAGAAATGGACAAATTTCGAAAAAAAAACAGAAAAACGAATGTTGCCTGTTTTGAGGGGGATTTTCGCTTTCCTAAAGAATCGCAGCTTGTAGCTTTGTGTTTATCTTTCTATCATGAAAGTCAGGGTTTATACCCTTTTGCGATTTTCTTACACGTTCTATTTTTTTAAACTGATTTATTTCGTGCACATTTACATGATTTATGAGGATATATAAAATGATTTTAGGAGAATGTTGCGGGTATGTTCGATCCTTCTCCTCCTCCTCGGTATCATTAATGCGCAGCCTCCGCCCGGCGGATTCCCGGCCGGAGAGGTCAATGTCGATAAGATTGGCCAAAGTGAGTGGGGATTCTGATTGTTTTAAGATTAACCTTTTTTAAAATCATGATTGAATGATTGATTTTTTTAAGAAATTTTGATACAACATTCTTAAAAATCATTTTTCTCAACAAATCTAAATTTTTTTCATGCTTGAGTTTTCAATTCACGTTTTTTCGCCGTTAGCTGTCCTTTCAAATCCTTCTATTTTAATTTTTAGGGTGACTGTTAGTTGTGCCGCAGGATTTAGCAGAGAGAAAATCCTCGTCGGCAGGGGGAAGGGGGGATTTGGTGCATCAAGTAGTGGCCGACGAGGCGATCGAGGTGGAGATCCGCCCCTCTTTAGCCAGAGGATCTAGACGAGGAGGAAGAGCTCAAAAAATGAGCGTTGACAAACCTGTCTAGTGGCTCTTAAACCGTCGACATTATGCTGGAGATAAATCTGCATAAACACTCAAAACAGAAGGCCTTTTATGGCTTTGAAGAGGCCGCGAAAAACAGGAAAAATTCAATAGAAATACCGAAAATTCGTTTTTAACCCATGTAAAATACGATATTTTTAGTGTACGGCATCGCGACCCAACTGATGTCGTTGACGAACGAATTTATGGGAAATGGACGGGGTGGAGGAGGAGGAGGGGGATCGGCCGGGTCCTACCGAGAATCTGGATATGGTGGAAATAGCATCCTGTCGGAGGTGGCCAACAATATGCGGAGTAAGTTTACGGAAGATCACGTTTTAAAAGAACTCGCAAGCGCAAGAATCGACCCCCTATTCTCCATTAGATCTAGAGAACTAACAGCGACACTTCAACTAACGTGAATTCGCCAAATTTGGTTTTAAGTGCCAGACAGCGACGCTACGCTCTATTTTTAACCAAATCTCATAACTCATAACTTTGAATATGCCATTTAACGTGCTCCTTAGCTGTCTAGACACAGTTCCTTCATTCCAATCCCGTCATTTGCAGTGCCGCGTGGTTGTCTAGACCTA